>CAMZMU010000117.1:25983553-26268855 GCA_947311845.1 Poa pratensis
AAACAGGTCGGCCCTTTCCGTACCTCGGCACCACTTTCGAACACCACCTTATGCCAAGCCTTGACCCTACCCGGGGATACTCCCCGACAGGGAAAAATATGATTTCGATTTCATTCAGTGGTGCCTACCTTATTAGAGATGTGGGTTATAAGTAGCAAATGACTTTGCTATGTTTTGCTGAGTTTGAACGGTAAAGGATCTAATCATAACATGCTGATAAAAGCGGGGTGACATGGTTTCTTCAAGAGAAAAACGGATGGTGGATTGTGGAAATAAGAAGAAGGTCCTACCATGAATCCTTTGTTTTATTTTTGTTTTGTTTTCCTATTCATTTGCTTATTATCTTCTGTACCAGGAATCCAAACATACATTCTTTTGTTTCCTAGGGTTTGCACACCCAATATTTCTCTTTTTCGTCTTCTGATCCCTTTGTTCCACACAGGATGTTGGGGAAACCTAACTAGGGGTATCACCAGCTGGATCAATCCGGCTAGTCCAGGGTGGCCCGCAGTGGTGGTGAAGGCTTTGCCTACCGGGCGGCCCAGATAGCTGACGACCAAGGAAGGCGGATGCCGGCAAGGAGGAGGCCCAAGACTGAAGCCCATGAAGCCACCAAGACCAAGACGGAAGGCGGCATACTTGCCGGCTAGGTTTAGGACTCCGTATACTTGCTGGATACGTATTCACCTTGTAACCCTAGGTCCAGCCGCCTATATAAGCTGGACCTCGGGACGCCTTTAGGGCAACTCTTTGATACACAACCAACTCATTGTAACCTGTTCACGGCGATATTGCCTTATAGTGAGTTATAGCAGCACGTAGGGCACCGCCACCGCCGTGGTGCCTGAAGCTGGGTAAACCGCCGTGTACAATCCCGACCTTGACGACGTCCACCTTCTTGCCCTACGTTCACCCTCGGCTAGCAGGACCCCGTCTCCTATCCAAGATGCCGATACGACGACAGTTGGCGCCCACCGTGGGGCCTAAGGCGTCAGGCGTCACGTTCCAGGCGGGAACTCTTGGCGGCATCGGCGAAACAATCGCCGTCGGCGCGCTGTTCGCTACGGCGACAGTCACTACATCAGCTGCGACGAGTCCTACATCCCCGCAGACGACTACATTGTCGGATGCGGAGTTGTGCCGTTTGGCGGCGTCGATGTGTTCATCGGCTACACTTCTGAGGCGTATGGTTGCCGCGAATTTATTCGCCATCCCACCCGCCCTACAATCAAGACGGATCTGAGTTTGCCTCCTCTGAGGAGTCCGCAGATTCAGATCTACACTTTGTCGGCATGACGGGACTGGGATCAGACTCCCAGCCCAACAGTCAAGATCCCGAATCTATTCTTCCTGCACTCCAGGATGATGATGTCGGATGCCGGATCCAGATCTACCGTTCACGTCAACGTAGACTGATTCCGAAGAAGATTCTGCCAGCATGTTTGAGCAACGGGTCAAGAAGTGTTTTATTACACCTGATCCTCCGCCATCTGAGGCGGCTACGGGCTCTTCCGTCAACATGCAGCAGATCTTTGTGGCGGATGTCACCGGCGCAGCTTCAGAGAAGGCGGCAACTGACGCCGCCAACCTGGGGACCCCGGCAACCGATCCACAGTTTCCAGAGCCTCCTGGGGCTCCAAAGAAGAAAATCCTGGAGAAGGGCGAGCCCAGCAAGATAGGAAGCATGGCGGCTCTGGCGGAAGTTCTTCACACGCCGGTAAACGACAAAACCAATCCGGCTGATTTGGAGAAACTTCGGAACACCTTGGTGGAGCAAACTGAGTACCTCAAAAGCAAGCAAGCAGAGGTCCAGAGCCTCCTCGACGAAGCCAAGGAGGAAAACGCCAAGATAACTGCCAAGTGCGACCCCAAGCGTAATCTTTTCACCACCACCCCATTGCCCAAGCCGGCAGGACAAGTGGCGGAGAAGAGAGGTAGGAAAGGCAGGGATCATGACACCTTCAAATCCCCTGCCCAAAAGCTTGGTTTCGAGTGGGCTACAGCGCCGCAGCGTAAGGACAAGAACGGGGACGTCATCCTCGCAACACCTGTCCTCAACACTGCGGCCGCCTTGGACATCCTCAACAATGATGACTATGACAAGGACGAGAAGATCTACTACGCATCGATCCTTGCTCGCAAAGCTCTAGAGCAGCAGGCCCGTGCTGATTCTCGCGCCGACATGGCGGACGCAAGGGGAGGAAAGTTGGAATCAAAATCCAACGCTTGCAAAGCTGCGGCCGGTGGCAACCCAGAGATCCGTCCGGTTCCAGTAGCCACGGAAAAGGGAAGGACAAGGAGAAAGACCCACGCAAATCACCACCTCCAAAAAGGCAGCGTGATGAGGCATCCAGGACCGGCAACAGGCGCAAGGCCTCACCTCCTCCGCCTAGGCGGGATGAAGGCGGAAGCAGGGGCAGCAAGCAGCCGCCAAGGTGGCGGCAACCGCGACGATGCCCCGCCGCCAAGAAGAAGCAGGGACCGCACACAGTCCCCACCACCAGTGCCCAGGCACGAAGGCGGAAGCCGGGGACACAACAATGAGCCTAGGCACAGCCGGGCAGCGCAGGACGAGCCACATGCTGATAGATCTGGCAAACAGCTCAGTCCGCAAGACGCGAGACATCGTCTCAATGACATCAAGGCTGGAAAGCAAGATGCCTATCTAGGACCTGAGTGCTTTGGCCCAGCCATCCGCAACGTTCAAGTACCCAGAGACATGACGTCAGTGTCAAAAACTCATCAAAGGTACAATGGAGCGGACAAGCCAAACTCATGGTTGTCGGACTACGCGCTGGCAGTTGAAATTGCTGGAGGCAATGGCCTCGTCGCTGCACGCTTCCTTCCCCTCATGTTGGAGGGGACAGCCCGAAGCTGGATCGAAAACTTGCCGGAGAAAAGCATTCATAGCTGGCATGACATGGAAAAGGTGTTCACGCAGCACTTCCAAGGCACGTACAAGCGACCCAATACATACACAGATTTGGTTCGTTGCGTGCAAAAGCCAGATGAAACAGCTACAAGCTTCTTGGCAAGGTGGATTCAAACAAAGGCAAGCTGCGAGAACGTAGACGACAATCAAGCAATCCATGCCTTCACCACGGGCCTCCTGAAGGGCTCAAGTCTCAGACATAAGCTCGTACGCATGCAAGTCAAGGATCTCGGAGTCATGCTCGAAGTAGCAGCCATGTACGCACAGGCGGATGACGATGCACGCGATGGAGATGGCGCACATGATATGGCGCCAAACAGGCGAGCAAGTCACAAACGCAAGGCTCCCCAGGATGACAAAGCCGGACCATCAAACGAGGTCGCCGCCGCCTTCGAAGGCAAAGGCAGCAACCGCAAGTGGAAAGGAAAGGGTAAAGATGGCGGCTCCAGCAAGCAGCGCCTGACGTATGATCAGGCGAAAGCCTTGCCTTGCCCAATCCACGCGTCCTTAGGCAAAGTCAACCACACATTAGGGGAATGCCGGTTCATGGAGGACTTCAAGAAAGACCCCGAGGTTGGCTGGAAATCAAAAAAGAGCAAAAAGGCTGAGAAGACAAAGAAGGAAGACGATGATGGGGCTATGTCCATGTCAGAGGATGAGGAACCCAAGCTGATGCGTAAAGAAAGGAAATATCCCAAGGTACATGGCCAATTGGTGTGCTTCCTGGGCACTCCTTCGGCAAAAGAAGAAAAGGCGGAGATGCGCGAGCTAAACGCCACAGTACCAGACGTTCCCCAGTATCTAGACTGGTCAGAGGAGCCAATAACTGGGATAGAGATGATCATCCAGATCACGTTCCTCACCCCGGCAAATACGCCCTTGTCGTCGACCCTATTGTCGATAACTTCAGGCTCACCAAGGTGTTGATGGATGGCGGCAGTAGCCTCAACATCATCTACGCGGACACTCTGAAGCGCATGAACTTGTCGGAAAGCCAGCTTGACTATAGCAAAGTCAAGTTTCATGGCATTGTTCCGGGAAAGCAAGGCAAGTCAATGGGAAGCATCAGATTGGAGGTTACTTTTGGGCCTGAGACAAACTACCGCTCGGAGTATCTCAGGTTCGAAGTAGTCCCCTTCAAAAGTGCCTACCACGCCATTTTTGGACGGCCAGCTTTCGCCAAATTCATGGCTCGCCCGTGTTACATATACAGCAAGCTGAAGATGCCGGGACCCAATGGTACAATTACCATCAGTGGCAACTTCAAGAAAGCAAAGGAGTGTGAGCGTGGCAATGCCGCCTTCGCTGAGGCAGTCCTCCACGCAGAGGAGTTAGCCATGTTGAAGAAAGAGCTCGATACATCACAGTTGCCGGAGCATGTAAAGACCGCTGAGCAAAAGAACACTTTCAAGGCGTCCGAAGACACAAAGAAGGCGGATCTGGTCCCAGGTGACAGCTCCAAGCAAGTCACCATAGGGGCTGGCTTGGACGACAAATAGGAAAGCGCGCTCGTCAGGTTCCTCCGTGAGAATCAGGACATCTTTGCATGGTCATCAGCCGACATGCCAGGTGTCCCGAGGGAACTTGCCGAGCATCTCTTAACGTCTACGAAGGAGCCAAACCAGTGAAGCAAGGAATAAGACGCTACGGTGAGAAGAAGCGGACAGCAATAGGCAAGGAGATCATCAAGTTGCAAGAAGCCAAGTTCATTAGGGAGGTAGTACACACTGATTGGTTGGCAAATCCTGTAATGGTTCCAAAACCTAATAAGGAAATGAGAATGTGCATTGATTATACCGGTTTGAACAAGTGCTGTCCTAAGGACCACTTTGCTTTGCCTCGTATAGATCAGGTCATAGACTCCACAGCCGGCTCCGAGCTGCTGTGCTTTTTGGATGCGTACTCCGGGTACCACCAAATCAAAATGCGAGAATCCGACCAAATCAAAACAGCGTTCACTACACCCTATGGGACCTTCTGCTACATCACGATGCCCTTCGGTCTAAAAAATGCCGGCGCAACGTATCAGCGGTGTATGCAAAGATGCCTTCACGAGCAAATTGGCCGCAATGTTCACGTCTATGTTGACGACATTGCCGTCATGTCAAGAAAGAAGGCAGATTTGCTTGATGATTTGAGAGAAACCTTTGATAGCCTCCGGGTATACAGGATGAAACTCAACCCGAAAAAATGCGTCTTCGGGGTTCCTGCCGGCAAATTGCTTGGCTTTATCGTTTCCGAACGAGGGATAGAGGTGAATCCAGAAAAAATCAAAGCGATCCTCAACATATCCAGGCCCAAGGACCTGAAGGACGTGCAGCGACTTGCCGGATCGGCGGCTGCCGTCAGTCGTTTCATTAGCCGTCTTGGTGAGAAGGCGCTGCCTCTCTACCGGCTTCTGAAGAAATCCGACAACTTCGAGTGGACAGACGAAGCAGACGCCGCCTTGCAGCAACTCAAGGACGCGTTAACGTCTGCTCCAATTTTGGCAGCTCCTCGTTCGCAGGAACCAATGCTGCTCTATATTGCCGCAACTAACTTAGTTGTTAGTGTGGTACTGGTTGTGGAACGCAAGACGGAAATTTCAGACTTGCCGGAACAACGTCCGGTTTACTTCATCAGTGAAGTATTTTCCGCCTCAAAACAGCGTTATCCGCATTACCAGAAATTGGTCTACGGTGTTTTTTACGCCGCCAGGAAGTTAAGGCACTACTTCCAGGAACATTCAATAACCGTGGTGAGCAAGGCACCTCTGGGGGATATCATCAATAATACAGATGCAACAGGCCGCGTTGCCAAATGGGGCATTGAACTTGCCGCCTTCGACATCTCGTATAAGCCCAGAACGGCCATTAAGTCTCAAGCCTTAGCAGATTTCGTAGCTGATTGGACGGAGGCCATGGACGAAGTACCTCTCCCTGAAGATGCATACTGGATCATGCACTTTGATGGATCAAAAATGCTCCAGGGCTCGGGGGCTGGCATTGTTTTAAGAAACCCTCAAGGAGACAAGCTTAGTTATGTGTTACAAATACACTTCAAGGCAACTAATAATGTTGCTGAGTACGAAGCTCTCCTTCATGGTTTACACATTGCCAAGGAACTTGGCGTCCAACGTGTCCTCTGCTACGGAGATTCAGATTTGGTGGCGCAACAGATACGTGGTACTTGGGACACAAAGAGCGAAACAATGGCGGCATATCGAGCTACCGTTGACGAATTCGCCAAGTGTTTTCTAGGCTACGAGGTCCGCCATATCCCAAGAACTCAAAATGAGGCGGCAGATACACTTGCCAGAATGGGATCTGAACGCAAAAAGGTACCAAAAGATGTTTTCCTGGAACACCTACACAAGCCGTCAATTAAAGGAGCAGACCTCCTTGACCCAGAGTCGGCAGAACCAGTTGATAGTGCTAGCTATGCCGTCTACTTGGTAAAGCCGGATTGGACGACGCCATATTTGGACTTCCTGATCAATCAGGAGTTACCGGATGATGAGGTTTTGAAAAGGCAAATAATAAGAAGAGCCAAGGCATTTACAATAATCAAAGGTGAATTGTACAAGCGTAGCACCACTGGTGTTTACCAACGCTGCATTTCGCCCGAAGAAGGCAGAGAATTGTTGGATGAGATACATGCCGGCGTATGTGGACATCATGCTTCTTCACGCGCCCTTGTTTCAAAAGCCTTCCGACAAGGTTTCTATTGGTTGACAGCCAAGCAAGATGCAGAAGACATTGTTAAAAGGTGCAGGGGCTGCCAACTTTATGCCAGACAATCACATATGCCGGCTCAAGAGCTTAAAACAATACCCATCACGTGGCCTTTCGCAGTCTGGGGCTTGGACATGGTTGGTCCGTTTAAAACGGCGCCTGGTGGCTACACACATTTACTTGTGGCTGTAGACAAGTTTACCAAATGGGTTGAAGCTAAGCCTATCAAAAAGCTAGACGGCGCCACAGCCGCAAACTTTCTGTGGGGAATAATCTCTCGGTTCGGGGTGCCTCATAGCATTATCACCGACAATGGCACTAACTTGTCGCAAGGCGAAGTCGAGGAATACTGTTATAAGCATGGTATCCGCCTAGATCTAGCCTCCGTCGCGCATCCGCAAGCAAACGGTCAAGTAGAGCGTACAAATGGTTTAGTCCTACAAGGAATCAAACCACGTCTCGAAGTACCATTGCACAGAGCGGCTGGGGCTTGGGTGGATGAATTGCAGTCTGTCCTTTGGAGTTTACGCACAACTCCAAACAGATCAACCAAGTTTACTCCTTTCTTCTTAGTCTATGGCGCAGAAGCAGTGTTGCCAACCGACATGATGTACGATTCTCCCAGAATCCAAGCCTACGTCCAGGAGGACGCAGAAGATGCAAGACAGGATGGCCTTGACCTACTTGATGAAGAACGAGATGTTGCCCTTGCGCGATCCGCCATCTATCAGCAAAGTTTGAGGCGTTATCACAGCAGAAGGGTGAGGCAAAGAAGTTTTAGAGTGGGTGACCTGGTTCTCCGCCTAATCCAAGATAGAAAGGGCTTGCATAAGTTATCCCCGCCTTGGGAAGGACCTTTTGTGGTCAGTAAGGTGTTGCTCAATGGTTCTTATTACTTGGTCGATGCACGTGACGGATACAAGAAGAAGCGAGGTCGCAAGCGCAAAAGGAAGGTTGACGACAAGTACGAAGAAACCAAGCGACCCTGGAACATTGAGCAGCTACGTCCTTTTTACACTTAGCAATTTCCACATTGTAATAAGTACTATATGATTATGAAATAAAAGTCTGTGGTTTGCTCATTCAGTTTTGGGATCATGCCATCTTTTGTCTTTTCTCGCAATCATATATCTGTTGTCATAAAAGTTACCAAATAAAATAAGTTTTGCTCCGTGCTAAGGTCCAAACTTTTTTGACATTTGCCGTCTGCCGGCTAAAAACGCAAACAATCTTTGCACCGCCTAATATGCTTATCTGTCTGTTTGTATGTGGGTCGCCTAGTAGTATGTCGTTGGCACCAACATGCTGGCTTTGGTCTCTGAGTCTAAATTAGTTGGTATTGCACCTGGTTGGCTCAGCTAAAGTAACTAAGATGAGGTTCCGCCAACATATGAAAAAGCTAAACATGCAGGCGAGATACATATTAAGGCGGGCCACTTAAGTAAGCCTACCGCCAAGTGTAGCATAAAAGTTGGCCCATAAATATTTACAACCCAAAATAAAGTTTTATGCGTTAACAGATTAACGCAGTGTTTTGTGCTGCCTTTGCAGGAGGAAGTCTAAGGGATTGCCGCCTTCGTAGAGCTGGTGGAGAGATCCTGGGGGCTAACGCCGGCATTCTTGGGGCTGGCTCCGCCATCCTTGGGGCTGCGCTTGTCGGTTCCGGCTTCGCCTTCTTCGCCGCGGGAAGCTTCAGGATCTGCCAAGGAGGGATCAGCAACGGCAACATGCGGGTCCGGGTGTTCCTTGTAGAACTTGCGGATGTCAACCATGTTGGCAACCCGGGTCGCATAGCCGCGAACAGACCGCAGCACGTCCTGCATCACGATGGCTTGGCTGTTTTCGTCTTCGGTGGGGAAGTACTCGGTGACTTGATGAATATCAGCCTCCGGGTACCACGCCGCCGTCATCGCCAATGCCAACTTGGCACCGCCTCGTGCTGCTGAGCGTAGTGTGTTGTCGTGTTCAGCTGTCGCCTTCTCCAGCAACTCCGGCAGAGCATCGAAGATGACGGGATCGCCGTCTTCCCCAGGGTAGAACTTGGCGGCAAATGATTTGCCGGCGCCGACAATCTGGTTGACGATTTCGCCAATTTTCAAGATCCGAGCAAGGCGCGGCGTTGTGGCCAGGTCATCTCCCAAGCTAGCCGGCACTGCACAAACACAAAGTTACACACTGCAGCTTCAAGTATCAAGAAAGCAAGGTGACAAAAATGAAGGACTGGAGGCATACCCAAGACATGGTCGTGGATGGCGTTGACCTCATCCAGATGGTTCTCAAGCGTTTCTTGGGCTAGCTGGACCGCCTTTGACAGTTGGTCCTGCTGCTCCTTGGCGTTCTTGTTCACCTGGTCAAGGTTGTTGCTCATGGCCTCAAGTTGTCCAGTCAACTTGCTAACTTCGGCAGCATGAGCCAACGCACGATCATCCAGCTCCTTGGCGTGATCCGCCTTCAGCTTGGTCACCAGCCCGGCAAGATCTGCAGCTTCGTTCATCAAAGCTTGCATGTCAGTGGAGTTCTTGAGAATATCTTGCGCAGTGTTTAATAATTCTACAAATAAAAAGAAAAGACGACTAAAATACTTGTCGGAAAAGGAAAAGAAGTCGGACGAAAAGAAGGCAAAGAAAGCTTTGTCACCTTCATCCTTCTTGCGAGCTTCTTCCAAACTCGCAATTTGGGCGTTCTTCAACTCCACGTCCTGCTGCAGTTCCTCGCATTCCTTCTTCTTCATCTCTTGAGCACGAAATAGCTCAAGATTGGAAGCAAGAACGGCCTGCATGCACGAAAGCAACATTATGGTTAGCGCTATTTAGTCAACGAGACCACTTTGCCGGCTAAATTTTTCAGCCGCCAAAGTGCTCGGGGGCTGGGACCATAGGCTATTTTACCTCAAGTTGTCCGTGCAGGGTGTCGTGGAGTTCGTCCATGTGTGCGTACCAGTTGCGGGTACCGTCACGCATGGTCTTCAGTGTTTGCCGGGGGTCTTGCAACCCTTTGCCAGGTTGGGAGCCAGGATGAGTGGACGATCCGCCTTGTTCGGCCGCCATCTGGTCATCCATCTCCTGCTTCATGGCGATAAATCGAGCGGCATCACTAGCCGAAGCTTCAGCCGTCTTGGAAAAAGTTATGCCGGCAACTGATTTCTTGCCCGCCATCTTCTCTGTAGCCGCCTCTGCGGTACCGGCAGCTGTGTACGTTCCCTGGCACACAACCACGGGAACGCCAACTGTGGGCGTTGTCGGCGCAGCAGCTGGAGAAGAACGTGGTGGCTTGCCCCTGCCGGCAGCAATCTTCAAGTTGGAGCGGAGTTTGGGCATGGTAGGCTTGCCTCTGTAAGCAGAAACATGCAAGTTTGTCAGCACAAACATATTAAAATATCCAAGTCAGGGAAGCCAAAGTTTGCTAACCGTTTCAAGGGAACGTTCCCCACGGTCTCATCCTCTGCGTCGGCAGAGGTGGCCGCCTTCTTCCTCTTCTCCAAATCCTTGGTGGAGGAGCTCAGCTTGCGCTTCTTCGACTTGCTGGCACCTGTATCATACCAGTTTGGGGCCAGCTCGTCCTCTCCCAAGGTTTGTAGCTGAAAAGGAAGCAAGACAATATTAATTCAGTACCTAGTGGGCAAGGATGTTAGTGAAATAACAAAGTAGCTTTCACTTACCGCTGGGGCTGGGTTGTTATGAGTGAACATGGCGACGCCTTCAGCCGCCTTCACCGACAGAGGCTTGATAAGCTCTCTAAGCCGGTACTCCAAGGCATCCTGATCAAGGGTGCTGTTGCCGGCGTCGTCCGCCTTGTACTCGCACATCTTCAGTGGGCGATGGCGGAGAGGCATAATCTTCCTCGACACCCAGCAATGACGGTGTCAACTCCGTCAAGTCGTGGAGCCAACATCGTCTTCGTCAAGAACTCGATCCGCCTAACGGCAACTCGAAGTTCTTCCGGCAAGCTGCTGAGCGGCACTTTTGCTGTCCAGCAAGCCTTGTGGGTTGGCGGACCGTTGACGAAGGCTGGCATCCCTTGCGTGCTGCCAGGTGTCGGGATGTCCTTGCAGTAAAAGAAAGTGCTGGTCCAGTGCTTCACCGACTCGATGTATGGTATTTTTGGGTACCAGTCGGGTTGGCGGCAGTTGAACGTAACACTACCGCAGGTTGCTAGGTGGCCGCCTGGTATGGTTTGCCGGCGGCACAGGAAGCAGTACTTAAACAGCTCTATGGACGCAGCTATGCCTAAGTACCCTTCGCACAAAGCCTGGAAGCCGGCTAGCACTAGAATACTGTTGGGCGCTATGTTGTGTGGCTGCAGCCCATAAAAACTAAGCACCGCCAAGAAGAAGGCGGAAAGCGGCAGAGACATACCGCGAAGGCTATGCGAAGCCAACATGACACGCTCGCCGTCTTGGGGGTCAGGCACCGCCTCGTCGCCTGGAACCCTCCAGGAGCATTCCGTCTTTGGCGGAATGTATCCGCCTTCCTCCAGTTCCTTCAGATATGCTGACGTCATAACTGACGGCAGCCAGTACCTGGAACCCAGGTCTCCAGCCTCTTCCTCTTCCTCGACGTCGTCATCCTCGTCGGCGGCAGATTCCGCCGCGGCCTCTGAGCTGGTAGCCGCGAGGGATGGGAGGGGAAAAGTTGGAGCGGCGGTCGCAGGCGTCGTCGGAGCTGGGGAAGAAGTAGAAACCCCGCCCGTGGCCACGGTGGCCGCGGAGAGGTAATCGATGCACCTGCGGGCCGCCGCCGCCGCTGGGATAGATCCAGATCCGGCGGGGGTCGTTGAAGCCGCAGCCAGTGCCGCCGTCGCCGCCGCATCCTGCTGAGTGCTCGCCATTTGGGGGAGAGGGCGCTGCTCGTGCTCGCCGGAGTTGAGTTCGAGGAGGAGTTGAGCTCGGGAAGGTGAGGAGGCCACGGTGGGTGTGCGAATGAGAAGAAGTGCATCGATGTGCCCTTTGGGGTATTTATCCCCACGCGCCAAGATCCGTGCCTAATTGGGGGACGCGAGATTTCCGCCACGTGCCCACGATTTGCACGTCGTGGCAACGGCGTCTGCGGCCTCGCTCCGATTTCTGTGCGTAGTGGAGAAACCATCATGACGCATGCCCAAGTCCAAACTGTCGTGGACTGCATGGCGTCATCCGTCAACATTTGACGGCCAGTCAATTGACAAGACTGGTGCCAGGAAGATTCCTGACAATGGTCAGGCCGTCTTTCCCATGATGGCGGCAAGTTGTCCGACTACTTTAGGCGGACCGCCGCTTACTTTCAACTATGGAATGCTTCAAGCTCTTCAGACGCTTACAAGACAAGGCGGACGTTGCCGACAAAGAAGACGGCGCCTGAAGAACTCGAACCCTCCCAGGGGCTAATGTTGGGGATATACCTACTAGGGGTATCACCAGCATGGATCAATCCGGCTAGTCCAGGGTGGCCCGCAGTGGTGGTGAAGGCTTTGCCTACCGGGCGGCCCAGATAGCTGACGACCAAGGAAGGCGGATGCCGGCAAGGAGGAGGCCCAAGACTGAAGCCCATGAAGCCACCAAGACCAAGACGGAAGGCGGCATACTTGCCGGCTAGGTTTAGGACTCCGTATACTTGCTGGATACGTATTCACCTTGTAACCCTAGGTCCAGCCGCCTATATAAGCTGGACCTCGGGACGCCTTTAGGGCAACTCTTTGATACACAACCAACTCATTGTAACCTGTTCACGGCGATATTGCCTTATAGTGAGTTATAGCAGCACGTAGGGCACCGCCACCGCCGTGGTGCCTGAAGCTGGGTAAACCGCCGTGTACAATCCCGACCTTGACGACGTCCACCTTCTTGCCCTACGTTCACCCTCGGCTAGCAGGACCCCGTCTCCTATCCAAGATGCCGATACGACGACACAGGCCTTAAGGATGTATCAAGTGATTGCACCGTCGAAGCAGCCATGGAGGAGGATTACAACTTGAGGATGGGTTTTGTGGTAAAACATGTCCTTTCACAAATAGCATTTTAACACTATGGACTATGAATTTACTGGGTACAAGCTAATGTTACGAGAATCACTAGACAATTATGTTTCTGCCACCTAGGTCCAATTATTATGAAAATACACCTTTGGGTCCCTGTAGTACGTTATGGGTATGACCAATCCTACTAGTGTTTGACCACACACGTGCTGCTTTGGCTCGTGTCAGCTAGATAGTTTCTGACCGCAGTCTGACTGAGACC
This sequence comes from Poa pratensis, assembly GCA_947311845.1. NCBI lineage: Eukaryota > Viridiplantae > Streptophyta > Magnoliopsida > Poales > Poaceae > Poa > Poa pratensis. Next base: position 25,996,410 of record CAMZMU010000117.1, read on the forward strand.
TAACCTAAGTGGACCATGACCATCTATGTATGTCTGCAATGATTGGGATAGTCACACGTTGGTGGAGAAACACCAACATATAAACCCATAGGATTTGGACTCAGGTGCATTGTTTTTTGCACTTCAAGATACATTAACTTTTCTGCAAGGTAAATTTTTTTTTTTTTTTTTGCACTTCAAGGTATATTTTTGTAATAGTTCAATGCTCAGGTTTTAGTTTTGTTTCGTACTGTGACAACACAGTTTATCTTGTTTCAATATGTGTAACAAAAAAAATGACATGCCTATGCAGGATGATTATGTTTGTGCATTTTGTGATGATGGAGGCGAATTAAAATGGTAGGTCTACTCATTTGTCTAGACCTTTTCTATGCATGGTAATATTTTTTTGTTCTTAGGTGGTTAATTTAAGAATTGTTGGAGAGTTTTACCACTAGCCCACATATAAATACATGTATTTTTGTTTTTTGATCATATATTATTGTTTGAAACATATATATTATTTTTCGTTGTATTTCTTGTACAAGAAGTTAATATCGAATTAATTTATTCTAAATCGAGCATTTTGCTCTTATGTAAAATTTACTTCATATTCCAAGTTGCCATCACTCTTCAAGCTTGCCATTTACCATTATCTATTTGAGTAGCCTGGTTGTGTAACTCGTCTAGCTTGCATTGCACGAACATTCACTCAGGTTGCCTTGCGTGAACAGTAAACAAAACTCTTGTTATCAACTGAAGTTATGTATCCAGGGGAGCTGGTGTGATCCCAGGCTGAGAGCATCTCCAAGCGGAGCCCCCAAATCCACCCCAAACGTCCGGGCGGACAGCCCGGACGGGGTTTGGCCCAAAAACCGCAACCCAACGACGGCCCCTATAGCGGCCCCAAACGACCGGACGGTCCGGCACACCCCAAACCCAGCACAAAACTGGGGCGGGTTTGGGGGCGCCCGGACGCGTCGCGCCCTCACTCGCTGACAGTGGGACCCTCCCTTGACCGGCCTACCGGAGCCTACCGGAGGGGAGGATCTAGCCTTTGACCGGCGCCGGCATTCATGGCGGAGCGGCCAGGGGCAGCGGCCAACCCCCAACTACCCGCATTCATGGCGGTCCGGACACCACTATATCTACCGGCGACGCCGGAACCCTAATCCACATCCACATCCGCCGCCGGAACCCTAGTTCATCCACATCCACCATGCCTCGCCGCCTCCCCACCATCTTCGCCAGGATGACGGCGGAAAAGCTGAGGCAGCAGGCCCAAATCCGAGCTCAGGCTGAGGCGGATGCGGCGGCGAAGGCGGATTCGGAGTCGTCGGCCGTCGGATACTTCATGGTCTCCGACGACGCCGAGATCATCCAGGATGAGGATGAGAGGATGAGAGGATGCGCGTTCGCGCGGAGGCGGAGCACGAAGCCCGACGCGCGGCGGCGGAGGCGGCGGTCGAACGGCAGGCGGCGGCCTGCGCGGCCGAAGCGCTTCACAGCCGGGCGGAGGCGGCGGCCGAAGCGCATCGCGCCCGGGTACGCGCTGCGACGGAGCGGTGGAGAGCTCAGGCGGAGGCGGAAGAGGGCCGGATCCGCGAGGAGGCGCTGCGCAACGACGATGCGGCGGAGCACCGTGCGGCGGTGGCGCAGCTGAAGGCGGAGGCGGCGGACCGCCTCTTCATGAGGCAGAGGAGGAACCGCTCCGGGTTCCTCGACAAGCAGTTCGAGGCGGAGGCGGCGATTCGTGAAGGCCGCCCTTACGCCGGGGCCTCCTCCTCCTCTTCGTTCGGGTTCTTCTCCGACTGCGAGCAGGGTTCTTGCCCGGCTCCGGCCGGCAGTGCGGGACGGGGCGGCTCTGCCGGCGCAGCGGCAACAGTCATCGTCCTCTCCGATGACGAGTAGGGAGATTCTAGCGTAGCAAGGCGGATGCAATGCAAGTTTCCATTCTAGTGTAGCAAATGCGGACGTGTTGCATGCCTTTGTAGTAATATGTCAACTAGAAAAGAGGAGTGTGGTTGTAGGAGCATGTTTTTAGGGGTTGTCCGGTCACCCTCCGCGGACGCGTCCGGATGCGTCCGGGCGCAATATGTGGTCCGATTTTGGGGGGTGCGGTTGGAGATGCTCTGAAAATCGCCAAAGCATTGTGGTATTATGTTGAGGTGCATGCCTGCTCCTCTGGATTTTAAGGGATTTTCCTGCTCCATTTTTTTTGGAAAGTGCCTTATGTATTCAGTCGTTTTTTTTGAAGTGTATGCACTGAACTTTGTTTCCAGTATATGTACTCAATTTATTAATCTTCTTGTTGTCCTAAAAAAGCATCGACACATATTGTTTTTTTAGTTGTGAAGGTGATTGTGGAAGGTTCTTCCACCCAACCAAACCTGACGGTAAAAAATCTAAATGTGAAACTCTTGGTCTGAGTGAAGAACAAGTTAAACAGGAGGTAATCATTTACCTAATTATTCAGTGTTATCTTGTTTTGATATGTTCATTATCATCATCTAACTTTTTGTCCGCTTAAATTGTATTGGAACTATCCAAGTTTCTGTGCAAGAATTGTGAGTATAAACAGCACCAATGCTTTGTTTGCGGAAGTTTGGATTCGTCCGACATGTCATCAGATTTTAAATATATTACGGTATGTAAACCTGTATTTTCATGCCATGAGATACATTATCTTCTATTTGTGATGAATCTTGTACTCATTTCTGAATTTCCTTCTGTAGTTGAGATAATGAGAAAAAAAACAGCAACATTGTTTAAACATAAATTATCGGAAAGTGTAGCCGTAGGAAGCATGGGTGTACATATTTACAAATGACACTTGATTTCATTTGGGCTCTAAATATCCAGACCTTTTCGTAATGCAAAATTGCTCATCGGGATATATCAGATTCATTTAGTTTTGCATCTCCTTGTTTACATTATTTCTGCCAGGTCTTGCAATGCAATAAGAGGGGTTGTAAGCGCTTTTACCACCCTGAATGTTTGGTTAAGCTCCATACGGACTTGAATAAAAGACCTCAAGACTTTGAATGCCCTTTGCATGAATGTTGGTCATGCAAGAACAAAGGAAGGAAAGTCGCAGGGAAACATGCAACACCAGAGGGTAATGAAAGTGCAATACAAACAAGAGGTGGAAAAGCAACGGGAATGAATTTGGTACAATGCAGACGTTGTCCCAAAGCATACCATCAGAAGTGCTTGCCGAGGTGCGGTTGAAGTGCTGGATAAATCATGGTGTTACTGACCGCTTTCTTGTATTTCCTTTTGTTGACACATTGTGCTTGTGTTGCAGGAGAGATCTTTCCTCCAGGAAATGGAAGATAACTGATAAAACTGGTGAAACTGGTGACCGAATTTTGTTCTATTGCCAGTAAGCTTTTGCCCCTTACATCCCTTTGCCATCATATAGTCCTTGATGCCCCCATGTCCTTTATTTTCAGCATTTGTGGTAACCGTTAAATCATTGCAGTGATCATAAGATTGTAAAACGTCTCAGAAGTGCAAAGAGGGGCCATCTTAAATTTCCAGAAACTGGAGTTGAAAACGGAACATCCTTACAGGGTGCATCTAAGAAACGAAGTGTTCCAGAAGCACAAGCTGATCATGGGAACAAGGAAAGTGATCCTGTTTCGGGAAACAGAGACAAAATACCAAAAACTCACAAGGGCAACCCAACACCCGAACAAGCAAAGTGATCCACAACGAGGCATCTCTGGTTTCCTTGATGGTTGATGATCATCTATGATCCAACATCTGGGAGAAAGCAACCTTGTCTTAGATTCTCGTGAACTCTAAAGAGGACGAAAACTTTACTGTCCGTCTATGACAGATAACGTTATCTGCAGTCTGTTGGATCATTTTCTTAATAATTGTTTAGTTCCGAGACAGATGTTACATCATGTGTTGATGCAGTGTTGAGTGGTGTCCGGCGAACGTAAAACCGTTTGGTCTGTTATATTTCCAGAATTTGACATTAATCGAGTATTATGAACCGCAGTTGGACATGAGTTGCCATTGTCATCAGTCACCCTTATTTGGTTGGTGCTTGCCCTTTGGTTGGCCCTGGGCAGTGCCTGTGAGTTGTGACGATGAATGCAGCTCACAGGCACGCACTTCAGCCAGCTCACCGGAGTGCGACAGTTTGCATTGTTTACAGTTGAGCCAGCTCCAGAGTTTTCTGTTTGGCTATTGCTTTTGCTGAATCTGTCATGACCGCGATAGCCTGCTGGCAAGTTCAGTAACTGAAAGCTCACATCAGGCAGCATCTGGATGGAGATGACATGACGATCTCAAATATTTTACTGACTAGATGAGATTAGATGACGGGACAGCCTTGACCTCGGGGAGCCAGCCACCGACGCGAAGCGACGGAGGAAGAAGGATTTGCTGGCAAGCAGTCAGAAGCCACTATCTCTCGAGGTGTCACCAGCAGAATGGCCAGGGTGAGTCTGAAACAAAAAGAAGAGCATGTCCGAAACAATGATCTGATACCGATAGGTCGCAACCCACGGCGAAGATAGCCACCGGCGGTTGGATCCACGGGGGAGACGACGGCACCGCCAAGTCCACGTCCTCCGCTCCGCCACTTTCGGTTGATTCGCTCCTACGCTCCGCGTCGCGTCGCGTCGCTCTCGACGCGCACCTCCAGTCGGCCAGTCCCACGCACGCTCGCTCCAGTCGATCCCGTTATTCTCCGGCCGCGTTAATCCCGTCACACGTCCATCGCCACGCTTTTCTTCCCTTTCGAAATCGAAGCACCCATCTCTACGGGAGTTCTCTTCGCATCTGCCCGTTCGCTCGGCGCCGTCGTCGTCGGCCGGCCGGCCCGGTTTTGACCTCTTCGCCGGTTGCGGTTGCCAGCCAGTTACCGCCCGCGCGACACGGCAGCAGCTACAGCTACTACCCCCTCCTTCCTCCCGCACCAACCCCACCACCACAGTCGACACTCACAGCGACCAAACTGAACGCGGAGAGGAGGGCGGTTGGTTTACTGCTGCTCCTAGCGCCGCGCGAGGGCGCCGCTACTGCTGCTGCGCAAGCGTCGATCCGAACAGCGCCGCCGCCGCTTTCTATCGGTTTCGCCTCGTGTCGTGCATCAGAGAGCGCGACCAGAGTAGCTCTGCTTTTCCCCACTCTGGGCTGCGCCGCTTATTATTGCCCCAAATCCTATCTACCGCCGGAGAGGCGCCGTTCGATTGTTGATCGACCCTACGTGGCGCCGATGGAGGCGCTCAAGAAGCATGCCAGCAAGCTCCGGGAGCACGTCGCCAAGCAGCAGCAGGTACGGATCCCTCCCCCGAATTCCAGCAATTTAGTCTACCACCCATCGCCGCGTGGGCGGAATTTTGTATCAGCGGAGTTAGGGTTATTCGTAGGATAGATATTGCTCCCCCAATTATTCCACGTAGAGTAGTTTAAGAAATTTAGGTTTTGGGGCGTTCAGCAACTGATTGGGAGAACAGAGCTGCAGCTAGAAGGGTGTGAATTGGGTATGTGCTGCTCTATGTGTTTTGGGTAGCGAGCACTGGATTGGGAGAACAGACCACCAACTGGAAGGGAGTGAATTGCGTATGTGTTTCATGGGTTTCGGGCAATCTGGACCTGTTCATCTTGTGCATTTGATTGTAGTTGATGACTTCTTCGGCAGCGAGCCTAATTTCAGTTGGTCCAGTAGAATGCGTGCAATCACCATATGCCATGCTTCATCCTTCATAGACTTATGTGTGGTCATGCAGGCGGTTCGCAAGACATTCAGCGCACGCTATAATCAGGACACTTCTCTTGTCGATGAAGCTGAACTTGAGTGCCATCAGAATCTCCAGAGACTTTATAATACTACAAGAGCAGCAAAGTATGTGTTCCTTCTGTTTGTTACCTGTGATAACTAGCCTAGCTCATGTTTTTTTGTAAATTGGTTATGCCTCATTTTGCAGCAATTCCAACGAACCATTGTAAGGTGTGGAGGGTTTTGTTGCTGTTAGCACCAAACAGATGGAGATAGGTTAGTTCACATTGTTTTTTTTTTCCGTTGATGTGTGTATCTTTCTGTTTTTGAGATATTTGAAGCTATGATGTTTCTTCCTGTAGTGAAAAAGCTTGCTGAGGATTGTTGCAAATATGGAAACAACAATCAAAATGTTGGTTTTGTTCTTGGAAGGGCTTCAGTTCAGTTTGGTAAATCCCACAGCCAAATGGAGATAGAGCGGGAGAAACTTATTAAAGTTCTTGGAGAGCAGGTGATGGCTATTTCCACCTCAGTTTCACTATTTCATTAGTTCTTAACATCACAAATGTTGCCTTCATGCATTATTTTAGTCGGCAACACTAGGTCGCGGTATATTTTCCTTTTACCCATGAGGGAAAGGTCATCCTAACCAGATGAGGTTCATTCTGTTGAAAATTAACAAAATATGTCAAGGAAAGTGGTGAATTCTACATGTCGTGTGATGATTTGCATATTCCAACGTGCACATATAACTGTTGCATGGTTATATCTAACTGATGGTATCTGATGAGACACACTTTATGATTCAGCCGTCTTGCTATTGTTTAACCATTTGGCTTTTGCTATCCGCAGATTTTTGAGCCTCTTCGGGAAATGATAATGAGTGCTCCTCTTGAAGATGCTCGCTTGTTAACTTACCGTTATCAACGGATAAGACAAGATATGGAGTCTCAGGTAATGAATCACAAACAATTTTCTATACTTCAGAGAGTGGCAATGCCAGGAGCTAGTACCTGTGATGTCACTCCCTTTAGCTTCCGGGGACTATACCTAAAAGATATGAAAGCCACACAGACCTAGCGCCGCCACTGCTTCAGAGATGCCTGCCCAACACTTAATAGACAAAGTTTTTCTTATTAGATAGCTGATGTGATGAGAAAGCAACTGAAGTCAAGGAGAGTAGTGGTAATACAGATTCAGTGAAACTGCAACATGCAGAATCAAAATTATCAGAGCTCCAAACTACGCTAGCTGCATTAGGAAGAGAAGCAACTGCAGCTATGGAGGACTGTTGAGGCTCAGCAGCAACAGGTTACCTTCGACCGTCTCCTTGCAATGGTATGCTACACCTCGATGTTATTTCAGAATCTGTACCTATCACTTAGTCTTAATCCATTTGTTGATGGTTAAGATTTTCTGTACATGGCCATTGATACTTTACATCTCAACGCATCTTTACTTTTCTTTAGAATGGGGTGTACCAGATGCGGTAACTAGTGTACAACAAACACTCAGGCCATATATAAACAGCATGGTCATGAATGCTTTTTGGTTTTGCTGATCAGAAACTTATTTCTAGGATGTAGCTAGAAAGATGTGTGCATGTTCATATGGGTACATTGCTTTTGTTTCAATCCCAACGCGTAGGTGTCGTAGTTATTGATTAGAAGTAGAGCACATCTTCTCATGTAAGTTTTGGCAGACAAACAATTCTTCCCAAGTTTTGGCAATCTTTCATCTTGGAAATTAGATTCGTTTTATAATTACAGGTGTTGATTATTTAAACATTGTTTGGATTTTCTAGCCGTTTGATGTGATTGGATATGTGTGTGCTTCAGCTGTTGGATGTTCCCTAACAAAAAAATATGGCAGCATTTTTTTATTAAACTTCCTACTTCGAGTTTCTCACTCCTGTATTGCAGACACTCATGAGCTTCAGTACTGGAACCACATATGCATATACTTCGATAATGTTGATTGTACAAAATTAAACATAAAATAATTAAATGGGCTTTATATTATGGTGTGCCCCACTTACAGGTTGATGCCGAGAGAACTTATCATCAGAATGTTGCTGATATTCTGAACAAACTCCATGATGAGGTGCATAACTATATATTCTGTGACCGTATATGCAGTTTTTAGTGCCATAAACCTTGAAGGCGGATTTTAGTGTTTTCTGCTGAAGGTTATTGCCTTTTTTCTGCTAAATTTGTACAGATGATCATTGCAAGAATCATGAAGATTCAGACAACTATGATGAGCCATCATCAGAACCATCACCGGATCCTAAAATATCCTCAACACCTGCACACTCAAATAGCGCATTAGAAGTTCCAGCAGTGCCTGAAACTAGCGAACCTACAAGGAATGGTCAAGAAGTGCATTATGTTGGGGAGGTACGTACGCCTTTTGCACCGCATATTGGGTAGATCATCGAGGTTGTGTGTCATCTCTATTATTATTCACTCTCTTATCTTGTGGCAGTACACTGTAGTACTGTGCCATGTTAGACTGTACTGACATGAACTGTTTGAGATAGACGATGGAAGGATTTGGAAGCCCCACAAAGTTTTCTTTGGAACTGCCCCACATATTTATTGTTTAGCTAGATCTTAAATATGAAATTCTACAAATACGGTGCTCTGATAGCTAAATCTTATGATGTGGAATTTATTTGACTGATTCGTAAAAACAGGCCCATCTGATTCTCCATCAACACAAGAAGTTAAGAACGAAATTGTTTGGGAACATAAGAAAGTCAGATATTATGCTGGCGGTAGCCCAATTAGCCTGAAATCATGTGAATCCATTCCCCATTTTGATGAATCAAAACTCCGCTTAACTGGTGACGAACATGATCAGGAATAGCTCGTGCTAGTACTTCAACAAAGCTCCCCACTTACCTTGCATTTCGTCTTTCCTCTTTTTCACCTGCTAAATAGTAAAAGTAGCATGAAAAATGTTGGCATGGAAGTTCCGTGTGTGTTCGTCCAAACACGGATAGCAGATGTTAGTAGTCCAAGGATTTTAGCAACTGCATAATTGCTATGCAGAACATAGCATTGCATTATTAAACAAGCTGAACACTCCATGACTGATTTGTCGAGCAGGTAATCCATCCGTTTGACTCTCAGGCTGATGGTGAGCTGAGTATTGCCGTGGGTGATTTCGTCGTGGTCCGCCAGGTACATATGGTTTGCACATCAGCATTGACTGCTAGATTTTATCCATTCATTCATGGGACATCTTATGGCCAAAATTCTGAAGTAATAACCGCCCCTTAATTCATCATACCCGCAGCAATTCTCAATAAGTTCAGTAACTGCTGCTGCTGCAAGAATTATGTATGATCAGATGCAATGAAACATATAATTGTCCACTTTGTAGCTTATAAGAGAGAAACACATGGGGCCGGCAGTGCTAACAATGCAATCTTTGTCTGTCTTCACAGGTGTCTCGAAATGGGTGGTCGGAAGGGGAGTGCAAAGGAAAGTCTGGCTGGTTCCCATCTGCCTACGTAGAGCAGAGGGACAAGGCCCCGGCAAGCAAGGTGGTAGAGCCCGGACGTCTGACTGCTTGATCCCTATGCTCGTACTTGCTAATGGCTGCTGTTCATCGTCCTGCTTTTACCCTGTACATGAGGCACTCGAGGAGTGATTAGCATTTTGTAGAACCTTTCTGTGCAGATTCTTGTGCTTATGAAAAAGATATAGTGTTTTGCCTTTAGGATCTCTCTTCTGCTTTTTTTTCCTTCATCAGTGTATAGAGCTACTTATTGGTCATGGATGCTGTATCCTTCCCTTGTTTTTTTTTTTTTTTTTTTGAGGCGCATAACAGTGGGGAAGACCCCCACTGCCACATTTTCTATTTTCCATTCCACAAAAATAAATATTTACAGACAATCCTTCCCCTTGTTGTTATGTGGAAAGCGTGCTTCCTGCCGAATTTGTGTTATCGTTTTCAGAACAGTGATATATTGTCACTATTCTTGCTTCTCTCTAAAAAAAATTGCTTGTTTTTTCTCTGTTGGATCGAGATTGGGGCGAGTGGCCCTTCCTTCCCTTTTTTTGCTGTTGTGACCAGAATAGTAAAAGGAAACGGCGCGATTGGAGCGTCCAGTGTATCGGATTGGCCAAAAGAGGCCTGGACTTGCGTTGGATTCTTGCTAATTTTTTTTAAATAATACACACAAAATAATTAATTCCGGAAATAACACGCGATTTTTTTTTTTTTGCAAAAATAGGATCCCGTCGTCCTTGGCGAAGCCGATAGGGCCCTGTCGTCCTTGGCGAAGACGACAGGTGACTTGTCGTCCTTGGCGAAGACGACAGGTGGCTTGTCGTCTTTGGCGAAGACGACTAGTGGCGTGCGTGCACAAATACACGCCACTGGTAATATTACTAGTGGCGTTTATCCGCACATACACGCCACTAGTAACAGCCCAGCAGCTCACACGTGCCTCCGCGTGGCCGCGTGGGCCCTCTCATCATCAGCAACGACGACAGGCCAAAGTCGTCTTTGGCAAAGACGACGGGATCCTACTTCTGCAAAAAAAATTAAAACGCGTAATATTTCTGGAATTAAATAATTTTCGTGTATTATTTAAATAAAATTGGCTGGATTCTTCGATCCAGCTTTCTCCGAGAGCGTGAACCTTAACTGCAGTAGTAGCTTTCTTTTTCCCTCTTCATCTCACTGACTCACCCGGCTGCAACAGAGACAGCTTCGGCTCTGAATTTATTGTATTGGCCCATGCTTCATTGCTTCACCACTCTTTTGCCGCTGGTCCGGCCAGTGTATAGCTCTCTCCATAGGCCGAGGATATGCTACCACCACCAATAGGCAATAGCCGTTTCTTGCGTCTGCACGCACATGGAGGTCGGAAAGCTCGCAGCTTCAGCCACCCTCAGCGAGTGTGTGGCGAAAGGTAGAAGAGACCGACACTGGCGACATGGTTGAATGCGCAAGTGGCCGTTTGTGGTGTCCACGGATTGATTGCCTCCGATCCTCACCGATCCCAGGCCGCTGCTGGGGGGGCCTCGGGCAGTTATTACGACGCTCTCCTCGTCTCTGCCGTTTGCATTTTGCGGTCCAGTTTTGTGAGCTTGGGTGTTGGGTTTAGAGCAGAAAAGTCATGGACACCAGCGATCCGGTGTTGGATCCGTCTGGAAAATGCTTCTGGCTAACCATTGGTCGAACCCTAGCAAAGAGTGCAGTTGGTGTTCATTAGTGACGGAAAGGGACGTTGGATTACAGGAATCTACTAGTACTAGCTAGGGTTTCAGCTTTCTGGCTCGATTTTAAGGACAATCACTCTACAAGGGACAAGTACTTGATGGATCCACATTTACGAGCTGCTGGTACCAGCGGTACATTGCATTTTTAGCCACGAGAGAGAGGCTAATTTTATTTAAATAATACACGAAAATTATTTAATTCCAGAAATATTACGCGTTTTAAATTTTTTGCAGAAGTAGGATCCCGTCATCTTTGCCAAAGACGACTTTGGCCTGTCGTCGTTGCTGATGACGAGAGGGCCCACACGGCCACGCGGAGGCACGTGTGAGCTGCTGGGCTGTTACTAGTGGCGTGTATGTGCGGATACACGCCACTAGTAATATTACCAGTGGCGTGTATTTGTGCACGCACGCCACTAGTCGTCTTCGCCAAAGACGACAAGCCACCTGTCGTCTTCGCCAAGGACGACAAGTCACCTGTCGTCTTCGCCAAGGACGACAGGGCCCTGTCGGCTTCGCCAAGGCCGACGGGATCCTATTTTTGCAAAAAAAAAAAATCGCGTGTTATTTCCGGAATTAATTATTTTGTGTGTATTATTTAAAAAAATTAGCGAGAGAGAGCACCCGCCATGGCCCAACTCTATACGTGTTTTTACTTTTTACTGCATCGATGAGGCAGTGGTTCGGCAGGGTAAAAACAAGCAAGCGGCTGGCTGGCTTTGGCAGGAGAGGAAGGGTCACATCCAAGGAGAGGACACCGGCTATGAGACACGGAGACATCACAGGTTCACAGCTCAGCAACCTCTCGTCGGTCAGAGAACCGGGCCCGCCTCCTCCACATAGCTTTACGAGGGTTTGTAGCTACCCCATTCATTCAACAGTTTGCTTAGCGAACGGGCGGCTTACGGGATGAGGTGGTCACCATTGTTGCGCCGCGATTTCTTTGTAAAACTCTGCTAATAGTATCATGCTCTCTCCGCCAAAGAATCTCTCACTTTCTCATCAAGTGGCGTGTCATTTTCATTCCGTATGCCATGCCATATAAAGTATAAGCACCCCCTTAACATAATAATAAATGCTAAACAGCAATACGGATAACGAGCTTTCCCTCCACATTTTGGACAACAAAAATGTCTATGATGGTTTAGAAGCGCATCTTAGGACAAATCTTTGTAAAGATTTTGGTTTCCGCCTTCTAAGGCACCGCACAGTGGATCAAGACTCTACATTATGTGGAGGCTCTAGACTTTTACTTAATTGTATCAAACTTTTTTGGTTGTTTATCTAATATACGCTAAATTGTATCCTTGTCATCGCATAGATTGCTCACCTAATTGCATCATTTAGACAACCTATATTGTGTTAATCCCTCAATTTATAAGAAAATGTTAACCTATTCACCCCATTCTAGTCGACCTCTTCAATTGTTTCATCAACCATGGCTCAACATATTAGTTTATTATGACCTCGATTTAGATTCACATATTGAATTCTTTTCTTGTAATCAAATCCTCAAGGTCTTGATACTCTATGGCTTAACACATAAGTTTAGAGTATGGCTTCATTTAAGTTTCACACAAGAATTCTAGCTTCATTTATTCTTCTTAATCATACCATAACGAGAATCTTGGTACCAATGCCCAATGTATTGGCATCCAACCTTGAATCTTCACATCATTTTCAAGCATTACCATATGGAAATACCCTTCAAATATAATTCAATGAAATTATTAGTACATAAGGATTGTCATTAATTACCAAAACCACACATGGAGCTTTATGCATTTTTATCTATTCGTCAACCTCTAATTATCCTACAATAAAAACCTCTGAGTAATAAAGTTATTTACTTGATGATACCATTTTTGGTCACTTTGGATCGCAAGAAATTTTGAAAACATGGGAACATGAAAAAGACTATCAACATCTACGATGTCAAATTAACATCTTGAGATACACCACCAAGTATGTTGTAAAATTATATATACATATTATTATAGTTGTTGATAATTTGTTCTATAAACTTGATGAATTTTGTATTGTTACACTTTGGAGAAAAGTTATACACCTTCTTTTTGAGAAAGAAGGAAAGTACCTTGAATTTATGTTGAAAATTTAAAGGGATGAAATTTTGAGTGATGCATAAAAAATAAACATGTAACTGGGAAAGAGGAGGAGGGGGGTAGGGTGTACAAATTATTTTGTACAATTTATTGAGCTTCTCAAATAAATAAATAAATAAAATGAAGTTTTAACTCTTGTTAAAATATCTACATAACTAGGGCATGTGAATGGAATCCATACGAATTCAGAACCCAAGCCATATTATCCAAATGGCAGCACATCCTTGAAATTCAAATCCTCTAAAACTCTTATGAAACACTTTCTATGTCCCCAATTATAAAACATTTTGGTAGGCTAAGTGTCTTATAATTAGGGACAAAGGTAGTACTAAACGAGCGCTTAGAGGTAGCACGTGTCTGTATATATTGCATAGTTTTTATGATAACATAGATACAATGTGCGAGTCTCTTCTTAGATGCATATAGTGTGTCTTGTCTTACTCCAACTATTTGAAATCACAACAATTCTACAGGAGATAGACGAGCTTAGCGGCAATATTGATTCGTTTCTGATCAAGTTCATTGGCATGGAGACCAATGAAGGGGCACATCTGTGTGCCAAGCAGGCTTCGGCGAGTAGAAGAAGATGTATGTGGATAAATTTTGTCCCTAGTTTCTTATCTCAATGCCTGCTAAGCCAGCTGATTAATGAGTAAAGTGTTTTGATTCACACAAAAAAAAACTAGTTTGTTGAGTCTTATCCAACTCTTACGCTATATATCTAGCCAATTTAGGCCATTTTAGTGTTGGGTGGTTGTAATTGGGTATCACCATGTTGACTCGTGGCGCAAAAACTCTTTTCCATAATATTCGTTAGGTCTAGATTAGCCTAGACTATTTTCTAGTATTATACTAGCACAACGATGATCATGGTTGTGTTTGACTGACTACTACATTTTGTTAGAAAGAAAGATGCGCGTAAATATACAAACTTTATTAGCCACATGTAAAAGGGTAGACATTAGTCAAGCAATATGATCCACAACACATCGAGAAAATAATACAAGTAAGATCTAAAATGCATATACGAATTTGTAAACATAATAAAACGAATTTGTGATTATGCATTGCAATCAGCTAGGTATAGATGATTAGAGAGTTGTTCCACTTATTGTAACCGTGTCGTGCTGGAATTCCGTAGACCGTATATAAGGAACATCTAATAAACATATAAAAATCATTACAACTAGCCAGACTTGTGGTGGCGCTGGCTGTCTCCTCCGCCTCTACAGGAGAAGATCTTCTGGGATCTCGGAGTTCTTCGCCGGCTTTTGGCGCGGTGTTCTGGCTTCTCCGGCCAGCCATGGTGGCGTGGGTTGGAGTGGCTCTGTCAGTGTGCTCTGCTTCATCTTCGCTTTGTTCCTTCTTTCTCCGGCCGGCCGTGGTGGCGAGGGGAGAAGGTGTGGTCAAGGCGTGCTCTCGGCGGCGGTTCCGGCAAGCTGTGTTTGTGCTCAGTGCAGGGTTGGTTGGAAGAGGGGTGGCTGCGGGATGGAGGCGCCATGGCCGTGCGCGTTCAGCGATTTTCGGTTCCGTCGCTTGCGGCGGACGGCTCCTGCGGTCTTCTACATGAGTGGGGTGCTCCCTTTCCCGGGGTTGGCGGCGGCCTGATGTCTTCTTCTCCGGCGATGTTCGGCGATGGAGTTCATCTTCAGGCGTTTGCGGCGGTTCAGCGGTTTGCCTCCCGGGTTCTTCAGGCGCTGCTGTTGTGCTGAGTTCTTCGGCTTGTTCGTCTGCGTATTTCTGTTCTTCGATTTGTAATCTATGTTGAATACGCAGTGTGGATCCTTTCAAAAAAAAAAAAAAAAAACTAGCCAGACAAAATCCGTAGATTATGCAGGGTAACCTGGTACTCAGTACTAATAACTGAGTGATTAGCTTAGCTGGTTGTCCCGTCGCTTACGCCGCACGCGCACAAAAATCGCACTCCCTACGCTCACTCCCACTGTACTGTACACCACCACCGCCCTAATCTCTTCGGACCCATTTACCCTCGCCCCCTCACTCTGCTCTGCTCACCACCACAGTGACCACACCACTGCCGCTTCTTCGCAGCTCACATCCTCCCACCCCACCCTCTCCACCTCCCCCCACCGCTAATCGCCGGCCCCTTTCGCCATCTCGTCGGCCCCCGAGTTCGCCGCAGATCGCCGCCGCGCTTCCTGCGAGCGAGAGCGCAGGTACGCCGTCTCGCGCCGGATCTGCGCCGTTTCCGCTGATTCGTGCTGGGTTTCGCGTGCACCCGCCAGCCCTCGCTGGGTGACCGGTGGCGGGCGCTAAATTGGGCGTTTCGTGTCCATAGCGCGGCGACGTGTAGCTACGCCTTTGTTGAGTTGCGGCGGTTGTTGAAGTGACTTTTAACACTGGATGCACGCTCGTGTTTGGTAGCTTGCGAGCAGGAATCGGTAGCTGCTTTGTTGCTTCTTCAGCTAGTGCTGCTGGTTTTGTTCCCTTTTGCATGGTTGTAGCTGAAGGGGATAGTGGATTACTGGGGGCTGGGACTGGGGTCGCTCCGGATTTCAGAAACGGGGGTGCCAACTGCTTTCGCTCTGTAGATGTGTTTCGTAACTTTCGTTTGATTTGGGAAAATTGTATTTCTGAAGCCTATTTGGTTAGCCTGAAAATAGATAAGAAAATGTTGCATCAGAATTTGTCTTAGCTCCAATATGTTGGTCGTCAGTTTCGTGCAAGCTCCGGACATCATTATGTCCAGAAGTGCTACATTCAGTCCGCTATTTGTTTCGTTGAGCAATGTGATGGCCGTTAGAGGGTTAAGGCGTTTCTGAGCGTTGTCTTTAGTTTATTGTGATTATTGATATGATTTCGTTTTCACCATTGCAGGGTTGAGTTCATCTGCTTAGAAAGATGCACACCATATCTCCTCGTCCATGACCTCTGGAATATGGCGCTCTAGTTATCTTTATATGCTTCACCAGGTGGTCATTAATGGGCTATTTTCTTATAAAACAGCCCAGTTTCCTCTTTATTTTGATTATTGTGCACCGTGTGGCCCGTGAAGCAAGAGCGCTAAGTCCAGATGGTACGTCATGTTTGCGCCTGGTATTCATGTGAACCATTTGAGTTTATTGTTCTTGTACAGTGCTTATGTTCCACGAATTGTTTCTTACAGGTGAAGCACTTCTTGCCTTTAAGAAGGCAGTTACAAATTCAGATGGTATCTTTATAAACTGGCGTGAACAAGATGCGGATCCGTGCAACTGGAAGGCTGTTAGATGCGATAATCAGACCAAAAGAGTGATTTACCTGTAAGAATTGAAGAACCACTATGTATATTAACTGATTTGTTGTGATTTGCTCAACTTCTTAACCTAGCTACTCACCATTTTGCTTCGGTTATTTGGTGTTCATTTTAGGCTAGCAATTTATAATTTGAAAGAATCATATTCAGTATTTTGGATTGCATTGCCATAAATATCTGGCCACTAACTGCCTTCTGTTTAGGATTCTCCCATATCACAAATTAGTCGGGCCCATACCACCTGAAATTGGGAGGCTAAATCAGTTGCAGACTTTGTAAGTGTGTCCGCATTTTTTTTTTTCATTCTAAACATTTCTCCTGTTAATATCCACCTTGTACATGAAAGCACTTGGTCTTGATATAGATGCTATTTTATGTCATTAGATCGCTACAGGGGAACAGTTTGTATGGTTCACTCCCTCCAGAACTAGGAAACTGTACCAGGTTGCAACAACTGTAAGTTCTATAGTGACTGATTACTAGTAATGCTTTGTTTCCACTGAATGAAATATTAGACGATGTAACTGTTAATTAGTGATCATGGGATATTCTGTCATTGCATTTTTGGTTTGAAGCTTCTTTTATGTGTGCCAGAGGACTTCTAGTGTGTAGTGATTGATTCTATTTCTTCTGTTGTGAAATCACTTGCAGGTATCTACAAGGAAATTATATTAGTGGATATATCCCTTCAGAGTTTGGTGATCTTGTAGAACTTGAGGCATTGTGAGTCCACTGGTGGAGTTTGGCTGATCAGTTTTTTTTCAATAAATCTGATCATCAATTCCGCATGAGATTGCTCTCTCATGTGGATTAATGAGATAGATAGCTTGAACATGAGTTATATTATGTATTGGAATGTTGACCAATCCCTCTGTTATGTAATTTAAAGATTAGTTGCCATTACTAAATTCTGTTTATTTATCCTACAGGGACTTATCCAGTAATACGTTGAGGGGATCAATCCCACATTCTCTTGATACGCTAACCAAACTTGCATCATTGTAAGTGATTTTGTTTATCTGTGTAAACATATCAAACTGGTATAATAAGCCATGTACAGTGAGCCTTATTTTTGTATTCTTTTCACAACCTATGCAGCAACGTATCCATGAACTTTCTGACAGGACCAATACCATCAGATGGTTCACTTGCCAACTTTAATGAAACTTCGTGAGTTGTCTTTTCCTGTGTTAGTTGCATCTATCTAGTTCAATCTGTTTATTTTATTGAGTAAAGACAAAAGACAGAGGCTTTGTGCAATATGCTCCTTGTTAGCTCTCCAACGAGTTATGCTTTCCAATTTATCATTTCTTCTGATTTTTTCACATGATAATGTAGCTTCATTGGGAACCGCGATTTATGTGGGAAGCAGATTAATTCAGTGTGCAAAGATGCACTTCAATCGCCATCAGATGGCACTCAGCTACCTTCTCCAGGTATCAGATAGTTGAACATACTACTCTGGCATCTTTTGTTCCATGCTTCTAACATCTTTAATCGTAGAAAGGTCGAATGTGCATATTTTGGTTGATATCAATATAGACTAACAAGTCTGTTTATATTCAACCGAGAAACACACTTTGGCTGTTTTGGGTTCTGTAAATTGATCTTTTGTTTCACTTCACCACAATGGGCCTATAACCTGAGATTTATTTTGCTGTTTTCTTATGTTAGATGACGCGAATAAAAGGGCCTCCGCAAGACTTGTTATAAGTGCAGTCGCAACAGTAGGAGCTCTGCTATTGGTGGCTTTGATGTGTTTCTGGGGTTGTTTTCTGTACAAGAATTTCGGAAAGAAAGATATCCATGGTTTCAGGGTGGAGCTATGTGGAGGTAACTATGCCGTGCAAGTACTCTGCATGTTTTAATTTTTTTTCCTAATCTTGCTTGTCATTTCAGGCTCTTCCGTTGTGATGTTCCATGGGGACCTTCCTTACGCCACGAAAGATATCCTCAAGAAACTAGAGAGCATGGATGAGGGAAGTGTCATTGGATCAGGGGGCTTCGGAACTGTTTATAAACTTGCAATGGATGACGGTAACGTCTTTGCGTTGAAAAGGATAGTGAAAACAAATGAAGGGCGTGACCGGTTCTTTGATAGAGAACTTGAGATATTGGGAAGCGTTAAGCATCGTAATTTGGTCAATCTCCGTGGGTATTGCAATTCGCCTTCGTCAAAACTGTTGATATATGACTACCTTCCAGGTGGAAGCCTGGATGGAGTGCTACATGTACATGGTGAGTGCCATGTTTTTCTTCTGGGCATACACCTTAATTTTATTTTATCTTATTGAACTCTTCCTATTATTCATAAGATGTGTGTTTGAAGTCGACACTAAAATAGTCTTAAGGGCTAGGTAGTTTTTTTTTTTGCGGGGTATTAAGGGCTAGGTAGTTGATCCCTACGAAGCACCGATACTTCAAAAATCTTTGTATCGCAGTATAAAACTTGTGCGATACTCCGATACGCCAATACTCCTCCGATACTCGTATCGCCCGCGTGTCCCCTTTTTCCGAATTAAAAAAAGGAAAATAAACCTGATACTCCTCCGATACTCCTCCGATTCGTCTAGCGACACGGGAGAGCCCGAACGAGCCCGCCGCGTGGAGTTGCCTCCACCTGGACTTGATCCCTGAAACTCAGCATGACATCAAAACCCAGATATCCTGAATTCAAGATACACCTGGTGCATCTCTATAACTATAAATATAAGGAAAAGAGTAACAGTAACCGTTGCTATTGCCGGAGATCCAGTGTTGAAACCAACAGGATCCTTGGAGTAGACCTTTTCCTAATCTAGGGGAATATCCTGCCAGGGAAAACATTCAGGCAACTGTGCACTGGTAGTAGATTTGTATTTTAGCCAACATCAAGCTCACACCATATCTATCAAAGCGTAGATATGAGGGGAGCCTTCGAACATACTGAATATTCTGGAGTTCGATTCTGTAACTAAACAAGGACACTCTTTGTGGGTGGACTGGCTACGAAGATCAATCCAGTTACTTAGCTTTGGTTCCATTTATGTACTGTATTCGTGCTATTTTCTATTTTAAATTTGAAACCAATTGACCGGCAACAACTTTTCCTCAAGTCTTCCATGAGTGCTGGTTTTTACAGAACATAAATGAACTTTTTATGCCCAAACCTAACGTCTTGTCTTTTCATCGGTCTTGACAGAAAAAAAAGCTGACCCAGCTGACCCAGATGAACCAGCTGAACCGGTTGAACCGTTGGATTGGGATACGCGAATTAACATAATTCTTGGAGCTGCAAAAGGGTTGGCTTACCTGCATCACGATTGTTCACCTCGAATAATACATCGTGATATCAAGTCGAGCAATATCTTACTTGACGCCAATTTTGAAGCCCGTGTATCAGACTTTGGACTTGCAAAACTACTAGAGGACGAACAATCTCATATTACTACAATAGTTGCAGGAACATTTGGATATCTTGCACCAGGTATGTGGAAGTCGTTCTATTTCATCAATGAGAAGGAAATGCAGAATTGTGTTTGCTGCCTAGTTCTAAAAAATAGTTGTTGCTTCTGATTTTACTGATTAACATATCATTCTGTAATGGTCTGAGCTAATATTCGAAAAACCAAACATCCAGAGTATATGCAGAGTGGCAGGGCAACAGAAACGACGGACGTCTACAGTTTTGGAGTTTTGGTGCTTGAGATATTAAATGGAAAGCGGCCTACTGATGCATCCTTCATTGAGAAGGGGTTGAACATTGTTGGATGGGTATGTCATTTCGTTTCATGTGGGCTACCTTCTTTTTCCGTGGATTTACCACGTACATGGCTTGAGGATCAACTTGTCCTATATCGCAGTTAAACTTCCTGGTTGGCGAGAACCGGGAGCGGGAAATCGTCGATCCGAATTGCGAAGGCGTGCAGACTGAGACCCTGGATGCCCTGCTTTCTCTTGCCAAACAATGTGTAAGCTCTTTGCCGGAGGAGAGGCCGACGATGCATAGGGTGGTACAGATGCTGGAGTCGGATGTAATTACACCATGCCCTAGCGATTTCTACGATTCAGAATAGGCTACAAACTACGGTTGCTGCTGTTGCTGGACACGACACACTGCTGCTGGTTTCCCCTGTGGAGGCACATTCCATTTATTCTTTGCAGATTATGTAAATGCATTGCCGCGGTGTTCGCCTCCACAAGGCTGGTTCTATGGGGACAACATTTTTGCGATTTGTATGTATCTATGCCACGCTACAGATTGTTGTATGTTAATTTAATAAGAAAACTTAGCTGGAGCTCGCTGTGCTTGTATATAATCTCGTCGCTAGAGTGGAGATTATGGGGAGGCTAAATTGACAAAGTTGAAGATTCGCCGTTAGAAATGTGTTTGTCCAAGGAATACGGCTGATTTAGTCAGTCCAGGGTATATAACTGGGTGAAGTTTTTTTTTTCCCCGATAGAGAGCCCTTTTATTAAATTCAACTGTTCGCATCACTTCGACAATCCGATTTCTTACCCCCTTCATCTTGAAGTAAACTGGAAGATGCCCCATTCTCAATGCTATCATATGTCTCTGAACAATAAAATGGAACATGCATACTATTATTTGTTAATCCCCATGAAACCGTAGTAAGGATACGAATACGACTTGAATAAACTACTATAAGGATTAGAATAAGTACTCATGGTTTAGCGGATTTGGAATTGTAACCAAGCATCGGGTTCTATACCTGATTCAACACTATAGCATAGCCTAAACTAGATATAGAGCCCACATACCTAGGATGCACAAAGCCGTATAACAAACAACAAAGTAACAAAAAAGGGAAATAATATAATAATGTGAAACGCCTATGTTGGTGGAGGGCTGATCGTAGACTATGTTGTCATCCATGTTGCAGAACCCTAGGGTGAAGCATGACGTTGTGCGGCGGTGCTGGCCATGGGAAGCCGGAGTGGCGTAATCGGAGCATGAGTGCGTCCCTCTAACGGAAGGCGCGCTACGGAGTGGCGGATGTGAGTCGGTCTTGGGCCTTGCACCCAGATATGAAACCATGGGAAGCCGGAGCATGGCGACGTCCCTCTGACGGAAGGCACACTACGGAGTGCCGGAGGTGAGTCCGTCTTGGATCTTGAGCCGAGATTAGACGATGGTGACCAGCCAGAGGGCCCGACTCCGGGAGCGTGGTGGTGGTTCTCTGCCCCTGGTCGCTTGGGTGGCAGGATATTCTGCCTCTGGTGTGGGTTTCGTCTCCTCTCTTCGATGGTCTTACTCGCTAGGCAGCATGAACCATCCTCGCGATAGTTTAGTGATGGTGGTGCTTGTTGTGGCCCTCCGGACGGAAGTCTTGCCTGATAAGGTCGATGCCAACACGATGCTTCTGAGTGTCTTCTTCCTACTTGGGGTGTTGTCATGGAGCACGTCACCCCTCCAGCCCTCACTCCAGGATAAACCCAAATCGAGCTTGCTAGATTGGACGGTGTCTTCATTATCGTGACCTCCTTGGAAGCGCCGTTTTTGGAATATCAAGGGCCATATGGGGCGTTGTTGGTGTTGCAGGCTGGGTCAACGTCTTCGGGTATCGTTGGCTTGTTTATTGTGTATTTCCGGTTTGGAACTTAAAATATGCAGCCGTTTATCTTCGACTTTGACTTCCTTTTGCCAGAGGTATAGGGTTCTTGGTTTGCCCCCAGACAGCCCTCCTAGTCTTGTATATAGGCTTTCCTTACATCTTATAAGAATAGGCGAGCTCCTGCCAGGTTATCCAAAACAAAACTATTGTACATGCCCTTAGACCATGCACTATGTGGGTTCGCATCAAAGAAAAAAAGTACCAGACTTTGGTTCGACTTGGTTTCTCTGCTATGTGTTGATTCGGTTTTGGGCAGAGATATGGGCCCACTAATTACATGCTGCCACACTACTCCACTGCTTTTGCATGCAGCATGCATGTGAAGGAAACATTATTTAATTGGAAGAATCAAGTTTTGAACCGAAACAACATATTGGTTCTTTTTAGGGATGAAAACGGTACGGAATCTTTCCGACTTTTCCGCGGAAAAACGGAAACGGAATGGAAATACGGAAACGGAAACGGAATTTTGCGGAACGGAAACGGAAACTTTTATGCGGAAACGGAAACGGAAACGGAACAGCGTATTCCGGCGGAACGACTACGGAATTGAATTCCGTTTCCGGTAATACAGAACTTTCCGTTTTTTGTTACACAGTGATTTCCAAATCCAACGGGCACGGGAATTCTAATGAGAAAATTTAGGCACAACCTAAGAGCTGAATAAAAATGAAAAGAATGTGAAGCTGCCATGTTTATGACCTACGTATTCGCATATCATCTCTCCGTCGGGTTGTTCTTAGTTCTCCATTTCGGTGTTATACTAGGGATAGGGATGATAGTAGATATTTTTAATGTTGCACGCCACATTATATAATCAGGATATTTCCTTATGATTTCATTTCATCTTAGAAACTTGACAAATTTGTTGATTTGCTTGGCTTTTACTTAATTAATTAAGGCATATCTGTTTTCTGTTCCATCTCCGTACTGTATTCGGTCTGTATCTGTTTCCGACAATATTTGTTTCCGTATTTGTTTCCGGGGTTTCTGTATTTGTTTCCGCTTCCGCAAAATAATATGAAAACAAATGTGACACCACTCAGTTTCGTCCGTATCTGCTCCATTTTCATCCCTAGTTCTTTTGTTGTCAGATGGCATGGTGCGATTTCCTACTATGTATTGAACCGAATCAACTAGCTCTTTGAACCGCTTTTTCACTACATAGTGCATGGTCTTTTTTTTTTTTTTTGAAAGCCTCTCCTGAGAATACAAGTTGTAGTATCTGATCAGACACACAGATACGCACACCACACGCACACACACCACACACGCACACCCCTACCTATATGTCTAAACTAGACCTACAACCTATATCCCTAATACGTCCTTGAGAGTACTTATCCGAAGACCAGCGCTCCGGGACCGACGGGCACGTCGACCTCGTCTGTGGCACGTGGACGAAGAGAGGCACCTGCGATTTATTCCTGGGAGCAAACCAGTGCCTGGCTGCTAATTCCCGTGAGACACCCAAAATTCGCTCCCCCTGGGAGTCGAACAGTGGGCGGGCAGGCTGGCCACTGCCAGGCCTTGCCACTGCGCTACTGCGCGTCCTCAACATAGTGCATGGTCTTAGTGAGGTGAAGGACGGCCAGTGACCTCTAACAACTGTGACAGGAAGGGGCCAGTCACTGGCATTGAAATCCACAGCTGACCATGGGCGTCCGTCTTCAGCACCGGAGACATAGATGGTAAGTTTAAGGGATGGCCTGATGAAACACGATCACGCAAACGATTCTGAGCCACATTTGATGCAACGGTGGTTCCCTCAGCACATGACCTTAAGCAAATACAAAGAAAGCAAAACATGTCAGATGTCGCCGGGTGAAATAAAATAATTAGTGAACTTAGAAAAATATATAATTAGTTTGAAAACTTTGATCAAAGTAAAAGAACATGCCTTGAAGTTGTGTTCAGAAATTCAGAGAATGCGCATAGGAGAAAGTCTGGTCTGAAACAACCAGCTCTCTCGGCAGAATACGGTTCAACCAATTCAACCGTCTGCTTTCGAAGGTCAACTCCAACAATCCATGCAGTCTTATCATAAAATTCCACCTTAGACATAAGGTAGACAACATCGTCACCATAAATGCTGAGGCACGGAAAAGCTGTCATCAGGTTTCTTAATGTCGATTTTCCAGCTCTACCATCCCATAGCTGAGGCAACAAAATAGAATGCCTCGTGTTGTTGGCTAAGATGTCATCAACATGAATATTGTGCCCCTTGCGCCAATATTCCCAAGAAGTATGTCTATAACATGTCCGGATCTTCCAACCATCCGGGACATAAGTGACTTCCTCCTGTGGGTCTAGCAAGTCTTCCTGTGGGAGGAGGAGGAGCTCCGAGTCGTACAAGACATCTGCACTATCAAGATCGTTCGTCATCTTGAACCTCTTATTATTCCGGTTATGGTTAGGAATAATAACCTCCTTTCTGCAAAAATGTTCCATCTCGACAAACTTGATGATACCATTGCAGCTGGCGACATCCCGTACCAGCCACTACGGGAGAGATCATCTATGCCGACGGTTTTTTGTCGGGGCCGTCGGCATAGGGTCCGACGAGGCCGTCCCGTCGCCTTGGCCGTCGGCATAGGTAAAACCGTCGGCATAGATTTGACGCAAGGCTGTGCCGACGGTAAAACCGTCGGCACAACTATGTTTTTTTCCCCCTATTTTTCATCTAATATGAAAAAAAATTAAAAAAAATTTTGGAAAAAATAATTTTGGAAACCTGTGCCGACGGCTTTGCCGTCGGCATAGCCTAAAAATAAAAAATAAAAATATTTTTTTTAAATAAAATTTTGGAAAAAATAATTTTGGAAACCTATGCCGACGGTTTTTTACCGTCGGCATAGCTATGTTTTTTTCCTTTTTTTCATCTAATATGGAAAAATTTATATCTTTAAATCCGTAAATCGAAATTTAACAAATAAAATGTCTAAATCGATTAGAAAAATGAGAGGAATCCAAATATAACATCCATATCATCTTTTTCATCATGTATATGACTTTTTGCAACATGTTTTTGGTACTTGCTTCATAAAAAGTCATTTTTGGCAATTAAAAAATGAAAAATGATATTTATAATAATATTTTAAAAATTGTTTTTGGCAACAATGTTTGCCATACAAAGACACACTTATGTGTCAAATATGGGCACATTATCACAAACTATGGCACGGGGATGATCATAACTTGGTCATTTGACTCGAAACTTATACATGTTTATACATGATTGACCTTTTTGTGAAGAAGTTTTTTGTAAACTTTGTCAAAACTCAAGTTTATTATTTATCCTAACAACTAGTACATATAAAGGTACTCCATGCCAAAGGATTTCATTTTTGACTATTTTTTCACTTTCTTTTATTTTGTTGAAAAAACGGTCAAAATGACCACCGTGCCTATTCATTAAAAGGGGTTGCATTTTTCAAAACTATCAATGATTCTGTGATATAACAACTACTGGTGTATCTTAAAATGAATTTTGTTAAAATTTCAGAGCAAACTATCACACACTTGTAGTTCAAAATTCAATTACTTTTAAAAAATAGGCATAAAGTTATTTAAATAGGCGAAATTAGATAAAAACTATGAAAATTCCTAATATTGTTGGATTGTCCATAAAATATGGTCTACTTTGTGTGATAATTGGATGGGTGCCATTTTCCACCATATTTTTTGTACTTGCTTCACAAAAAATGTCATTTTTGACAATAAAGAAATAAAAATAATATTTATAAAACTAATTTGGAAAACCTCAGTTCTGCAACATTGTTTGTCATGCCAAGATACACCTATGTGTCAAATATGGGCATATTATCACAAGATACAACATTGTTTCTATCGCAAGCTTGGGGAAGTGGTGGCTCACTTTTATCTTGTTATGTTTTAGTTTCTTGTTCTGAAAATCACAAAAACACAAAAATATTTTATTTGTTTCTTTTGCTTATTTACTTCTGGTCATTTACTTTATGCATCTAAAAACTAAAAGAACAAAAATATTTTCGTTTTCTTGAATCCAAAGTAAAAACGCAGGTGCAGGAATTGCTGAAATCTGCTCACTGTTTTATTTTTCATTTTTTTCTGTAACTCCGAATGAGCTGAAATTTTAACCACTACTGCAACTTTGCATAACCTACACACCCGTAAAATATGAGATTATTCAGAGGTGCCTAGGTAGGGTAAAAACAGTACTGTATGCAGTAACGTCGGCATAGCTATGTTTTTTTTTTCCTTTTTTCATCTAATATGGAAAAATTCATATCTTTAAATCCGTAAATCGAAATTTAACAAATAAAATGTCTAAATCAATTAGAAAAATGAGAGGAATCCAAATATAACATCCATATCATCTTTTTCATCATGTATATGACTTTTTGCAACATGTTTTTGGTACTTGCTTAATAAAAATGTCATTTTTGGCAATTAAAAAATGAAAAATGATATTTATAATAATATTTTAAAAATTGTTTTCGGCAACAATGTTTGCCATACAAAAACACACCTATGTGTCAAATATGGGCACATTATCAGAAACTATGGCACAGGAATGATCATAACTTGGTCATTTGACTCGAAACTTATACATGTTTATAGATGATTGACCTTTTTGTGAAGAAATTTTTTGTAAACTTTATCAAAACTCAAGTTTATAATTTATCCTAGCAACTAGTACACATAAAAGTACTCCATGCCAAAGGATTTCATTTTTTGACTATTTTTTCACATAAAATTCAATTACTTTCGGAAAATAGGCATAAAGTCATTTTTCTAAAATATGTTGCAAAAAGTTATATACATGATGAAAAAGATGATATGGATGTCATATTTGGATTCCTCTCATTTTTCTAATCAATTTAGACATTTTATTTGTTAAATTTTGATTTACGGATTTAAAGATATAAATTATTCCATATTAAATGTAAAAAGGAGAATATGGTTGAAAATATGATTTAAAGATATGAGTTATTCAAATATTATTATTACATAATCATTGTTATTTATTCAACTAAATTTTCAAAATTTAAACAATAAAAAGTGTAACATCATGACACAGGGGTTAATATGGTTGATAAGATACTAATATCAGTAAGTTCTAACATCTCATTTGGAAGCTAATTTGGAAGGAACTCAAAAGTTAAGCGTGCTTGGGCTGGAGCAATTTGAAGATGGGTAACCGAACGGGAAGTTTGATCGGGTAAGTACTTTGACCTTAGATTGTGTGTAATATGTAATTAGAGATAATGTGTGTGGCTAATTGGGAAATTTCGAAATAAAAAAACAAAAATTTGAAATTTCTGTGTAAAATAAAAATAAATAAAATAAAAAATAAATAAATTTGGAAAAATAATTTTGGAAACCTATGCCGACGGTTTTACCGTCGGCACAGCCTACAAAATAAAAAAATTAATTATTTTAAAAAATAAAAAAATTGGAGAAAATAATTTTAAAAACATATGCCGACGGCTCTATGTCGACGGTTTTACCGTCGGCACAGCCTATGCCGACGGTTCGACCTATGCCGACGGGTTTCTAGGCTGTGCCTACGGGCACCTACGCCGACGACCCTGTGCCGACGGTCACCGTCGGCATAGGCCTGTGCCGACGGGTAAGATAGCTGTGCCGACGGTAAAATACCGTCGGCACAGAGCGCGCCTCCTCCTAGCGCAATCACCTTGTTGAATCCAGGCTTGGGTAGTGGGAATCCAGGCTTGGGTAGTGGGATGAAATAGATCAAAGGATCCTCCTCAAGAATGTTGTGGCAGACGATTATACCACGCCAGAGGTCGACCCATGCTAGCGCGCCTCCTCCTAGCGCAATCACCTTGTGAGTTGCAATGAACATGTCCTCTACCCTGATCTCACCATTTGTCATCAGCTTTAATCTCCTGGTGGCTGGTGGTCCACTTATTCAACTTCGATGAGAAGATGCTGACGTCGTAATGTCCTAGTTTTTTTGTGATGGAGAGATCGGCCAGGAAGAATTCGCTGTCGTCGCAAGGCACGATGCCGACGTGCAATGAATTCCGGGTACCTGGAGGAGTGGCCGGGATCGCTCTGAGCGACAGCTTGCCGCGTCCAGCCTTGTATACGAAGTACTCCGCCTGATGATAATCTAGGACGGTGCTTCTGGGGCCGGTGGTGAAGGCGAAGCGGAGGAGGAGGACGAGGTCCTTCTCCGAGAACACAAGCCTGGGCTCGCCGTCGAAGCCTTGTGCGCGGAACTGATAAGAGGAGGGAGTGCTTGAAGGAGCTGCCACAGTTGCACACACGTGTTGGCAACTTGAGTCCTTGATGATACGTGTTGGACCTAGCCTACAAATAAGAGTACCAACTCACATAGCCTACAACATAGATATCAATACTACCAAAAGTACTACACTAATAATTCCTGATGATACGTGTTGGACCTAGCCTACAAATAAGAGTGCCAGCTCACATAGCCTACAAATAAGAGTGCCAGCTCACATAGCCTACAACATAGATATCAATACTACCAAAAGTACTGCACTACTAATCATCTACACAGTTGATTTTCTTGACATCCAGGCTTATCCATCCCACAGTGAAACCCACTTTGACAAGCATAGTCGAACCAGCAGCTTAAAACACATGTCACAACATCACTACATAATTACAATACTTAGGCATCATAGCCAACCACTCAGTTCACTTTCACAAAATACACATAAGATCATCAGGCATCACAGCCTTAACCACACAGTTCAGAAGACTACATATTAACTTAGTACTAAACCACACAGTTCACAACCTAGACATATACGTCATATAAACTAGGTACTGACATTCCAGCATCAGTCACATCTTCAGTTAACAGGAAGTTTCTCAATGTGCAGCCTCAGCCCACCATAGCAAGCTTTTGTGAAGTTGAAGAGGACGACATGACCTTCCTGCAGCTTGAACTCCTTAGCAGCTTTCTTCCACTCACCAGTCATTATGGCATTGTTTGTGAACTTGGCCATCTTCATCTTAATACTGAACGCCCTGGTATTGGTATCAAGGATGGTACACAGAGTTTGAACTATTGGCAGATGACTCTGCAGGTACTTCTTACTGAACTTAGCTCCAAAGACCTATTATGTATGAACAGTTAGCACATCACATCAAGAACAACAGTAACATTCACAAATTCAGATAGGCCAGTAGTAATGTCTTACCATCTTGCATTTGTAGTCAATGACATTGGAACTGGTGAGCTTGTGGACATAGAACTTGATATCTCTATGGCCACACCTCTCACAGTACTCATCAAGAAAGTCAAGCTGCTGTTTTGTGAGGTACATGTCGTTTCCAAACATGCAAAGCTTGTCAAAGTTCCTATCAGGAGTGTATAATTCTTCTTTGGGTCCTACAAATAAAGGAAGATATAACTACATAAGAATACAAGCTAACACAACAACTATAAGAATACAATCTAGCACAACAACTATAAAAACACAGGTTGTACTACATAACTAATTGAAACAGTAGGACATAACTGATTGAACTATGTAAAATCTGCATAGTACCTCTGAACACCAGCTCCTCCTCATGTCCAGCAGAGCCCCCTGCTATAGCTGAACCCCCTGGCAGAGGAGAGCCCCTTGCTATAGCTGAACCCCCTGG
Source organism: Poa pratensis (assembly GCA_947311845.1). Classification (NCBI taxonomy): domain Eukaryota; kingdom Viridiplantae; phylum Streptophyta; class Magnoliopsida; order Poales; family Poaceae; genus Poa; species Poa pratensis. The sequence continues at coordinate 26,025,995 of CAMZMU010000117.1, forward strand.
CAGAGCAAAGCCCCCTGCTATAGCTGAGCCTTTATAGTACCCCCCCATCCAGAAGTGCGGTCAAGTAGGTGGCAGTATCTGGATCTGTATCTTTATCAGCTATGAGATCATCAATAGTTCTCTTCTGCCTAGCACTGGAACTAGGGGTGTCAGCAGCTTAGCTTCTTTGGATTGGTTCCCATTGCTCTGCACAGTTTCAGTTTCAGAGTAGTATGAATAACATGTTCATCTATCTGAATCTAAAAAACAAGTCAATAACAGATTAACCAAGCAGAGGAGAAGTAAGATCAGCACAACTTAAACAAAAAGAGATGTAACAACTCAACATAAACTACTGCAACAACTGTGCATCTTCAAATCATAGATGCGTTCACCAAGATTCAATAACCCTAACACTATACTAGTTATCTTGCCAATTGACACTACAAATTATTTGAGGAAAATTAACCCTAACCCTAACCCTAGATTGACACAGTAGACTTACTGTACAAAAGGATTTTTGTTCTTGAACATCTCTTTTGTTTCCTTCACATTCTTCTCGCGCTCAGATTCGCTATCACTGTCATGGACCAGAATGACAAACTTCGGCTCGTTTGTTGCCATTCTACAACAGGTAAACAGAGATATATAAGTACTTCCCTATTCTTGTACTGAATCACTACTGCAACAACTAAACTTTCACTTTGCAACAAGAAGAATGTTCAATCCATTCTGAAACTACTGAATCCCTACTCATCGTCTCTGAAGCTACTGAATCCCTACTCGTGAACTATGCATCTACTGAATCCCTATTCATCTACCAAGAACAATAGTACAAGATCTGGAAATCTTGGGCAGAAAACCCTAACCCTAGCTTGTCAGAGGTTTACCCGAGGATTGTCTGGCTTGACGGTGGACGGCGACTTGCCGGCGGCTTGCCGGAGGCTTCAAGAATGGGAGGAGAAGAGGTGGCGGAGACGATTCGGCGGAGACTGAAGAACTGAGAGAAGAGGAAGGAGATTGAAGAAATGAGGAGACAGCGGCGGAGTAGCCTGCTCTACGGCTCGTTTATGTATTTGGTTATTTAGCACGTACGTCCCCTAAAACTTTAAGTCGTGAAAGTATACCCTTCCACCTACGGTGTTTTTACAAAAAACCCCACTGCTCTACTTGCTCTCCACGCATTCGAACCAATCCCCTCCCACTGCATTGCGGCGTGACAGCGATGAGCGCGCCGCGGCGGAGAAACCCTAGCGCGGAGGCGGAGGCCGCGGCGGAGAAACCCTAGCGCGGAGGTGGCGGAGAGCAAGTCTACCTCGTCCTCGACACCGCCGGCGCGGAGGCGGTGGAGAGCAAGTCTAGCTCGTCGTCTCGCGGAGCAGAGGAGAAGACTCCGTCGCCGTCGACGCCAAGCTCGTCGACGCCGCGGAGCTCGTCGTGTCGTCCCCGGAAGAGATAGGAAGCCATCCTCACCTACCCGCGCGTCGTCCCCGTCGTAGAGGAGAGCAAGCCGTACCCATCGCCGCCGAGCGCGTCGTCCCCGTCGCAGAGGAGCCGTCATGGATCCAAGTACTAGTTACCTAACCCGTCCACCAAACGGAGGATCATCTACTGGTTAGTTCCACTTATGCTCTTAATTCAGTTTATGCGGGCTAGACTGTGCTCTTAATTCAGTTGTGTACCACAAGTGTTTGAGTTTATGCGTGTTAGACTGTGCTCTTGCCTGTCTGCTAGACCATCCTCTAATTGGTATACTAGTCCATGCTTAATTAGTCCTTGCTTAATTGGTGCCTGTCTGCTAGACCGTCCTCTAATTGGTAGTGCCATATATTTGTAGATAAGAATTGGATGTCAGCAGCCAGGTCAACTAAGATATATGAAGATGGGGTAATGCAATTTGTAGAGTTTGCTGCCAAAAATGCTGGGATGGTAAACAGATTTCTCTGTCCCTGTAGAACATGTGGTAATAGGTACTGGATAACTCAGCAAGTGGTCATAGACCATCTTATTTGTAATGGTTTCATGCGTGGATATACATGCTGGATATACCATGGAGAAAATTTTGAAGAAATTGAACCTGAACAAGTAAAGGTAGACTCTGACAGTGAGGATGAGCAATATTCAGATAGCCATGAACTGAACCAGATGTTGCTAGATAGCTTTGGCATGTATGATAACGCTCAGTTAGAACCAGATGAGGATGAAGATAGTGAAGATGATGGTGATGACTTTGACTGTGACCCAGAAGCTTACAGAAAACTAGTAGAAGATGGAAGCAAGGAGTTACTACCTGGTGGTAAATCCATGTCGAAACTACAGTTCTTAGTAAAAATTATGAACATAAAGAACACATGGAAAGTGCCTAATGGATGCTACGATGCCTACTTGGCTTTGTTTAAAGAAATACTTCCTGAAGGTCATGATCTGCCTAGAAACTTCCATGCGTCCAAAAAATACATAAAGGATGTTGGTATAGGGTATGATAGCATTCATGCGTGCACAAATGACTGCATAATGTTCAGAGGCCCTCATGCTAGTGCATCTGTCTGCCCAGTTTGTGACACTAGTAGATGGAAGAAAGTCACAACTGGATTAGATGGGAAAAGGGAATACAAGGTTCCACAAAAAGTAATTAGGCATTTCAAACTGAAGCCTAGGGTGAGGAGACTGTTCATGTCAACTAAAACAGCACCCTACATGACTTGGCACCATACTGGAAGAACTAGAGATTCAAAGATGAGACATCCAGCTGATTCCCCAGCATGGAAACACTTTGATTCGACACACAAATGGTTTGGTGAAGATCCACGGAACATTAGGTTTGGATTGACCACTGATGGGTTTAATCCATTCAGAAACATGAATCTGTCCTACAGCATTTGGCCCATTATGCTCATTCCATACAACCTTCCACCTTGGATTTGCATGAAGCAATCCAATTTCATCCTCAGTGTCTTAGTACCTGGAAGAAAAGCACCAGGAAAGGAGATGGATATATACATGCAGCTCACACTTGATGATCTTCAGGAATTTTGGAAGCCTGGAGTCTGGACTTATGATGTTGTTCTTGGCAGAAAATTCAGATTGCATGCAGCTCTGTTATGGACTATCAGTGATTGGCAAGGAAGAGGATGCCTAAGTGGTGAAAGCTTGGTTACTTGTTCTCACTGTCTGCGTAACACCTGCTCAAGATATTTGAAACATGGGAAGAAGACGTGCTTTCTCGGACACCGCAGATTCCTAGATGACAATCATGCCTACATATTTGATGCGCTTCTTTTAATGGCAAAGTTGAACTCAGAGGTCCTCCAGAACAACCTTCAGGGACAGATATATCAGACATGGTCACATGTGTACATACAGACTATGGGAAGTTGCAGAAACCAAAGAGAAAAGAGAGGAAGAGGAAGAAACGTTCTGGAGAAGAGGAGGAGTATGACGACATATATGAACACAGTGTGGAAGAAACTTTCAAGAAAAGAAGTGTTTTCTTCAACCTGCCATATTGGAAAACACTTCTTGTTAGACACAATTTGGACATAATGCACATAGAGAAAAATGTGTTTGACAACATTGTTGGTACTTGCCTTGATGTAGATAAGAAATCGAAGGATGGATTGAATGCTAGGCTGGACCTAAAACAAATGAACATAAGAGCTGAGTTGCATGCTGATACAATAGGCCCGAAACCTATAATTCCTAGAGCAATTTACCAGATGACTCAACAAGGAAAGAAGAATTTCTGCATGGTAATTAAACATGCAAGATTTCCTGATGGGCATGCATCCAACTTTTTCCACAAGGTTCTTTTAGACAAGAAAATATTAGTGGGCATGAAGACACATGACTGTCACATCATCATGCAAGATTTGATGCCATTAGCACTGTGTAGATCATTGCCTGAGAATGTAGCTGTACCATTGATAAGGCTATGCAAGTACTTCAAGGTGATGTATGGTAAGGTGGTGGATGTTCATGAGGTTGAGGAGTGGGAATCTGCAATTCCAGAAATCTTATGCCAGCTTGAAATGATATTCCCTCCAGCTTTCTTCGATGTCATGGTACATGTAACTATGCACTTAGCAACTGAACTAAGAAAAGCTGGACCAGGGCTTTACAGAGACATGTGGTCAATGAGAGGATGATAGGTAATATGAAGGACGCAGTACGAACCACAAGCCACCCAGAAGGTTCAATTGCAGAGAGTTATCAGTTTGAAGAGAGTCTCAATTTCTGCTCAAGATATTTGTTAGACACTAGTACCAATATTAATAAAGCGCCAAGACATGATGACAATCCTGGACCTACAACTGGTGATCAAAAATATTTGAGGATAATTGGGAGGCCCCTCTCTGGTTTTTCTGTTATCAAAATGGATCTCACATCATGGACACAAGCTCAGAGATGTGTCCTTGTGAACTACACACCAGAAATTAAAAAATATGAAGAGTGAGTACCAACCACAGTAGTTTGCTTTATATAGAGAACACACTGAATCGTATAAATATCTAACCCTATTTCATTTATCTAGAAAACACAAGAATTCCCTGAAAGTTGGAAGAAAGAGGTCGAAGAGGGAGATTGAAAATGCTCACCATAGTTGTTTCCACACGTGGTTTGTGGATAATGTAAGTGATGGAACAACTTACATGTGATAATGACTTCATACTAGATGTTATTATTTACAAATCTCACTCTTATGTTAGGTACAACATCTGAAAGAGCAAGGAGTTAATCTGCCTGATGAAGTGATCACATTGGCCCAAAAGCCTTACATTATGGCCAAAACATACAGTAGCTACTCTATTAATGGATGTACTTACCATACACATTCGTATGGTTTAGGCAGGGCTACACAATGTGATGGTGTCTCAGTTATTGCTAAAACATCTAGTTATTCTTCAGCTAGAGATGATAACCCAACAGTAGGAGATGTGCTATATTATGGCAGAATAACTGACATTGTGGAATTAAATTATTCCAATGCAGGACATGTAGTGCTTTTCAAATGTGACTGGTTCAAAACAAATGGTGTTAGGGTGTTAGATAATTTTGGAATAACGGAGATAAATTTCAACCATATGTGTAACATCCCAAATTTTGGAACCAAGAAAAACTTAGTTTTACCAGACCCAAAATTCAGAACCAACAAAAACTTTTTGAAATGTTTCACTGATGATTGTGTTTTCCTTCCCATTGCTATGATTGAACTTGAGTGACTTGTTGTTTAAGTTGTTTGACTAGTAAATATCAGACCCAATCAATATAAAAATATATTTAACTTCGGTGATCATGTTATGACAAGAAAATATTCCATATATCTTCTCCATTCTTATTTTGGCCAACTCCATTTCAATGACACTTGGTTTATCAACAACCAAAACTAATACCAGTATTGAGAAAGTAAAAGTATTTCCAAAATTATGGAGATCCATATGCTATCTCCTACCTATTTCTCACCCCTGGTATTTTGCAGGTGTATACAACTCCCATTTTATAAACTCTTATTTTCACTCCAATTGAAAATAACACTAGTGGGAAATATATCACCCACATATTTCCTTTTTCAAATCTTTTTGAAAACTATTAAGTTATGAGTGGAGGTATTTCCTAAACATCATCTTGTCATAATTAGGAGTGGTCACTTTTCCCACAAGATAATATTGTGGAAATGGTGGTATGATTGAATCTTGTGGTTTGATTTGTGTGATCCTGGTTGTGATGTTAATCTTGTTGTGATTGTTGGCTTGTTGGACTTATGGTTGCATTGATCGTTAATTCCTGTTTTATTGTTTGCTTGGGGTGAATAATTACACCAATGTACTTGAGTGTTAAGTTGAAAACCCACTGGTCACAAATTTAGAATGTGACTTAAATTTAAAGCAAACTCCTCAAATTGTTCAAAAATGGAAATAAAGATCATGAGTTAAAACAATGATCTTATAAATAATTCTCTCTACTTAACTATCTATTTCCTTCAAATCAATATTTTCTCTATGAAAATAAAAACTATTTGAAGTTAATATATTTGTCAAGGAAGTTCCAAGAGTTCAAAATGATATTTTGAACTTGCTTAAAGTTTCCAAAGGATTATAAAATTGTATTTAAGAAAAATGCCATATTCAAACCATATGAACAAATGTGGTTCAAAATATTTAATTTTGCAACACCAATTTTAGTGTAGCTTCTACATGTATTGGGGAGGCCACATGAATATTTTCAAATTTTTATAAAATGTTTTACTGCCTCAATTAAATCCCTAAAAGCTACTGGTTTTTAAAAAAGAAATAAAAGAAGCAGAAAAGGACCTAGATGTAAATGGAAAAAGGAGTCCAGGGGGCGTTCTGCAAAATCGTCATCCCCTTCCTGTAGCTCCAGTGGCCGACGACGCCGTGTTGCCCGCTCGACGCCGAGCTCGCCAGGCCCCTCTCCCGCTCCTCCTGCCGCGCGAAGGAGATAAGGAGGCCCCCCAGGCTCTCCTCTGCTCCCCCTCCCTCATTCACTCGCTCCCTCTCTTCTCTTTTTCTTCTGCCATGGCCGCACCCTAGCCAAGCCGCCGTCGCGCATCGCCGTCACTTGAGCCCGCCCAGTACAGATCGAGCAGGACCATCGTCTCCGCCGCGACGTCTACTTCATCTACGTCCAAGGAATCGAGCTCAGACGCTACGAATCGAGCGGGCCGTCTGCATCCTCTTCATCTCTGGCCGTCGAACGTCGAGGAAGCTCGCGAGCTGCACAGACCACCATTCCTCGCCATTTCTGCACCCTCGGGATCCCCTTCTTCTGCTCTATCTCACGGGCATCTCCATTTCTTCCCAGGTACACCGGAGCGCCGTCGCCATCCTCGCCGTGCTCCCTGCTGCTCTCTGCGCGCGTTCGTGCGTGTCCAGAGGAGGACGACGACCCGTGCCTCTTCGCCAGCGCAACGGGCCGGCCCAGCATGGTGCTGCTTGGCCAGCTCCAGATCTGGCCCGTCTCGTTTTTATTTAGTAGATCTATTTATTGTTTTAGTTTCCTGTCTAAAATTGCAGTGTAGGTTTAATTCGATTAAAAATAGTTAAACTCCAAATTTATGCAAACCAAAAATCACAGTGGTAACCCTATGAGTTTAGAGCCATGCGCCATTTGCAGAAATGAAAAGTATTAATTTGTGTGTCCTTGAAAAATGCTGTTCTGTAACTTGTCAGAATCAGTGTTTTGTGCATAACTTAATTTGTGTTGGTCTAAAAATTATGAATCCAATTGTTTTGTAAAGCTCCTCACATTACCTTTCAACAGAATTTTGTCTCATATGTTTTGGATGCTTAGAACTAAGGTCACATGCATTTCTAGTTTAGGCCAGCCAGCACTTTGTGCATTTTTAATAATTTTTGTAGATAAAATTTTGGATCAAACTCAAGTGGTGTAGGTTCTAATAGTAACAGAGAACACAAATCCAGCCCTGCATGATTGTTTGACTAATAGAACTCTCTGAGTGTAATATTTAGTAAAAGTGATGTTTCTGCCCCTATTTAAAAGAAAAGAAATTAAATGCCTTGCTTACAAAGATTATGTTTTATGCTTGTAAATGATCATTTTGGTACTGTTGCTTGCATGTTATTGTTGTTTGTCATGTTATAATATGTTAGTACTGTTAGTGGTTAGAATTAAACTTGTTTAGAGCTAAGCATGTGTTGTTAAGTGGTGTTTGAAAACTTTAACCATGGCCTAATGATGCTTGGGTTGTTTGATAATTTTTATAAAGATGAGTAAACACTTCCAACTAAAATTCTAAGCTACTGGTTGATTAAGTTTGTTAATAAATATCAGCCTTGCAAGTTAAAAGTAATCCCAAAAAGGTGACTTAACTTTTGTCTGAAGTATTTCCTGATTAGGGAAAAATGTTTGTCAATTACCTCTAATTGAGGATGTCTTTGTGCCCTTTTGTTTTGGCATGTGTATGGTGTTATACTCCTGCTAGTATGATGCCCTTGTGTTTTTGTCTGAGTAAATTGTTTTATTAGCATATAGATAAACATGTGGTTATGTGATGTTTTGCTTGTTTGGATTAAATTCTTGTTAGCATCTAGCTAAGTGTGGTGATTGTGGTTAAGTGTTTGTTTTTAGTTCAACTAGTATCTTTTATTTATGATTGCTATAGCTTTAGTAAATAAGTTGTGCTAGGCTTGTTATTAAGGCAGTTTTCCCTGAAGTGTTCTCGGAGTAGATTTTAGTTTAGTGCTTGATTAAATTAGTACTATGTTTTGGTATGATTCTTTGTTTGTATACCACTTGTGGTTTGGTTTTCTTATTGAGTGTTGTTTTATTTTCATGTTTGCGACGCTAGAGATAAACGCTACCGGAGTGGTATTTGGAAAGGATTTATCGGAGAAGGGTGAGAGTTTATTTCTTTGATCAATGAGGAGAAGTCCAGGAACATCATGCTGAAATCAGCCAAGCTACTCTCTGAGCTTGCACCCCAAATATATGCATCTACTTTGATAACATGTTTTACTTTTAAATCAAAGATTTATAAAACCTTTTCCAAAAAGTATATGGAAACTATTTTGCCACCCTATGTAGAAATATGAGATAGTTTATATAAAACTATAGGATGGGAAACAATGTTGTTTATTCAAAACTCCTTTGAAAATACTTGCGTGGATGTGAAACGCCGAGATGTCGGTGTGGAAGTGGAGAAATGGAAAATGGTGATGTTTATGAAAAATGCACAGTGTCCTAGTACTATGACGACCAATCTTACCCTGTGCGACCACATTTACCCCCATATGGGAACGGGGTTTAGTCATGTAGTTTGCTCTTATTAGTATGGGATACCTCATCGACGGAGATGACTCCGTTATGCATGAGGGGATGGTTCGAGGACCTACCCCCTGACCCGGGTCCTCACACAAGTTGGTGGGGAGGATAGAAGGTTCCACCATAAACCGCCAGACAAAACTATGAGTCCTCACACTTAGGGTTTCTGACGGGAAACTGGACTGAGTGTTGATGGAAAGTGTCATATGGGAAGGATCCTATACTAGCATGAGCAAATAAGAGGCTATGGCCGGTGGCTCAACTTCGCATACACCTTGTATGGCGGGACGTGGCTGACACGATGAGTTACCGGATGGATGTGGGCTAAAAGCGTGCTACCTCTGCAGAGGGTTCAAACTATTCGAATAGCCGAGTCCTCGGATATGGACAATTGGGAGGCTGTCCTAAGACTATGTGCAAGTTTTGCAAAGTTTTGAGATTTGAAAATAAAATGGAGATGTGTTGTATCTGCAACTCTACCGACGGGCTGGTATGAGGTTGCTGGAGAATGATTTGACCATGAAGGGCTATGGTCGAAAAAGGAGGAGTTTTGGAGAAATAAACCAAATGGTGATTTTTCGGGAAAAAGTTTTAAAAGAGACTTCTTACAAAGACAGATTTATGGGAAAATTTCTAAAAGCCTTCTTCTCTTCTTCAATAAAGATATAGAGATTTCAAAACAAAGTTTTATTAAACAAAAGTCTATCCTTCTCTTTTCAACAAGGATATAGAGTTTTCAAAGCAAACGAAGTTTTACTTAAACAATAAAAGAGTAGTGCATGCTCATTCCGGGGGTAGTTTGCGAGTACATTCAAATGTACTCATATTGGTTTTGTCCCTGGCTATTGTCTTAGCCAGATTTTGAAGAGGAGCAGTTTGAAGAGAGAAAGGGCATTCACTGACGTCAATGCGAATTAGGGCGCTTCCCAGTCAGCTGCCTGTAGGGTTAAGGCGAATGGCTTGGGCTCCACGTTGTTTGGTGATTTCCGCTGCAAGTACCTGTTGAAGTTATGGCTTCAATCAAGTAAGTAAATTCATTCGGTACTTATGGGTGTTCTGTGATGCCAATTCGAGTTATGTGCAACAACAGACTGATCATGGGATTGTTGCAGGAAACATAACGAGTATCTCGGATAGCTAATCCGGGGTCCTCACAATATGTCCAACGCGCAGGACAAAAACTGTGAACCCTTTATTCTAGCTAGCCAAGTCAAGCAGGTATATTATGTGCAAGATCCTGTGGATACTGATTGGCATGCTGTTATTACACCTACAGTAAGAGATTTTTATATACCATATGTTTTTGTTTGCAGGAAGAACAATGAAAGAAGTAGAGGAGCAGAGACTCAAAGAACTTAACATGAAGCTGCATAAACTTCAATTACCTTCAGCAAAGTTACCACTTAATGAAGAACATAGAGTAGGACTATTGAAGGATGCTATGGCGAAAGGCTTATACTCTTCTCAACTGGAAGTAAGTTCATATTATGTCTGAATATGTCATTTATGTCTGCAGTTTTGTTGTAATGTACATATTCAGATAACAAATAATTTGATGTTCCGGGGACAGCCTACTAGGTTATGTGAATCTGAAGATGATGAACAGGAACATGTCTATGACTCTGATGAAACTAGAGATGAACAGCAACATGTCTACGACTCTGATGAAACTAGAGATGAACAGCAACATGTCTACGACTATTATGAAACAATGGATGATGGAGATGAAGAAGAAGAAGAAGAAGACGAGGACAGAGAAGGAGATGGAGATGAAGATGGAGATGGAGATGGAGATGGAGATGGAGATGGACAAGGAGAAGGAGAAGGAGAAGGAGAAGGAGAAGGAGAAGGAGAAGGAGAAGGAGAAGGAGAAGGAGAAGGAGAAGGAGAAGGAGATGGAGATGGAGATGGAGATGGAGATGGAGATGGAGATGGAGATGGAGATGGAGATGGAGATGGAGAAGGAGATGGACAAGGATATGAGCAGAATGAACAAATTCAGCAAGGTAATTTGATTAACAGTGGCACTATTCATTAATGAATTTGTTGATACCTGAATTAGTGCATCATTTTTACAGTAATTGAGGAGAAAACTACTAGAGGACCTACCGAGATGAAGAAATTTTGGAAAAAAAATGGTCCCAACAACAAAGTGCAACTAGTATTTAACCATCTAGGGCAGCCTTGTGGACTCAAGACATGCAAGTTAACAAATTTTCTGAGTAGTTTGGTCAAAGGAAAAGATGTCTCTGTTGGTCACAGTAGTTGGAGAAAGGTTCCCCATTCTCAGAAAGAGAAATTGTGGAAGACTATAAAGGTACTAGTTATTGTTTTTCCCTCCTGTAATGCTAATGTACCTAAATGATGGAACCTACTGATCTGTACCACTCTGCACATCATTTCTTCGTCATTGATGAAGTCAGCAAGAGTTGGGTTTTGAAGTCAGCAAGTAAAAAGTGGAGAGCTTTCAGATCTTTATTGAAGAACACATATTATTCATCTGATTTGTCTGTTATGGGTGCGAAGAAAGAATCCTAGATGATCAATGGAAATGGCTTGTAGAATATTGGAAATCTGATAAATACCTGGCAAGTAGTTAACTATTATTTGAACATGTTATGATACCTGCTATATACATAATGTAGCGCCCCGACCGCGGAACTATACAGTGATGCTTTGTGTCACCGGTTAGGCGATACAACCGGAGGTTACGGGTTTACCACTCCCCGGCCAAAACCTTTGGCAGGCGTTGCTCGGAATGGATCATCGGCAACGCAACACCCCGATTGATGCCCTAACACAGGCACAACTATCAATGCATAATAGAGAGATAAAGACTTGTGGAACAACTGGCACATCACAGACTCTACGACTCAAAGCATTATAGTTCAACTCTTATAATAGAGAAAGATAGCAAATATTACAACCAGAGGTCACAGACCCAACAGTACATCATGCGGAAGTGAATTAAGTTGTTCTAAACAACAAGATCCAAACCATGGCCTAAGAGGCCTATAGATAAACATTCCAACGCCAGCTGTTCCGGAATGTCCCAAGCTGCCACCTGGGAACCCCAGACTACTCGTTGACGTCCACATAGAACCCACCTTCAAATAAACAAATGTTGAGTTCGACGAACTCTGCAAGATTACTAGAGCTACTAGCTCAATGATTGGCTTTCAAAGGTTTTATGGCTGTTTTGCGTAAAGCTGGTTTTCTTTAAAAAAAGACATCTGGCATCGACTAATCAGAATATTTTCAAAAGGGGATAAGAAGTAAAATCTTTTCTTTTGATCAACTTCATCAACAACCACCATCAATTACTTCACCTGTCTACCAAGGCACCTCCCCGAATCACCCTCGAGGAAGTCAACCATGCATTCTTGGTAGTACCTTTAGTACTCAGGTTTTAATCATTCCGTTCAAGTTTCTCTATGGTCTTATCGTCCTTTCCCAAGTCGTCCATAACCGCGGACAGGGCTTTTCGAAAAGATTTACCCTGTAGGGGTGTACTGTTTTTAACCACCGGTACCACCCGGCTCATTGCCTACGCTTAGCTCTCTTCGGGGAAAGCCGGCTGAGTGGGAACGGTTACAACCTTTACCTCGCATGAGACTAACCCAGGATCATCAGTGGCGGAAGGACAGGTTCAGTGCCTCCAACACCCTGCCCCGCGGCCACTTATTTTCCTAAACACCACCATCCTCATCTCAGTCTTGGCCACCATCTTCACGCACGCGCAAATGGAAGCCCGAACTAGAGGACCCTCGGCTAGCCCTCCACAAGTTAGTTGGTCTACGGGGGTTCCATATGGCCCACCGATGGAAGCACGCTCAGTCTTGGTTCAAGAGGTAAAGAACTCGTACTTAGGCGGCGAGAACGAGACAACCCACCACATTCCCCGTGGCCTCTCATCCTCGCCTTTAGCAATTTATTATCCGTCACCACATTTTCCATCACATCCGGCCATTCCATCAACTGTTCCAACATTAAAACATCCACCGGACATCTAAGCATCTAAACTAAGCATGGCTAAGCATATACATAGCAAGTATAATTATCTCGGGCCAACACTTCATTCCTATGGATATTAGGAAGGATACAGGTAATGGCAACAGATTTCTAATGCAACTAGTAGGATACTCTAATCCAAGCAAAAGACATGTGGAACCGAATGCAATATTATAGTGGGGAAAATAATTGCAGAAATATAGGAGGAGACATGCTCAGAGGGGGGATTACGCTTGCCTTGTTCCGGGGGCTGGTAATACGGGTCGTCAGGGTATTGCGGTGGCACCCCGACTGATTGATCTATCGATGCATAAAAACATCAGAAAAGAAAACAATCAATAACCACACTTGCATAACAAATGCAATGCTCAACCACATGATGGCATGACATTTTTAATGCACTGAAATTTAGCCAACAATTTAAGTGGGGTGCAAGGAATGAATTTTAATAACCATATAATTAAATCCCCACATTTAACTTAATGTTCTTGCTACTCCTACAAAATATACAGTGCTGATATTTTGTTCAATTATGCATGCAAATGATGTTACTGGTTAGTCCATAATTTTCTGAGCATTTTGGTATATTAAACACATTTTTCTGATAAACCAATAAAAAGTTATTGCATTTCTAAAATCCATTTTAAATCTGCCATTTTGTTAAATTATTTCAAACAGCCCTAAAACTAATTATCCATGTTTGGAAACAAGGTGAATCATGAAGTACATTAGTTGCTGAACATTTTGGTAGTTCTAACTTAATTTTTGGACCAATATTAAATAAGTTATGAATTTTACAAAGTCATCTTATATTCTGCCCTTTTTCTAAAGTGCAAAGAAAAGTTATTTCCAGTGTTTAGTTCAACATGAAAATGATGTTATGAGGTGAGGTTCTTTCTCCTGATCATTTTGAAATATTAATTGCAATTTTTGGATTAGTATTAAAAAAGATATGGATTTTAGAAGTTTATTTAGATTTTCTGTCAGTTTTAATAATTTACAGAAAATGCCCGAAACCTTTTTATACTCAGTACGGTCCTACCCAGTGCCACTGACGGGTGGGACCCGTGTGCAGGAATCCAGATCTGGATCTGGATCTGGATCTGTGACTTTTGTCACCGAGGCGGAGCTAGCCCGTGTCGCTGACTGGTGGGGTCACTGCCACGCTGGCGCTGACTGTGCGCGCGGTTGGGTACTGACCCACTGAGCGGTGGGGTCCGCTTGTCAGCGTGTGAAAATAAAATGAAAAACGACGCGCCGGCGGGGTTTTGAACCAGCGACCTCGCGAGCGTGCGCGCGTGGCTGCTAGCCACTGGGCTGGTGCGGTGTTTGTGCTAGTATACGGGAGCACACCTATTTGAGGTGGTGACCGTGCACGTCGACGTCGCGCGCGGCCGCGGTGACCACCGGCGGCGAGGTGCATGGATTTGGCGATTGCGCATGCGCGTGACCCGTTTTCTACTCGCGTTTGACGTGTACGTGTGTGGGCTACTCACTGGCGGAGACAGCGACCAAATGGTCGTCAGAGGCGGCGTCCACGGCGAGCCACGGCGGCGGGTGGACACGGCTCACGATCACTCCGACGATCTACGGGGCTAGGAGGACAACGAGCATGTCCTAGAGATTCGCGTGCTCACCCTCGTCGCGTGGATGCTTGCAGTGGTGAAGGAGGAGGTCGCAGTCGTCGGCGAGCTTGTTCGACACGCGGCAGCCGGAGAGGAAGAAGAAGACGTCGATCTCGCGAACGGAGGCGCCCCGGCTCGATTCCTGGCACGGTGATGAAGAAGAAGACGAGGCGGAGGTGATGACGCTCTTCGATCTGCTCCGGGAGGTCTCAGACGACGGCTATGCGTGCGTCAACGGTGAGCTCGAGTTCGGCCATGGTGGGGAAAAAATATCTAGAGAGAGGAGGGGCGACAGAGGGGTGAGGGGAGCAGAGGAGTGCGGTGCTCCTCTTATCCTTGTCGCAAGGGAGAGGAGAGCAGGGGGGGCCCGGGGGCCCTGGCGCGGCGCGGCGTCGAAGCGAAGAACGGGAAGCACGACGTCGTGTCTCCCGGAGAAGTCGCCGTTTTTGCACGAAGCCCCCTGATCTTCTTTCTCCATTTACAAATAGGTCCTTTTTTATATTCTTTTATTTCCAGTAGCTCTTTAGGATTTTAATTGAGGCACTAAAGCATTAAAAAAATATGACAAAATTCAGGTAGCCTCTTCTTATAATGTAGAAGCTCCAAAAAATTTGGGGTTTAAAAATAAAATGTTTTGACCAACTTTTGTTCATAGTGTTTCATTATGGCAATTTTGCTAATTTCCAACATGATATTCCTTTAGAATTTTGAAGCAAGTGCAAAATATTAATTTTGAACTCTTGGAACTTCCTTGACAAATATAAGATGTCAAGATATTTTTGGTTTGCAAGTTTGAGTGCTTTCATTGATTTGAGATTTTATTAAGGCAAGTTTGGCATTGGTTTTTAAGTGGTGCCAAACCATTTGTTTTCTGTGTTTAGGAAATTAAAATGGATGCCATGATGCATGAATGAAATGCAAAAGTGAAAATTTGGTTCACAAACTTGGGGCTGTTACAATTCTACCCCCCTTACAGGAATCTCATCCCGAGATTCTAAGATTGCGGAAAGAAGTCTGGATACTCCTCACGAAGACTAGACTCCCTTTCCCAGGTTGCTTCTTCTTCGGAATGGTGAGACCACTGAATTTTTAGGAACTTGGTGGTCTTATTCCGAGTCTTCCTTTCTGCTTCATCCAGGATACGGATAGGGTGCTCGCGATAAGTGAGATCCTCCTGGATATCTAGCTCCTCATGATTGACTCCATGGATAGGATCTTTGAAACAACGGCGGAGTTGGGATACATGGAACACATCATGCACATCTGGGAGTTGCCCGGTAACTCTAATTGATAAGAAAGATCTCCCCGCTTGGCCAGGACAGTGAAAGGGCCAACGTAGCGAGGGGCCAATTTTCCCTTGATCCCGAAGCGGCGAACGCCTCGGAGGGGAGAGACACGGAGGTAGGCTTTATCACCAATTTCATAGTGAACCTCCTGATGATGCTTATCATAGTAACTCTTCTGCCTAGATTGGGCAATCTTCAGATTCTCTCGTATGATTCTAACTTTCTCCTCTGCTTCATTGATAACATCTGGACCAAAGAGAGCTCTCTCTCCGGTCTCGGACCAATTCCGCGGAGTTCGGCATTTTCTTCCATACAGAGCCTCGAATGGGGCCATGCCCAGGCTAGCTTGATAGCTATTGTTGTAGGAGAACTCCGCGAAGGGAAGATACTTCTCCCAACCCTTACCAAAGGAAATTACACATGCCCTGAGCATGTCCTTCAAAACTTGGTTCACTCTCTCGGTCTGACCATCAGTTTGAGGATGGTAGGCGGTACTGAAATTGAGACGGGTTCCCATAGCATTTTGGAAACTCGTCCAAAACTTGGAGGTGAACAGGCTTCCACGATAAGATATGATCCTCAGAGGGACCCCATGCAATGGAACAATACGAGCCACATATAAGTCGGCCAGTTGACTCGCACGTATCTCATCGCGCACTGGTAGGAAGTTAGCGACCTTAAGTAGACGATCAACGATTACCCAGATAGCATTGTTGCCCTTAGGAGACCTGGGAAAACCGGTGATGAAGTCCATACCGATTTCATTCCATTTCCATTCCGGGACGGCAATAGGGCGAAGAGTGCCGGTAGGCCTTTGATGTTCAGCCTTTACCCGTCGACAGGTGTCGCATTCAGCAACATACTTGGTGATTTCTCGTTTCATCCGAGTCCACCAGAATTGCGGTCGTAGGTCATGGTACATTTTGGTACTGCCGGGATAAATAGAGAGAGGCGATTCATGAGCTTCTTGGAGGATCAGCTCCCTCACTTTACCGTTCTTCGGTACTACCAGACGGTCACCAAAGTAAACTACACCAGATTCATTCTCGGTGAAACACTTGGTCTTCCCGCTAGCAATGTTCTCTCTGATTTTACGAATACCCGGATCAAGCTTTTGTGCCTTCTTTATCTGGTCTTCAAGAGTAGACTTGATCTCCAGATTTGCTAGATAGCCAGAGGGAACAATTTCCAGGTTCAAACGAGCGAACTCTTTACAAAGAGCAGGTTGAGCCTCCTCAACCATCAGATTATTGCAATAGGACTTCCGACTTAGCGCGTCAGCCACAACGTTGGCTTTGCCGAGTTGATAGTTCAGACTCACATCATAGTCCTTGATTAACTCTAACCAACGCCTCTGCCTGAGATTTAAATCTGGCTGTGTGAAGAGGTACTTTAGACTCTTATGGTCCGAGAAAATCTCGCAACGGTTACCAAACAGGTATGGTCTCCACTGCTTCAGAGCATAAACAGCCGCGGCAAGTTCTAGATCATGAGTTGGGTAGTTGTGCTCATGTGGTTTCAATTGGCGAGAAGCATATGCCACCACATGGCCCTCTTGCATTAACACACAGCCCAAACCTTGCAGGGAGGCGTCACAGAAGACGACAAAATCCTTGCTGGTGTCCGGCAGGACGAGCACAGGAGCAGACGTGAGTTTGGATTTCAGTGCTTCGAAGCTCTCTTCAGCTTTGTCCAACCATGCAAACTTTTTATCCTTCTTGAGAAGGTCAGTCATGGGCTTAGCTATCTTTGAGAAACCTTCGATGAATCGGCGGTAGTAACCGCCAATCCGAGGAAGCTACGATGTCCTTGACTGACTTGGGAGTTTTCCAATCCAGAATAGATTGAATCTTGTCGGGAATGACTGCCACACCATTAGTAGATATCACATGACCAAGGAAGACAAGGTTATCCAACCAGCACTCACACTTGGAGAACTTGGCATAGAGGCGGTGTTCTCGAAGTCATGTCAGAACCAACCGAAGATGCTCAGCATGCTCTTCGTCGGTTTTGGAATAAACGAGGATATCATCGATGTAGATGACGACAAACTTGTCGAGATAATCCATGAAGATGGAGTTCATGAGCCTCATGAAGGTAGCTGGAGCATTGGTGAGACCAAAGGACATGACGGTATACTCATATGAGCCATAGCGAGTAACGAAGGCCGTCTTTGGGATATCCTCCTTTCTGATCTTGATCTGATGGTATCCTGACCTCAGATCCATCTTGGAGAATACTGTTGCACCAGCTAACTGATCTAACAAATCATTGATCCGGGGAATAGGATACTTGTTCTTGATTGTCACCGCATTCAACGGCCTATAATCAGAAACCAAACGAGGAACGGTAGAATACCTCTTCTTGACGAAGAGTACCGGACAACCCCAAGGGAACTGCTAGGCTGAATAAAATCCTTCGCTAACAGCTCATCGATTTGCTCCTTCAACAGAGCCAACTCTTCCACCGGCATACGGTAGGGTTTCTTGGAAATCGGAGCAGTACCGGGAATCAATCTATGACAAACTCCACACTTCGATCAGGTGGCATGCCAGGCAATTCTTCCGGAAACACATCCGGGAAGTCACACACCACGTGTATTTCATGGATTTCAGGAGGGGACAAGCCTTCCATAAAGTATAGGCTGATCTCCGGTGAGAGGGGAATGTTTGAGGATGGAGGCTTGATAGTGCAGACCAATACTCCATAATGTCACCGGAAGAAGTGGTCACAGTAATGGTCTTAGCGGCATAGTCAAGATTCGCCCGGTAATTTACTAACCAGTCCATGCCAGTATGACATCCAGGTCAGTTGACTTCAGGGCTATCAGTGGAAAAGGGAAAGACATTGAGCTTATATTAATCTGGACCTCCGGGGTAACCCCATCAGTTTGCCATTTGGAACCAGGCGTGGAGATCATCAAGGGACGTCTCATCTTCTCAAACGGTATGTTGTGGTCTTTTGCAAATGCTATCGAAATGAATGAATGCGATGCTCCAGAGTCAAACAAAACTGTAGCTGGGGTGTCGTTGATTCGTAACTCACCCATAAGGACGCCGGGGTCCTCTTCAGCTTCTTCAGCAGTGACATGGTTCAGGCGACCATGCACGATAGGACCAGCCTTGCCAGCTGGAGTGGCGGGGGCTCGTGCAGGGGTCACCGAAATAGGTGCCTTTTGGGGGCACTCCCTGGAGTAGTGACCAGCCTGGCCACAGCTGTAGCAAGTGTTTCCAGGTTGGGCATGTAGCTGAGGACGATACCCACTCCCGCTCGCCCCAAGTGTCGAAGTAGTGGGACGCGGCGGTGGTGGCCTGTATCCCGCGACCCTCGGCATGAATGGAGCACGCGGCACAGCGCTGTAGGGAACAAAAACCCTGCGCTTCTTGCTCGAGAAACCGAGGAACTCGGATGGTCCCCTTGTGGTGGCCTCTTGGAAGCCTCAAATTCCTTCCTTCCCTGCTCAAGAATAAGAGCCTGGTTGAACAACTCCTGATAGTTCTGGAACTTGAAGGGCAGCAACTCATAGCAGAGCCTCGGCGCAAGCCCCTTGCGGAACAACTCTTGCTTGTCAGCATCATTGGTCACGTCCCGTGGGCCGTAACGAGAGAGATGGTTGAATGCACATCCATAAGCTCGGAGGTCCATACGACCCTGGTGTAGATCCAGGAACTCCCTCCTCTTCAGGTCCATTATTGGCTGAGGTATGTAAGCCGCACGAAAGGCTGTGCGGAAATCCGCCCAAGTGAAAACATGGTCTGCGGCGAATAGCGCCACATGACTCTCCCACCAACAGCCAGCCGCACCAGTCAGGAGGTAGGTGGCAAAGTTGACCTGCTCGGCCACTGGTACATGCAGCGCGCCCAACTGGCGCTCCAGAGCGCGAAGACAGTCATCAGCGTCCAGTGGCTCCTTAGCATCAGAGAAGGTGGGTGGCTGCGAGCGTAGGAACTCAGTGAGAGTGTTGCACTCATTGTTCCTCCGAGTATTCTGCTGCACCAACTGCTCGAGCAGCCGCTCATTGCGCCCGCGGTTCTCCTCAATGGCCATCAAGACCTGCGCCATTGAAGGGGGTGGCGGCGGTTCCTCATCATTGTTGTTGTTACCGCGGCCTCCTCGAGCCATTCTGGAGAATTGACAAGGACACTGTTAGTATCTATCTCCGAATGGTTGAGACAAAAGCATTAGCGTCTACTCAAGTACACAGACTAGGGACGGTAATACTTTGGGTAACAATGAACAAGGGACCAACAAGATGGAACTTGGGTCAAAGATCAGCATCATGTACCACTAGCGTGAGATTCAAATGGATAAGAAACCACGTGATTCAACCCACACTATCCGGCACAATCCGGGACCTTCTGTTCAAGTCCTTGGGTTAAAACCCAAAGTAGGAATAAGTGATTAGGCTCAGTAGGGATAACAGGTTTTTTTTTTTAACATCTGAGTTGATTTCGGACTGTAGCGCAGCGGGAGCAACCAGACACACAACACTAAAGGTAGAACTCAACCTCGTGATCCTAAAGATTTTTTGAAGTAACAGATGAGGAGAAAAACTTTTAACTCAAATCGAGGTAAGATTGCTCCGAGATTAGAATGTAACCAGATAAGGAGTAAAAGAATCCTAAGATGGTTTTCACAACTCATTTTTAGGTTAAAAATATTTTCACAAACACTAGACTCAACGTCGACCAGTAGAAGGGTTTCCTACAGGCAGTCCTCCTCTGATACCAACTTGTGGCGCCCCGACCTCGGAACTATACAATGATGCTGTGTGTCACCGGTTAGGCGATACAACCAGAGGTTACGGGTTTACCACTCCTCGGCCAAAACCTTTGGCAGGCGTTGTTCGGAATGGATCATCGGCAACGCAACACCCCGATTGATGCCCTAACACAGGCACAACTATCTATGCATAATAGAGAGATCAAGACTTGTGGAACAACTAGCACATCACAGACTCTACGACTCAAAGCATTATAGTTCAACTCTTATAATAGAGAAAGATAGCAAATATTACAACCAGAGGTCACAGACCCAACAGTATATCATGCGGAAGCGAATTAAGTTATTCTAAACAACAAGATCCAAACCATGGCCTAAGAGGCCTATAGATAAACATTCCAACGCCAGCTGTTCCGAAATGTCCCAAGCTGCCACCTGGGAACCCCAGACTACTCGTCGACGTCCACATAGAACCCACCTTCAGCGTCGGTGAAGTCCTCAACTGAAATCAAATAAACAACATTGAGTTCGACGAACTCTGCAAGATTACTAGAGCTACTAGCTCAATGATTGGCTTTCAAAGGTTTTATGGTTGTGTAATATTAAATAAGTTATGAATTTTACAAAGTCATCTTATATTCTGCCCTTTTTCTAAAGTGCAAAGAATAGTTATTTCCAGTGTTTAGTTCAAAATGAAAATGATGTTATGAGGTGAGGTTCTTTCTCCTGATCATTTTGAAATATTAATTGCAATTTTTGGATTAGTATTCAAAAAGATATGGATTTTAGAAGTTTATTTAGATTTTCTGTCAGTTTTAATAATTTACAGAAAATGCCCGAAACCTTTTTATACTCAGTACGGTGCTACCCAGTGCCACTGACGGGTGGGACCCGTGCGCAGGAATCCAGATCTGGATCTGTGACTTTTGTCACCGAGGCGGAGCTAGCCCGTGTCGCTGACTGGTGGGGTCACTGCCACGCTGGCGCTGACTGTGCGCGCGGTTGGGTACTGACCCACTGACCGGTGGGGTCCGCTTGTCAGCGTGTGAAAATAAAATGAAAAACGACGCGCCGGCGGTGACATGGGTATACATATCGGGTACCCAATCATGAGGGTACCTGGTGCACGTAACGACTAAGGCCCAATATCGAAGAGCCTACTCGAAGCCCAAGACAAGAGGCCCAAGAAGATGGAGTACCCTCCAAGACTAGACATAGACATAGTCGGTTTAGGCTTTCCTTACGTGTAAACTAGGTCGGTTACAAACTCCCGAGACCCAGCCTATTTAAAGGCTGGGAGGGGTACGATCTGGGACCAAGCCATACTCGAACCACCAAAGCTCTTGCGAGATCGTCATCTCGCCGGAGCTCTCCTGTAATCGCATAATCCACAATCAATACAGACAAGCAGGAAGTAGGGTCTTTACCTCCACCCGAGGGGCCTGAACCTGGGTAAATCTTTGCCTCTGCTTGTCAGCCGACGAAACTACCAGTACTACCACGTTCTCTCCCCATAATCTCAACCCTAGGTCCTTAACCATGGGATTTGATGAGGGTACACCTCGTCAATTGGCGCCGTCTGTGGGAAAGAATAGTGCTGGACTCGCGGTTTCTTCGGTTCCGTCAGAAACGGCGACTCGCCGATCGGATCTACAAACGGCAACTCGCCGCTGCATCGACAAACCAGAACTCGCCGACTCAGGCGGCACACGGCAACTCGCCGGCTCACTCGACAAACGGCAACACAGCTTCACCCGCAAAAAGCGCATCGGATCCTCTGATGGATTTCGAGCCACACTCGCCAGGATTCCAGGAGGCCTTCTCGATCTCGAGTCAGGTTTGGGTTTAACCGTTGGTTCGTTCAATTTTTTCGTCAACAAGCTTGGTGTGCAGGACTTGACGGATCCACGCCAACTCGCGACTTCCGCACCCGAGGCTCCATCGGTTGCGGCTCCTTCGACTGCGGATCCCTCAACTGTGTCCATACCATCGTCGACCCTCCAAGCTTGTTCGTCTGCAACAACCATGTCCACACGAGAGATGCGCGAGCTCATTGAAGAACTCCAGGGCGAGGAGGCCGAATCAGCATATCGCACAAACGATCCCGAGCTGGATCTCCACTCGAGGATAGTTTCGACTGCGGGATCTCCCTCAGCGACTTCGACGACCTCGAAACTCATATCGACAACCACGTCGACTCCGAGATCTGCACCAACAACAACAACCTCGACTCGAGATTCATAACAACTCCGACGCCGAGATGAGCATAGGCGATGAAGACATCAACTGCGAGATCCGTCCAGACGGACCACTCGACGGGCATATCGACTCAGACATGAGCCTTGATGACGATGTCGAGTCCATGACAGGACTCGAAGACACACATACATATCCTCGGGTGATACAGCAGGTCTACGTCGCCATCGCCGCAGAAACATCAGACACTGCGGCCAGCCGCAGGCCTACAGAATTCCCGTGCACAGTCACTATGCCGGACGGAGCCACAACCCTCACAATCACTGCTGAGATGGCAGCAAAAGCAGATAAAGTCATCAAGGAGTGCACAATGATGCCAGCAGACGCAACACAAGAAGAGATGTTGACCTTCCAGTACTTCAACTGGCAGGAGTCACTTCGACTGAAGCAGATAAGAGCAACACTCGAAGAACGCAAAAAGCAAGCTAGCTTATCGAGTGCGCGCAGAAGACAGCTCAGGCGAGCGAGCAGACACAAGACCCAGATCAAGGTTGTCACACCTCTCGCCAGGCGAGAAGGCGGCACTCACCCGCAACTTAGGCAACTCCTTCATGACATACGACGAGGAAGGACTGCCGGTGCCCAAAACAGCAGCAGGTGCTCTCTACACCGCTGCAGCATACCTGGAGGCAATCAAGCCCCCAGCGGATGACCCCAATGCAAAACTACACCGCCAACAGATCAAATCACTCGCCTTAGCTGCAAAGGCCATACGCCAAGTTCCAAGAACTCCAGGTGGGAGTCGAGACCGTGCCCTAGTCGACGCGCCTCGGGAAGAGCATAATCACAGTGGTCGTCGCCACCACTCGAAGGAAAGAAGCGGCTCGCGAAGGCGCAGGTCCAGGAGCAGGTCACGCAGATCTTACAGTAGCGACTCATACTCTGATCGAGAGCCTGAGCCACATGGAGCTCTGTGCTTCACTCGACGCGTCCGCGAGACACGGATGCCCAAAGGGTTCAAACTCACATCTGAACAGCCCAAGTACACGGGTCGACAGGAACCTTCCGGGTGGCTGGAAGATTACAGGCTGGCTGTCGCGTGCCAGCGAGGCACAAACACCACAGCCATGCAATACATACGACTCATGCTCGAAGGCACAGCCCGCGACTGGCTCAAGGCCCTACCTCCATCAAAATACGACTCGTGGGATCACTTCCGCGAGGACTTCATCAAAAACTTGAGCCTCTGTGTGAGCGCCCAAAAACGTTCGAGAGCTACGGGCCTGCGTGCAACGTTCAGACGAAAGGCTGAGGTCATACATCAGACGATGGACTGAGATACGCAACTCAGTCGGAGTAATTTCAGAAGACATGGCCATGGATGCCTTCATAATGGGACTCGCCAGGCATGACCTCAAAGAAGCACTCGGTCGCAAAAAGCCAACCTCTGTGGCTAACCTCTTGATGACCGCGACTGAGTGGGCAGATGGAGAAGATATGGCGCGCACAACACGCGGGTCCTCACCCCGTGACAATCATGAAAGCGGCAGTCGAAGCCGCAGAGACTCATACAGGACGATCGAAGGCGCAAGCGTTCAAAACGTCATTACGACGACGATAGACCCGAATTCATGGCGGCTGGATTCTCTACACCACGCAATGACCAAGACAGAAGCGACCAGCGATCAGAAGATCGACGGGACAGTCGAGAAGATCGACGGGACAGCGAAGATCGACGGGACAGTCGAGATCGTCGAGACAGCCGAGATCGCGGCCAACGCAGTGATAGCTACAAGAGGAAGGACTGGCGCAAGTCACGGGCACAATCTGAGCGATCATTCGAAGAAAAGATGGACGCTGATTGCAGATTCCACCTGTACAAGGGGGACGACGGAAAACTGCGATCCAATCACTCGATGAGAAACTGCAGGGAGTTCGACCAAATGGCGACTGATTACGTAAATCGCAGAAAGGCAGCAGCCGCACAAGCACCTGCACCCGTGCCTCAGCCAAACAACGTGCCTGTTCTGATGGCACCACCTCCACCACCACAGCCTGCTGCAGGCGGAAACCTCGCGGGTGCCATACAGCACATACCTCGGGTGGACGAACCACAGTACCCTCCGCCCCAAGGGCAGATGTACATGATACAAAAGGTCGACCTTCCAACAGGGAGCAAAAACTTCGCACTCGACAAGTAAACATGGCGGTCATGTCACCTCCTGCGGTAACAGAATATTTGAAGGAGCCGAAACTACAATAAGCTTCAGCAAAGAGGACCACCCTCCATCGGTTGTTCGCCCAGGGCACTCCGCTCTGGTACTCGACGCGCAAATTGGAGGCTACGCCATGTCCAAGGTCTTCATGGATGGTGGGAGCGGCATAAACATCATCTTCGCAGATACGCTCCGCAAAATGAACAGGTCAGTCGAAAACCTGCCAAGATCTTCAAATACCTTCCACGGTATCGTTCCAGGGAAAGCAATAAGCCCAGAGGCACCATACAACTCGACGTGACGTTCGGGGACAAGCACCACTTCAGGACAGAGTCGATTGAGTTCGAAGTGGTCGACTGGAAGTCACAATACCATGCTATACTTGGACGCCCGACGTTCGCTCGATTCATGGCGGTGCCACATTACGCATACCTCCAGCTGAAGATGCCTGGACCAAAAGGAGTAATCACAGTCAAGGGGAACTTCCAAAAGTCTGACTCTTGCGACCGAGAATTCAGCAAAATCTCTGAGATGTTTGGCATGGAAGCAACACTCGCTGATCTAGCGGTCTCCAACGATCGAACACTTATGCCAGCACAAAAAGGTGGCAGTCGACAGAGCATTCAATGCCACCAATGACACAAGATCGCATCAGGTGCACCCGACTGACCCGACCAAGACAGTCAATGTCTCGTCGAGTCTGCCTATCGCATAGGAAAGCGCGCTCGTCGAATTCCTCCGTGAGAACTGGGATATATTTGCATGGTGTCCAGCAGACATGCCAGGTATTCCCAGGGAATTCGCCGAGCACTCTCTCCAGCTACTTCCAGTGCTAAACCAGTCAAACAAACAATGCGCCGCATATCCGGCCCAAAAAGAACTGCAGTCGAAGCCGAAGTCGACAGGCTACTCGCAGCAGGATTCATCAGAGAGATCAAGAAATCACAATGGGTGGCCAACCCCGTACTCGTAGAGAAGAAGCACACAGATATCCTTCGGATGTGCGTAGATTTTACAGCACTCAATAAGTGTTGTCCAAAGGATCACTTTCCACTACCTCGAATCGACCAGATCGTCGACTCCACCGCCGGGTGCGCTCGCTTGTCCTTCCTGGATGCTTACTCGGGTTACCACCAGATAAGGATGAAGGAAAGGATGAAGAGAAAACGGCGTTCATAACCCCACTCGGGGTCTACTGCTACACCACAATGCCTTTCGGGCTCAAGAACGCAGGCGCAACCTATCAGCGCATGATGCAAGATTGCCTCAAGAAGCAGATTGGGCGAAACGTCCAGGTCTATGTAGATGACATCGTCATCACCACAAGAGAGGAAAACACACTACTCGATGACTTGCGAGAGACATTCGCAAACCTCAAACGCTTCCACATCAAGCTCAACCCGAAGAAGTGCACGTTCGGCGTGCCAGCCGGGCAACTCCTCGGGTATCTAGTCTCAGCTCGAGGAATCGAGGCGGACCCGGAGAAAATACAGGCCATCTTGACGATGCAAAGGCCTTCAAAGCTCCACGACGTGCAAAAGTTGGCGGGTAGAGTAGCAGCACTCAGTCGATTCATCAGCAAGCTAGGCGAAAAAGCACTCCCGTTCTATCGACTGATGAAGAAGCAGATAAATTCGAGTGGACGCCAGAAGCCGAAGCAGCCTTCACGGACCTCAAGCGAGTCCTCACAAGCCCTCCAATCCTCGTAGCACCAAGGGAACGCGAGCCACTATACCTATATGTCTCTGCAACTAACAGGGTGGTGAGCACTGTTCTGGTGGTCGAACGCAGAGAGGAGGGACACGCCCAAAGCATACAACGTCCAGTCTATTACTTGAGTGAAGTGCTCTCCACATCAAAGCAGCGGTACCCGCACTATCAGAAGCTGGCATACGCCGTGTTCATGTCCTCAAGGAAGCTGACGCATTACTTCTCCGAGCACCCGATCACTGTAATCAGCACTTCAGGGATCGGGGACATCCTCACAAACCCCAATGCAACTGGGCGAGTAGCAAAATGGCTCATCGAGCTAGCACCAAGAGACATCAAGTATGATTACCCGAAGGCCATCAAAGCACAAGTTTTACCCGACTTCCACACCGAGTGGATTGAAGCTCAGCTCCCAGGAGCACCAGATGTGTCCAATTCCTGGACTATGTACTTTGATGGCTCGAAGAAAAACGAAGGCGCAGGCGCAGGTGTCATCCTCATATCACCAAAAGGCGACAAGCTCCGCTATATCCTGCAAATGGGATTCGAGTTCCCATCCAATAACGAAGCAGAATACGAGGCTCTGATCCATGGCATGAGGATGGCCAAAGCCTCGGGTGCACTCGACTGATGATCTACGGCGACTCGAATCTGGTGGTGCAGCAAACAATGAAGGCTTGTGACGCAATCGCAGATAACATGATCGCCTACCGTGACTGTACAACATCATGGAGGGCAGCTTCGAAGGCTGCGAGTTGCGGCACATAGGGCGTGAAGCAATGAAGAAGCAGATAAGTTAGCCAACATTGGTGCGACCAAAGCACCAGTGCCACCTGGTGTCTTCTTCGAGCGCATCGAGCACAGATCAATCAAAAAGAAGCGGGCAACTCCTGCATCAGCCGCACCAGCCAAGAGCAAAACACCTAGCACAGAGGACCCACCAGTCGAGGTACTCCTCATCGAGCCAACTTGGACTCAACCCTTCCTCGCATACATACTCCGCGGCGAGGTACCCGAAGACTTCACAGAGTCAAGACGCGTCACTCGACGATCTAAAGCATACACTGTCATCAACGGTGAACTTTACAAACGCAGCATATCAGGTATGTTCCAGCGTTGCATAGCATTTGAAGATGGCCAAGCCATCCTTCGTGATATTCATGCAGGTACTTGCGGGCATCACGCCAGCAGTCGATCACTCGTAGCCAAAGCCTTTCGCGCAGGCTTCTACTGGCCCACAGCACTCAAAGACGCGGAGGACATAGTCAAAAGGTGCATCGGCTGCCAAAAATTCGCCACAAAGCCGCACGCACCCGCATCGGCGTTGAAGACAATACCATTGGCCTGGCCTTTCGCCCAGTGGGGGCTCGATATGGTTGGGCCACTCAAAAAATCCTCCCATGGAGGGCATACTCACCTTCTGGTGGCGGTCGACAAGTTCACCAAGTGGATTGAAGCAGTACCCATCACAAGTTCGACTGCCACTACAGCAGTCAATTTCATAAAATCCATCATATACCGCTTTGGTGTGCCTACGTCTCGGGTGAGGCTCGCCAGGCGCTCAGCATAATTCTTCTCGCGTAAAGCGGCGGAGTCCTTGGCATCATCCAAGGCCTTCTTCGACTCCGCGCGCTCCTTGGCGAGTGCCTCTTCTAGCTCTTTAATCCGAGACTCAGCGGTTGCCTTGTCACCTGAGATAGATGGACAGATGTCATTCACAATCGACAAAGCAAGGGCATAAAGAAGTCAAATACACTTACGG
Source organism: Poa pratensis (assembly GCA_947311845.1). Classification (NCBI taxonomy): domain Eukaryota; kingdom Viridiplantae; phylum Streptophyta; class Magnoliopsida; order Poales; family Poaceae; genus Poa; species Poa pratensis. The sequence goes on from CAMZMU010000117.1 coordinate 26,054,301, forward strand.
CTGAGTTGCTCCATGGCAGCACGTAGGTTGTCCCTCTCTTGTTCAACCTGGATAAAAGCCTTGCCTGATTCAACCAGGTTGAGGTAGAAGGGCTGCTAGCACAATGGAACCAGCATAAGTTATACACAAATAAATCCTAGGATGAAGACTCGACAAAAGACACTTACGTGTTCAACCCAAGGCGCAGGCTTGGCAGCAGAAGTCCCAACTTGCGGAGTTGACGAACTCGTGATCTTGGCGGCTTCAAAGGTAGTAGCCGTGGCTACTGTTCTCACAACCTCGGCCGCAACAGGGGACGCTTCTGGCTGGTCTGGAGTCGGAGCTCTCTCGGTTGGAGGAGTTGGAGGTCGCACAGTCTCAGCACTGCAAGTGCCCGAAAAACATGCAACATAAAGAAACAGTACTCAACTCATAAAAAAAATTATTAGTACAAAAGGAGCAAACCTGTGCTCTTCTTCATCCTCAGTGTCGAGCTCGTCAAATTTGGGCTTCCAAAAGGTAGCTGCCCACCCGACTGAGGAGGAGGAGGAGGAGGAGCCGAGCTCAAAGGACTCACGTCCAAGGGAGCATCTGTGGTCGTAGGAGATGGACCTGAGTTTCCATCATCCCTCACATCCGATTCCCTCGCGGGTGAGCTCGTGGAAGAAGACATAACTTGGGCTGCCGACGGTGCTTGCGAGCAGGAACCTCGCTAACATCCTCAGTCGCAGCAGGCTCCTTGCCCTGTGCTTCCTCTACCCTTCCTCTTCAACCTCTTCTGTGGGTGAAGTGGTAGCCGAAGGTAAAGGCGATTCATCCCCTCCCTTTGCTTCTACTGTCACCTCTGTTTCATAAGTTGGGCCATCTTCGGAAGAGGAGGAAGAGTTGAGGTAGTCGAGTGGCCCTGCATACAAGATATAGCAGTCGAAAGTCAAAAAGATGCACAGAAGGATAACAAAAACAGGAGATCATAGACTCGAAAGATTCACTAACCTCTGGCAAAGGCTTTTCAGCCCCATAAGGATCGACTGGGCAGTCGACGTTGCAGGGCTCGCTTTCTTTGTACTGGTGATGGATCGCACATGTGCCACCAGTTCACTCCTAGACAGCTCCTCCTTGCTCATTCAACTGGAGTCGAGGGGGCCTTCGTACTCCCACATTGGGTGGGCACGAGCGCGGAGCGGCCATACCCGCATTTTCACAAAGGTGGCAATCAGATGCACACCCGTGACGCTGTTAAGGAGCCCCCCAATTGTCTCCAGCATAGGCGCTGCTTCCGCCACTTCTTCAGTCGAAAGCTCATGGTCCCAGGCTTTCGTCCTAGCGGCTATACCAGCAGTCGAAAATGCTGGGGCCACATCCTGGTCGACTTGCACATAGAACGACCTCTTCCTCCACCCCTGCGCCGAGTCGACTGGCTTCAGGGCGAAGTACCGGGTGTCGCTGCGCACTTGGATCTGCAGGCCTCCGACTGGATAGGTTCGGCCGCCTCGGTTGTTGGGCCGCACCATGAAGATAGACTTCCATAATGCCCAACTTGGAGCAACTCCCAAAAACCACTCGCACAGCGTGATGAAACATGCAATGTGCAGAATACCGTTCGGGGTGAGATCATGAATCTGCACCCCGTAGGCAAAAAGCAAACCTTGCACAAAATCATGGAGGGGGAGCGAGAAACCCCTAGGCAAAAACTCCGCGAAACAGACGCGCTCGTTAGCGGGGCTCGGGAAGTACCTCCTTGGGTGAAGGTGTGCAGACGAAGAGCTGGTCTGAAGGTGGCAGCAACCCCTCCTCGCGCAGCTTGTCCAGCTGTGCCTCCTTCATGGTGGATTTCGTCCAATCGCCATTGATCTTCTTGAGGTCGATGGCGGCCGCAGATGCGCTAGCCGTAGTCTTCTTCCCCTTCATCGCCGCCGTATCGGGCGCGGCGGCAGCAGTCGAGGCAGAGCGCTTGTTGCCCGCCGCTTTCTTCATTGCAGACGAGCAGGTGGAGGAGCGCGCAAAGCTTTAGCACAGGAGCAATGGAGGCAGAGCTCAAGGAAGACGATGGAACAGGGGCGGCGCGCAGAGCAAATGGCAAGTAAAAAACAGACGCCAGCGCCGTGCCCCTATTTACCGCAAGTCAAAGCAATTAGAGCCATTCATATCACAATCGTGCGCTCCGCATGCGATCTGACCGTACACGTGGCGAACGCGGAGGGCAACCGTCGCCGGCCTCTCCGCCCACTACGCACGCAAAAAGAGGAGCCATCATCACGCCTCTGGAAAAAGTGGGCCCGTGTGGTCAAATCAAGTCCAAACGGCACCGTCTTCGGTCAGCTCTGCACAAAATGGGCCCACCTATGTGTCACGTCCCATCAATCGCAGCATAACGCACGCCACGCGTGTCAGAAATCGCAGTCGAAATAAACGTCATCCCTGACGTCATTGAAGCATCTGTTCGAAAATACGTTCGAGTATGCCCAACGCATAATGATCACTCGATTGCCTCGATTAGTTCGGGTGTGACAAAACCTTCTCAAGGCAAAATTGGTCACTCGACCGTTCCTTCGACTAAGTCATATAACTTCCATCGGGAGCGTATTCAAAAAATTCTTCGACTGAAGATGCTTAAAAATGATTGAGATTATCCTCCATTTACAAGCAATACAGCATAATCTCGGGGGCTACTCCCATCGGGAGCACTGTCGTGCACCCGATAGAATTATGGCACAAATTTCTTCGATTAACATATGCAGAGTAAGGGGATTTTGAGATTATCCTCCATTGCAAAGCAATAAAGCACAATCTCAGGGGCTACTCCCATCGGGAGCGCTGTCGCGCACCCGATAGCATAACAGCAAATATCAGTCGACAAAGGGCATGACTCGTCCAACCAAGTTCAGAAATCATACTCGAAACATTCCCGAGTTGCGTCCGTCGCAAATACCTCGGATGCTGCACGCATAGTGCAAAGGTAAGACCCACCGAACTTTCGAGCTGGGCTAAGGACCGTTCCAGCAACGTCAATCCTTATACTTTCCGTGTCAGCAGACATGATGAAAAATCCTGACGGACGCGTTGGGTAAAATTCAAAGTTATACTGCAGATCGACTCAGTAAGACCTCAGCGGCCTAGTCGAATCTGACCAGTTTGTTCCAGATTCGAGTCCGGGGACTCGAGTTTGATTGAAAGCTAGTAAGGTTTTACCCGAATGAGTAGTTAACCAGTCCCGATCCGTCGAGTGTACTGGGCCTGCTAAGCTATTATCCCTTGATCATCATAAAACACGGTTGATGAGATACTCGACATAGCCAAGCGTGTGCTATTCATACAGGAATTCCAAATTATATGTACAGAATACAAAGCATACGACGTGCACTCACGAAAGAGTCCATGCCCGATTCTTCGAGTCAGCCAAGTACTCGGGGGCTACTGACATGGGTATACATATCGGGTACCCTATCATGAGGGTACCTGGTGCACGTAACGACTAAGGCCCAATATCGAAGAGCCTACTCGAAGCCCAAGACAGGAGGCCCAAGAAGATGGAGTACCCTCCAAGACTAGACATAGGCATAGTCGGTTTAGGCTTTCCTTACGTGTAAACTAGGTCGGTTACAAACTCCCGAGACCCAGCCTATTTAAAGGCTGGGAGGGGTACCGATCTGGGACCAAGCCATACTCGAACCACCAAATCTCTTGCGAGATCGTCATCTCGCTGGAGCTCTCCTATAATCGCATAATCCACAATCAATATCAGACAAGCAGGAAGTAGGGTCTTTACCTCCACCCGAGGGGCCTGAACCTGGGTAAATCTTTGCCTCTGCTTGTCAGCCGACGAAACTACCAGTACTACCACGTTCTCTCCCCATAATCTCAACCCTAGGTCCTTAACCATGGGATTTGATGAGGGTACACCTCGTCAGGCGGGGTTTCGAACCAGTGACCTCACGAGCGTGCGCGCGTGGCTGCTAGCCACTGGGCTGGTGCGGTGTTTGTGCTAGTATACGGGAGCACACCTATTTGAGGTGGTGACCGTGCACGTCGACGTCGCGCGCGGCCGTGGTGACCACCGGCGGCGAGGTGCACGGATCTGGCGATTGCGCACGCGCGTGACCCGTTTTATACTCGCGTTTGACGTGTACGTGTGTGGGCTACTCACTGGCGGAGACAGCGACCAAATGGTCGTCGGAGACGGCGTCTACATCGAGCCACGACGGCGGGTGGACATGGCTCACGATCACTCCGACGATCTACGGGGCTAGGAGGACAACGGGCATGTCCCAGAGATTCGCGTGCTCACCCTCATCACGTGGATGCTTGCAGCGATGAAGGAGGAGGTCGCAGTCGTCGGCGAGCTTGTTCGACACGCGGCAGCCGGAGAGGAAGAAGAAGATGTCGATCTCGTGAACGGAGGCGCCCCGGCTCGATTCCTGGCACGGTGATGAAGAGGAAGACGAGGCGGAGGTGATGACGCTCTAAGATCTGCTCCGGGAGGTCTCAGACGATGGCGATGCGTGCGTCAACGGCAAGCTCGAGTTTGGCCATGGTGGGGAAAAAATATCTAGAGAGAGGAGGGGCGACAGAGGGGTGAGGGGAGCAGAGGAGTGCGGTGCTCCTCCTATCCTTGTCGCAGGGGAGAGGAGAGCAGGGGGCTGATGCATGTAAAATGCATACATGAACTTTACATTTTATTACATGTTATTCCATGTTATTTGCATCATATAAGGGTTATATTCATGATTTATATTAAGTTTTGGGGATAATTAACAACTCCCCTATTTTTCTGGAATTAACCCTGCGCTGTCAGAAAACTCTTTTTTCTATATTTTGATGTTTCAGGACCCAAACGACGTCCAAATGACCTGAAACTTTACGGGGATCATTTTTTGGAAGGAACGAAACATAGGCGCAAAGGAATCGAAGAAACGGAGACTAGAAGGCCAAAAGGGGTGGGCCCGCGCGGCCAGATTCCCTAACCGCGTGGGGTCCCCATCCTGGCTCTCGGGCCTCCGCTGCCGTCGATCTTTCTTCCCGATGCTTCGTCTTGACATAAAAACGACTATATATAGAGCGCCGCAGAAACACAGAAACCACGAAACAGAGATCTGGAGCTGAAGATTGGTGTGGTCTCCTTCCCCTCCAACAACATCTCCACCGACACCATGATGAAGAGGGTTTGTGGAAGTAACTTATGTATCTCTCCTCTCTATGAGCTTCACTAATTAGTACCGTATGAGCAGCTGAACATGATTACGGTCATCTATGTAATTCGTTTGTGGTGGATCTTTATTATGAGTTAATACATGTTTGAGATTGCAATGGTTTTGTTTCAGTTATGAAAGTAGATGCATATTATGTATCCCGTTCTTATTTACTTGTCATGATCAAGCATGTTTATGAGAGCATGTGAGGGGGAACGTGTGCATTAGTTGGAGTAACGGGGGTGGCTAGTGCAGTGAACGTGACAGATAGTTCTGCGATCCACTTGGGTTTTCTACCTTACTTTGTTGCCTCACTAGGGATAAACAAAAATACCATGCTACCGGAGAGTGGATGTGACCTTGGCCACTATCTCCATGACTAGATCTAGCATGTTCTTATTTTAACTTCATGTCATTGAACTTATTGCTATGCTCTGATTTATCTTAATTACTAAGGTGTTATGATTTAGTTCGCATCTTGGTGGAGCATAAGAGAGAGAACAACTTATATTTGAGATCTCTATGTTAGGACGTGATGCCCATATTATTAATAACTTTTCAAACCATGTCTTGCCATCGTACATGTTAATTTTATTGTTCCATTGTCTACCACGTTATCAAGAGAGAGTGCATTTGTGAAACCATGAATCCCGGTCCATTTTTAATCATAAGAAACACCTTTCCAACACTTTTATCATCACTTTTGTTTGCTGCCATTATTAAATCCGAAAATACAAAAACACTTTTACATACTGCATTCATCATAAAAAAACCCAAAAATATCATTTATCATTACTACCATCATCCTTGCATATTTATTTACCATCATTGCATATTTACTTATTGTTTGCATTGCATATTATTTTATTATCATTCTCACACCTTGTGCTTGACAACCACTTGGTGAGGTTGAGGGCACAAAACAATTTATTTTGTTGCAGGTTCTCAAGAGAAGGATAAGGAGATAACACCTGAAATACTGGTTCCCCGAGAGTTCGATATTAAACCCTCGAGTCACCCCTCGTGGGGAAAATTGTCTTCCACTACTACATACACTCTGCACTTGGAGTCTCAACCTAACCCATTTACTTTTCACGCAGGGAATCATTGGGTATCAGGGGCCCGGGGGCCCTGGCGCGGCGCGGCGTCGGAGCGAAGAACGGGAAGCATGGCGTCGTGTCTCCCGGAGAAGACGCCGTTTTTGCACGAAGCCCCCCGATCTTCTTTCTCCATTTACAAATAGGTCCTTTTTTATATTCTTTATTTCCAGTAGCTCTTTAGGATTTTAATTGAGGCACTAAAGCATTAAAAAAAATTATGAGAAAATTCAGGTAGCCTCTCCTTATAATGTAGAAGCTCCACAAAATTTGGGGTTTAAAAATAAAATGTTTTGACCAACTTTTGTTCATAGTGTTTCATTATGGCAATTTTGCTAATTTCCAAAAATGATATTCCTTTAGAATTTTGAAGCAAGTGCAAAATATTAATTTTGAACTCTTGGAACTTCCTTGACAAATATAAGATGTCAAGATATTTTTGTTTTGCAAGTTTGAGTGCTTTCATTGATTTGAGATTTTATTAAGGCAAGTTTGGCATTGGTTTTTAAGTGGTGCCAAACCATTTGTTTTCTGTGTTTAGCAAATTAAAATGGATGCCATGATGCATGAATGAAATGGAAAAGTGAAAATTTGGTTCACAAACTTGGGGCTGTTACACATATTGATGCTAACTTATTTCGTGCCATGCATGTAGACACTGTCCACAAAGAATAGAACAACAAGGGAGAATCAAGGTAATGGTAGACATACTGCAGGCACTAGGGCATTTTCAGTTGTGCACGATCAAATGGTAAGTTGTACATAATGTACCTGGCAATTATTAATGTACATAACTGTCCATTGTATGGTTAAAAATGAGAATTGCATTACTAAGCTATATCTGCAAATTCTCAGGAAATAAAATTGGGAAGACCAGTCTCTAGGGCAGAATTGTACCGCAAGACGCACACTAATAAAGAAGGGGAACCTGTTGATGCTTACTGTGCAGAGAAAATTGTAGGTCAAAATTACATTTTTTAAGCCATGATGCTCAATTCAGAGATATAATTGCAACTCATATGATTTGTTTTCATGAATGACTTAACAGGCAACAATAACAGAGAAGTTAGAAAAAGAACCAGAACTACTTGGAGAAGAACACAGATTTGGTGATCTGTACTCCACAGTATTCCAAGACCAAGGCATTCAAGAATGCATGGATTTGGTCTAATGGTTGGCGGGAGCTCATCTAAAGTGCTTGATCAAGCAATTACCACACTGAGGGATGCAAGGGAAGAAAACCTAGAACTAAGAGGAATTGTGGAAGTACTAGTTGCCACCCAAACACAATTAATTAAAAGGAGTCAACAGATGGAACAGAAGATGGATCATCTGCTTAGAAGAAATGGAGATGAAGCAGTCAACACACAAGATGGAACTACCAAGGAATCAGATGAGCTATCTGCAAAGGAACCACATGAGCAAACTGTCGAGGAAGCAAGAGAGACAGCAGAAACATCAAGACCCCATAAAGAAGAAACCTGTACCCTCGCAGCAGCCAAACAGACAATGGCAACTATCAAACAAAAACTGGACAGTAGGTCAGCTATCAGACAATGGCAACTATCAAACAAAAATGAAGAAGAAATAGAAGGAGGGAAGATAAAGCCAAAATTCAGTGCATCAACATCAAGGCAAGGAACAACAGCAGTCAAACTGAAGCAATCAAAGGTAGATAAGGAAGCAAGAGAAGGAATAAAAATGAAGCCAAAACTCAGTGAGACAACTGTGAGCCAAAGAACAGCAACACACAGACTGAAGCAAGCAAATGTTCATGAAGAAGCAACAGAAGGAGTCAAGATGAAGCCAAAACTCAGTGAGTCAACTGCAAGCCAAGGAACAGCAACACACAGACTGAAGCAAGCAAAGGTAGATAAAGAAGCAAGAGAAGGAGTCAAGATGAAGCCAACATTCAGTGGATCAAGCCAAGCAACAGCAGCAATCAAACAGAAGCAAGCAAAGGTAGATAAAGGAATCAAGCGAGTCAGTGAGTCAACTGCAAGCCAACAAGCAGTTAAAAAACTGCAGACAACAACCAGTCAATGGAATGCAAGCCTAGCCAAGGCAGTCCTGAGTTGTGTCAAGGAAAAGGACCAAAGAGCAAATGAAGAAAAGTTTAAGAAAGAAAGTAAAGCTAAAGCAATCCAATCGTCACCAGCAGCAGCACAAGGTAGCAAAGAAAATGAAGCAACAGCTGAAGCAAATGAAGAAACATCAATTGAAGGAAAGAAATCAAAACGAGCGAGAGAATCAAAAACACAAGATTCTGTTGCAGCAGATACAGAAGCAGACTGTGAAGCAAGTCAAACGTTACTTCAGATTGGTAGTAAGAGACTGAAGAAGAAATCTTACAAGCAACTGCTATCGGAGTCTACAACATTTCAGAAAATAAAAAAGGAGAGGGTACATGAGAATAATGAAACAAGTCAGCTGTCTACTGGAAATCAAAAACCTAAAGGGAAATATGATAAGGAGGAGTTTGATTGGTTACACCCAAGGAAGCCACTGAATATGATAAAATCTGGAATGGAAGTGGGTTTGACCTAACCAAACAGCGAGAAGCTGGTTGCCTTAGGCACAGTACAGAAGGTCGCCACTGATGATTACATAGAGGTGGTAGTTAACATGGTTTTGCATAGTACAACTCTACTGCCAGAACCAAGAGGAAGAATGAAAATTATAAGACATGCCGAAGCTCACTGCATCCGATGGCCCAAGAAATTTGTAAGTCTCAGTGTCCAGCATCAATCTGTGTCTTTACTACTATTACAGTCTCCTAATTTGTGTCTCTGAAAATCTTTGCAACTCTATGTACAGGTAACAGAACCAGATATCGACAGGTACACAGCAAAACTGTGCAACTCTATGGACAGGCATTTAATGCGTTCTAAGGTGAGAGTTGTCGACCCAAAGACTGAAATTAGCAAACCTACGAAACCAAAGATCCAGATGACTCTGTAGTTGAAACAAGTACTCCAAACTTGCAACTCCACACTTTCTTTTCGTGTGGACTGGAATTCGCATTTCATGGACTGGAATTTGCATTTCAGTCAAGTAAACCAAACTTGCTTTTCCCTGTCAAATGCAGATTTATCATCACTTGTTGAGGTGCTCAGGTGGAGTTTTCAGTCTTGTGGAGGTGCTCAGGTGAAGTTTTCAGTCTTGTGGAGGTGCTCAGTGTTCAGGCTTGTTTCATAGACTTGTTGAGGTGTTGTTTGAGTGATGTTTTGAGTCTTGTGGAGGTGCTCAGGTGTTGTTTGAGTCTTGTGGAGGTGCTCAGGTCTTGTGGAGTACTCAGAACTTGTTTGAGTCTTGTGAAGGTGCTCAGGTCTTGTGCTCAGCTTTTCCCTGTCAATCATTTCTACCCATTCCACCAAGTGATGATTCTGTAACAGATCATGCAAATGTGATTCCACCAAGTGTATCATTTCTATAACAGATTTGTGATTGTTTGAGTGATGTTTACATATTGTCTCGGATGTAAATGTGATTTGTAATTGGATATATGGAATTGGATACAATATGTGATTTCTATAACAGATTGTAGGTTACATTCGGTACACATTTAGTTCATTTGTCAAGAATAATTTGAGGCAATTTTTGAATTTAACCATAATTCAATTAGAGGCACTTCAAGATTTGCCCCTAAATGTATTTGGGGCAGTTCCTCAAAGTGCCCCAATAGGTATTTGGAGCATTTTGAGAAAGTGCCCTTAATTCAATTAGGGGCAAATCTTGAAGTGCCTCTAATTGTTACATTTTGGGACACTTTTTGGGGCACATTAAGAAGTGCCCCAATAATCTTTACCGCCATGAGCGTCCGTGACACTTGTACAAAGTGCCCCAAAAACAATTTGAGCCATAAAATTGACATTTAGGGGCACTTTGACCGTGATGTAGTGTGAGGGCCATGGACGCAGAAGTGGGAGACCGCCGGAGGATCCGCGAGGCAGAAGGTGACCTTTACGGCCCGGCCGGTGCTTGCGGCGGCGGTGGCAGTGGTGGCGTTCTCGAGGTTGGCGAAGTAGGCGTTCCTGTCGAGGAGGGCCCAGTCGGGATAGCGAGCGGGTGTGGCGGTGGCGGCGTGATCGATGTCGGGAGGGTGGAAGGAGGAGGCGTGGAACGACCCCTCCATTGCAGTCGGCGACTCGGCGTAGATTGGATTTGGGAACCTCTGAATCTTGGGAATTTTATGGGTTCCGCTGGGAAGGAATAGCTGCATTGGACTCGGATTCGTGTTCCTACGTGGTTCGGCCTTGTGACACCCGCGTACCGCTCGAGGCCAAGAAGAGAAGTAAATTTTCGTTTTCCATGGAACTGATAATAAGACATCAGCACAAAACGTAAGCGAAAATACCTGCCAGCCCAAACTCTTTCATTTCATTGCGAGGCAGCGATCAACAACAAATTCAGGAGCGATGACTAGCAGTGTCTGTTTATAACTGTGAAGCGGACCACAAACATTCTACTACAGTCCACAGTACTACAGACCAAGGAAGAAGACCATCGCGAAGGAATTCGGCCGGGAAATCGGGATCCTTCGACAGTGAATAACTAAAGGAATAATGGGCCAAAACAGAGTAAATCACAGCTACACAAAGAACACTCCTCTGCTCAATATGACAATATAGAACAGCCAACGTTCAGGTCACGCGTAATACAGAAGCTCATCATGCTCTCATCGGGCTCACATGCAAAACAGCAACTACATTCTACTACTACAGTACACCGGACTCACTTGCACACAGTGAACCAAACATTTCACGCAAATGCAGCACAAGCAGAACTCACACCGCAGAACCCATATCAAAGCTGATTTATTCATGTTGTGAGCAGAGAGCAGCTGAACCGTACGCCTCTAGCCGGTGATCTGGACGGGTTTGACGTCGGGCTTCTTGGCCTCCTCCTTGGGCACGGTGACGGTGAGCACGCCGTTCTCCATGGCCGCCTTGATCTGCTCCGTCTTGGCGTCGTCCGGGAGCCTGAACCTGCGCAGGAACTTGCCGCTGCTGCGCTCGACACGGTGCCAGGTGTCGGACTTCTCCTCCTGCTCCTTGTTCCGCTCGCCGCTGATCTGAAGCACGTTGCCGTCGTCGACCTCGACCTTCACCTCCTCCTTCTTCAGCCCCGGCACGTCCGCCTTGAACACGTGAGCCTCGGGCGTCTCCTTCCAGTCGATCCGCGCGCCGGCGAAGGCCCCGGTGTCAGAGCTGGTGCGTGGGAAGATGCTGCCGCTGCCGGAGCCGAAGGGGAAGCCATCGAAGGGGTCCCAGAGATCAAGAGAGAAGGGGTCGAACACGTCGGCGCGGCGAATCAGCGACATCTCCGGTGGGTTGGCGATAAACTGCTTAATGTTTGGTGGAGTGGTTGATGTCAGAGATTGAATGGTTTGGACGATCGATGAACAAGCTAGCTCTGGATGTTTTTTCCTCGATTGGTCTTGACCCGTATAGATGCTGGGAGTGGAGAATTTATAGGGTCGGACGTGCAATCAAGACGAGGTTCTCGAGAGTTCTTGCTTCTTCGAGCATGTACAGGTAGAAACTGGATTGTGTAGATGGGCCGGAATGCTCCTTTGTTTCCACCCTCTGGAAGCCCACTCCCGGACCCTCGAGAACCCACGGTCACTCCCTACAAAATGACTCATTTCGCTTCTAGTAAACGGTAGATGTTTTGTACGTTGATACTAGGTTAGTACATTTTACAACACAATTTCAAGTGTATAGAACTAATTGAGTTCTATTTCACTGAATGCCAGTGCTAAATTAATTTTATTATCGGACAAGGTTTTGGTTACATGACATTTAATAATGATGATAACCCACATGATATAGGACATACGTGGCGCCTCATATGGAAACCAATTTATTAGTTTGTTTAGACCCCTTTGGATGTATAGAAATTTTATAGGATTCCAATACATATGATTTTTCCTAGGGAACCCTTTGGATCAAAGGAATGACAAATATAAAATTGCTATGGATTGCATTGCTATATCTCAATCCTATAGGAATTTCGACATCCAGCCTCTTTGGATCGCAGGGTTGAAAAACACAGGAAATTCAAAGGTATGCAGGTACAAAATAGAGAATTGTAAAACACAAAAAGCTACATGAATTGTCGTTCGGATAAAACGTAGAAAAAACACATGAAAATTGTCTCGATCCTACGCACTTGAGTCTACAAAAAGTTATAGTGGATGCTCAAATTCCTATGGAATTGAGGCATAGGAATCCAATCCATAGGATTTTGATAGCACCATTCCTTTGAACCAAAGATAATTCATAGAAAAAATTCCTAAGGGCCTCTTTGGATTGTAGGATTTTCGTAAAAGTTTTGGAGGGTTTGAGTCCTATGAAATTTTTCCTATGGAAGCCCTTTGTATCATAGGATTGGGTTCGCCAAATTGCTAAGGAATCCATTCCTATGGCCCCAATTCCGTAGGATTCTCAACATAAGCTCAAATCTCATTTTAATTTTCCTTCACGAAGTCCAATGCAGTTTCAATCTCTCTCTACTCTCTCTCATCAATCCTCTAAAATACCCGTGTTCAATTCTTGTGTCCATCCAAATGCACCTGCTGCAAAATTCTCGCGTTTCAAAATCCTATGGAATTCACTTCACATGACATCTCAACTATGTATTTTTCCTATTCCTGTTTTTTCAGAATCCTGCAATCCAAAGAAGTCCTAAGGATTGGAATCCTATAAAAAATACTTTGAAATTTCTACAATCCAAAGAGGCTCTAACCTTTTTTTAGACTCATCCGCGTAGAATCGAGGCACTTAGCCTGTGTTTTTCCTGCATTCCATTCAAATGACTATTCTTATAGTTTTCGTCTGTTAGCATTCCTCAGTTTTGCACGTGCAACCCTTTCAAATTTCCTATTTTTTCCCATTCATGTGTTTTGTAATACTGTGATACCAAAAACGCACTATTTGCATCATCTCGTGTATTTGACGTGTATTTGACCACCGGACCGATTTATCATAACTTTTAGGAAAACCATAAGAACCGATGTACTCTATATCTCTATGTCGCCGATGGTAAGTCCTGGCCTTCTACCAGTCTATTTAGAAACGACTGAAATAATCCCGATCCGGTGTAGCCTGAACGAGTTCCGATCTATCTTGACATCTTAGAGCATATCCATCAAAAAAAAAAACCGACCAAGCCACGTATCCGTCCTGGCCTTCTACCAGTCTATTTGGAAACGGCTGAAATAATCCCGATCCGGTCCATCAACGTCGCGTCTACGAGACCGGCACCGAGGCCAAATATGACCAGGAACGAAACAAGCGAAAGCTTTCTGTCCGCACAGATCAAGAGCATTGCCCCTTTCAAACAAAAAAAAGGGCATTGCCGACATGTCGGCGCAGACAACCGGCGTCTCCTTGCGACGGAGCTACGTACGGAGCTCCCCGGCGACAAGCGCCATCTCCTGTCCATGACGTAGCCAGAGAGGCCAACTGCCAGCTCGAGGCGATCGGCAACGGTGTTATCGACGGACGTGATCAGAAGACCTCGACGACCACAACAAGCCAAACCACCCGCACCGGGCGCTGTTGTCTGCCGGTGCGTTCCCGGAGTGGGTGCCGTGTCCCACGCCCTTGCGACGATTCCAACGCTCGCGATGAGGGCTGCCGCCTGCCGCACACAACGTCAAGCCGAAGGAGCGGAGACCGGCGCTAACTCCAGTCCCTGCCATGCCGGGACCGCCCTGCAGTCATGGTGCGACGAGCAGAAGGGGAATGGGCAGGGGCCACCGCTGCAGGTCAGCCCCTGCAGCCACGCTGCGATGAGGGGCTGGGGATCCGGTGCGGATCGACCCATCCACCCTCATCTTATTTCTCTCCTCTGTGTACATGAACAAGCCTCCATTACTGCATCTCCTCAGCTCCAACGCTGCTCGGCGCCCGGCAGTTGCTCGCCATGGGAGCCTGAGCCCCAGAGAGAAAACATGGCTATGGGTGAGGGCAGCGAGGAGCTACACTAAACAAAAAAATGGAAACCCCTCAATGAGTAGAACATGTTGATGGCGAAAGTACTGTTGGTCAAGGGCATGGAGATCGGCTGTCATGGCCATGGATGTATATAAGAGAGAGAAAGAGGTGGACAAAGAACATGAAGAAAAAAAAACCAGGTACTTACGATGATAGGAATAAGTTCAAAGGGGAGGAATATGATGGAAAAAGTACGTACACTTTGCTTGGCTAGAGGCACACATAAATGTACCAGAGACAAAATTTGACATATAACCAAACAAATGTGTTGTTTAGAATTTGTTTCTCTTTTTGCGGGTATATGTTTTCTATATGTATTATGTGAATAAATTTCCATGTGTTAGAAATTTACGACAAAGTTGAGATGATTCCTGCATTGGAGGAGTTATCTCTAACAATCCGACATCAGGTGCTAAGAGGCAATACATTGAGGAATGCAGGTAGCGGTTCCTATGTCACTAGATCATCATCCACGAGATGATATGTCGATTTCGCATTAAAAGAATGAGAAATCCACTTCTGACCTCTCTCTAGCCAAGTCTTAATCAACACTGGAGATGCCTTTAGGAAGAGAAATTGTGGGATTTCGAGATTTTCTCTCATGCGAATAGCATAGTGGTCGTCGGGCGATAAAAAGAAAAAAAGACAATGTTTACGTGGACTCTACCTTAAAGCCCATGTAGTCGTTTAACAGGATCCTCTAATCTTATATGCTCTGATAGGTTTGTACTTTTAGATTTATTGATTTCTAATAAGTTGGAGAACGCAATTTTGCTTCTTCAAAACTCTCGTGCAGGATATGGTTATGGACAAGGAACAATTTTGGTTAAACCTACTGAAGTACAATGGAAATGAAGATGAATGTATATATAACATCCTAATATTTTACCATAATACCTAAAGAGCTTGGCAGAGTAAATATTAGTTAATAAGATAAAATATATTTGGTTATTCCTTTATATGCGTACAATTCTGGCTTTTATCGAAATGCATTTCAAGTGAAGTTGAGTCTTAACATATTTACATCCATTTCACGTGCATTATGGGCCGTGGCAACACACGGAAACTTTGCTAGTACTATATAGTACGATGTGATCCAAGCCATGGATCGTGCCTCTTCCGCTTACGTCTCCCACGTGGCCGTGTTTCCTCCTGATGCACATGTCACCCTCTAGTAAGGACTGACCATTCAACGTAGCAAAAGGTGTACCGTGCGCCAAAGGTTGCCGTATCCTCTCTCTCTCTCTCTCTCTCTCTCTCTCTCTCTCTCTCTCGTTCCTTGATCTATAGTCTAGTAGTCTAGGGTATTTCGTGCCGGTCTGGACAACGATGCATTGTTCCGTCGTTGATCTTCCCCTTAGGTATGCTTCGTCTTGAGTGTCCTCCTCTCCTGGGATTTATGCTGCCTTACTCTTCGTATCTTGGTCGGTTCCTCCCCGTCGTACCCTTCATGTTTGTCTACTTTATTGTATGAGTCCTGGCTGTGTACACCTTGTAGGTAGGTGACCCCTTTTGGTAGGATTTTACGCTTTGATACGAGGGTCGGAGGAGGGGCGCTTATACGTCATTGTGGTATGGGCCCGACCACTATATCGTCGACAACATTATCCAAAATTGCGAAAATGGTTTCCAACAAAGAACACGTAGCATTACTTTTTATACTGGGATATTCGTTTCCTTTATTTGAATGGGAACATATGAAACATGTTATAGCATTGATGTGCTCCTATAATCCTGGGCGTTATGTTAGTTTAAAGAAAAATTATCAAGTTCATACCCATTCAAGACCATTAATCGTTTTGGCGTCCTCATTGCATTCTTGATTTCCAGGAAATGGAGTCGACATTTTCTACCATTCAACATGTATGTGCACAAGAAATGGTTTTACATGTCGCAAAGTTTCGAAGATGGAGCGCCATCAGGTTGATGTTCGTTCCCTACACATTATTTTCTGAAATGAAAGATAATCTAGAAGAGAGCTCTTTGAAATTGGTATTACATGTACATTGCACTTTCAGTGATATGAAAATACTCAGAACTGAATTAGCCGCTCAAAGATTATATAGACCTTCTCTTGTTCAATACGCAGATATATTTTGTGACATCTCAATCTGACTATATACTCGGCATGATGCATATTCGGAAATGTCATATACATGTGGCAGATTTTTTTTCCGTTCAATTACCTGTTAGACTGTACATCCTGAATTTTGAAGTCGCTCGGCATGTGAGTACTGCTCAAAATGAAGAGGGATATTATGTGAAACATTATTCGGCTATATGTTCAATTTTCCATCGGAGCTACATGTTAAGTTAATACTGTTAAAGTTTATCACTGCATCACTTTTTTTTCGAGATCCTTTTACAGTTGGTTCACACATAACTTCCAATTGTTTACTGCATTCGATGAGAGAACAAAGTACATCTTTTGAGAAGTACTAACTATGATTATTCACTACATTCTTGCCGTCTGTACCCAAGAACACCTCATGATAACACACTAATTAGCCGAAAATAAACCTTCAGAACATGCCATAGCTTACAAAGTTTCAGCTTTCGGATATCAGGACCATGAATATTCTGCACTTGCTGCTAGAAAACATCCATAGTCACTTCTACAAATTGCATCATTGCCCATTTATTTTAGATTTAGACAAAGAGGCATCTTATTTGTTTTAATCACCCCCTTCGAGTTTAGTTCATTGCTTAGCCCTTTTAGAAAGAAAAATCTACGCACGAGTTGGTAGATGTATCTACTTTTTTTTTGGTAAATTAGCAACTATATATTCCATAATAAAAGTGCGTAGTTCATAGTTATCAGATAATTTTATGCATAGACATTCGTATGCTATGCAGAACTAAATAGTGGGTATTAAAGTGCATATCAACCAGTTAGAGATGATACCAGTTACAGTAATATAAATAAAGCATAAAGCAACCAAGTGCTAACAAGTTGACGATCACGGGCGGAAAATGTTGTCGAAATATGTCAACATGAGTCATGGCTTCGAAGCTCGTATCTAACCTAACATTGAATATGAGTCAGATTAGTGACATAAACGTTATTTATTTATTTATTAGGCCGGAAATGTAGTCATGCACGTCATTGTCTTTCAAATGGAGGTTAAACTCGATCCTCCGGTAATTTTACACTCTTATGGTTAAATCTTTCTATACTGCTTCCATGAATGGCCATACAAGATATTTGCGTAAGTATTTGTGAAAACTTTAGATACAGGTCAAGATCTTCTTATGATTTCTTAATAGGAAAGTTTTATTGAAAAAGATAACCTCTCGGAAAGAAGAGTCTGTCAAACACCTTTTTATATCTCGCTCTCGTAATATTTGGCGCATCAAGCATCTCAAACCTGTTTGGCAATTGGCTAAACAGTGTTGATAAAATTATCAAAGCACGAATGCCTTTTTTTTTTGGGGCAACATGGAATTGCATGGGTGTTCCGCATTATCTGCAGGTCATTGGCTGTCCTCGTACCCACCGACTAGCAGGATCATATGGATTTGACTGATGTCGGTCGTTCGGCCCATTTTCAGTCAGGGTGAGTGACGGCATTCTAGGCGGATTGATGTTTAGGCTATCTTTTTTCCCTGGCTCATTTTTATATTCACTTTGAGTGAAGTACTTCGCAATAAAAATTGTATGTATCATTCTGATGCACAGGCCGGTATTGTTCCCCTTTTTGGGGAAAAAAGGAGAAACACAGAAGAGTTTCCTCCCGGTCCACCTATAGCGGAAACCGAACAAGAGATAACCTTGAGCCAAAGAGCAGAAACTAGCGGTGTTTGCTCGTGTAGGCAATGTTATCCTGAGATTTTTTTTAAATAATATCTTTTTAAATATGAATTTCGGACAATAGTATGCGGGGAGGCGGAATTTGAAAAATAGCGCGCCGTCGGTCCCTAGCGGGCCGAAACTAGACTTTCGGTCGCGGCCGAGCCGAAAGTCGCCTGTCGGCTGCATGTACTACATGCGCTGCACGCGCGGCAGGCGCTGCACGCACGGCAGGCTGGGTCAGCGAGAGTTTCGGTCGGGAGCGAGCCGAAAGTAGCTTTCGCCCCGGACAAGGCCGAAACCAGGCTGCTCCCGTGACGCGCCGAGACGCGCCTCCTTTCTTCTTCCCTTTCTTCTCTTCTTCTTCTTCGGTTCTTCCTTCCCTGGTTCCTCTTCCTCCTCTCCTCTTCCTGCTCTTTCTCCCTCCACCAAATCCAGTCCAAAAATTTGTGCTGCCACAGATTTTATCGGTAAAAAAGAGAGAGGAGGGACGGGGCATCCAGGATCTGTGGATGGGATAGCTTTTTGTGGAGTCGTTTTGAGGTGTGGAGGTGGAGGATTGGGAGCAATGGTGGTCAACAACGGTGCCTAGTGATGGTACAAGTTGTTGTTTGAGAAGGTGGTGTTGTGGTGGAGCAGTGGTGGCGGTAGATTGAACCCGGAGAGCAGCGCTGACCGGATCGACACGCTTCAAGGGTAAACCCTTATTAGTCACTAGACAAATATTGTTTAGTGTAATAATACTCTGTTAGTGGACCGATGCATATTAAGTATTTTGTTGGTGGTTGCGTTAGTAGTAGTGTAGACACTTTTAGTCAATGGATTCGTTAGTAGTACTGTCGGAATAATTTATTTGGTGGATGCGTTGTAGAAATATTATAGTACTATTATTTTGTTGCACGATGCAGTGTAGAAATTTTGCGATCGGTTAGAATAAATATTATGGCAGTGGTCGGCATCTGATGATGCAATAAATTTTGCGATCGGTTAGAATAAATTTTGCGATCGGTTAGAATAAATATTGCGATCGGTTAGAATAAATTTTACGATCGGTTAGAATGAATATTGCGATCGGTTAGAATAAATTTTACGATCGGTTAGAATAAATATTGCGATTGGTTAGAATAAATATTGCGATCGGTTAGAATAAATTTTACGATCGGTTAGAATAAATATTGCGATCGGTTAGAATAAATTTTACGATCGGTTAGAATAAATTTTGCGTCATATTTTTGAGTGAACGACATCTGATGATGCAATAAATTTGTTTAGGTCATGGAAGTGGTTGATGTTGTTGTGCACTATGGCGCCGGTAATGTCGGTGTAAACGAGTCAGGTGTTGATTTGAGTGAATTTGGGAATATGTTGATTCAGCTTACAGACCCAGTGAATTTGAGAATAGCTGCCATTCAGCAGTATTTCACGATAAATTTCCGGTTTGATCCTAATATCTGGGCTGTTAAGATTCAGTCTGTATGGAGCAAATCCCGTACAAATATTTTTCGGGAGTTGTTGCCGCTTGATCGGACAAGTCAGTGGACATCTTGGCTAGCATCATGCAAACGCCGAGGTACACAACCTGAAATCCTGCTGGTATTTTATCTGAAAGAGAACAATTTGGAACACGGTGGCGGGGGTCCTGAGCATGGAGAGAGTAGTCAGTGTACTGGCTCAGAGAATGTTGATTTGTTTGGCTCCATGGAAGATATTCCTGAAAATTATGAACCGGCACTTAGTAGTCAGTCGGCAGGACCTGCGCATGTAGGGGAGGCAGATGGGGATGAGTACGCAGGAACAGTGCAGCAACAGATGTTGGAGGAAGATGAGGATGGCCTTGCAGAAGATCTTGATTCTGATAATGAAAATGATGCTCATGATGAAGATGATGAAGAGGATGTTGACGATGTGCCTATTCCTGACTCTTGGAATGAGGACAAGTCGAACATGACAGTAGTGCAAGACGGAAACTCTTCGTCATGGGAGTATCACATGAATAATATTCAAGTCGGTGCTCAGTACAGCACAAAGCAGCAGCTTAGGGAAGCCGTGATTAAGTGGGCTTTGTCCACGCAAAGGGTTTTCCGCACTGAAGTCTCGAACAAAAAATATTTGACTATGAGTTGTGTTGACATTAACTGTCCAGGAAGGGTGCATGGTCACTTACCGAAGTTTGACGTGATGTGGGTGGTTTCAGGCTTCGAGCCGCACACTTGTGAAATAAAGAGTACATTGAGTGACCATCCAAACCTGACTTCAACTCTGATTGCACGCCTCTTGTATGATGAGATAGTGCGGACAAAAGACATGGTGGCGAGAAACATCATCGCGACAGTTAAGGCTAGATGGAAAACAACCATTAAGCTTGGGAAGGCATGGAGAGCAAAGCAGAAGGCTCTGGAGTCGAGGTTTGGGACATTTTATGATGCATATGATAATGTTGTCCATCAAATTACCACATTGAACGAGAGGAATCCTGGCACCCATGTAGCTTTGCAATTATTTAAGATTCCCGAGGAGCCAAACTATTCTGTATTTTGCAGGATGTTCTTCTCGTTCGCAATATGCATCGATTCATTCAAACATTGTCGTCCAGTGCTCTGCATCGATGGCACATTTCTGACAGGCAAGTACAAGGGACAGATACTGACCGCCATTGGTGTGGATGGTAACCAACAGATCGTTCCTATTGCCTTTGCCTTCGTAGAGGGTGAGAATTATGAGAGCTGGTTATTCTTTCTGAGGGAATTAAAAAAGGGGGTCGTGGAGGATCGGCCAAACGTGTGCATACTTCATGACAGACATCCAGGTATGTTGAAGGCAATCAAGGCACTACAGCAGCCTGCTGGGGACGAACCTGTACCATGGACTGACTTGCAGAGCCGATGGTGTATGCGTCATCTCGCTGCGAATTTTTACTCATGTTTTAAGAGTAAGCGGCTGATGAATCTGTTCAAAAGACTCTGCAATATGAATCAGGAAAGGAAGTACAATTTTCTGTGGGAAATGCTCACTGAATTCACGAACAAACAAGTGAAGGAAAGAAGAGCTGCACAGGCAACAGCGATCGCTGCGCAGGTGAGAGCTGCACAGGCTTCGCAGGCGTCTGCATCTCAAACAGACGAAGGGGATCCTGTGGATTGTGTGACTTGCCTGGAATTGACCCACCGGGAACGAAGAGAAAGAAAGGAAACCGAATACGGAATTTTGTAGAGTGGATAGAAAAAGAGCCTCCCGTGAAATGGTCTTTGTTGCACGATACAAATGGAGCACGATATGGCATCATGACAACCAACCTTGCTGAGGTATATAACTTCGTACTCAGAGGTAACAGGGGTTTGCCACTTACAGCACTTGTGGAGGGATTATGCACGGAACAATGACATATTTCAGAGATAGACGTCAAGAAGCTGTCGAACATATTGAACGTTACCCCAACACACCATATTGCAGGAAGATCAGGTTGTACATGGAGAGAAAGACAAAGAAGGCACGTTTGCATGGCGTCATTAGGATTGGTAACGAAGAAGCCAGGTATGAGGTGCGCTTACCTACTGCGAGATTTGGTGCTGCTAATGAGATGAGAACCCACGAGGTTAAAATTAATGATGAAGCACCGCCATCTTGTGAGTGTACATGCAACAAGCCGAGGCTGCTTCACCTCCCTTGCTCTCATGTGTTGGCAGTCTGTGGGCAGATGGGTTTGAACCCGTACTATTTCGTGTCACCGTATTACATGAAGGAGGCAGTGGTGCATACCTGGACCGGGGAGATGGTAGGATATAGAGTTGTCGGTAACTTCAACAAGGTTGATCCTGCAAAGCGAATGTACATTCCTCATCCGGCTATGAAAAGGACAACTAGAGGGAGACGACAGTCACTGCGCATACGGAATGATATGGACGAGTCTGAAGCAGGTGGAAGCACTCGACAATGCTTATTTGCACTCATTTCGGCCATAGGGAGAAGAATTGTCCGATTACCCAAGGAGCCGGAGGAAGACGAGGGAGAGCTGTTCCTGCACGCGGTCAAGGCAACAGAGGAAGACGAGGGCGTGCACAACGTGGCTAGCACGTGGTTTTTATTTGTAATATGTAATATGTCGTGAAGACTATGTTTTTATTTGTATGTGTCATCACTATGTTCAAATATGTAATAAATCGTGAAGACTATGTTTTTATTTGTACGTGTCATAACTATGTTCGAATATGTAATAAATCGTGAAGACTATGTTTTTATGTGTCTTGCCGGGCGTTTACTTTGCAATTTATTATGAAGTACTTAATTAATTATACTATGCAGATGGCTGGACGTGACTTGCTTGACGACACGATTGATGCCAACCATCGGGCTAGGATTTGGGAGTCTGGTACACAACCACCAGTGTTGCGTACTCGGACTCCAGGAGCTAATTGGGAGCTGCACCCCGCTTGGGTTGATCGGTACGTGAAACCTTATGTTCAATTATAAGCATCACTAGTACGCTAAAAATTGTTGACAGACTCGGGTCTTCTGTATGCAGGCTGGCTTGGTCTGGTCTGTTACCACTTGCTCGTCTAGTTGAGATGAGTCCAGAGCTGTCGGTTGTGATTCAGCCAGAGGCTGACGGACAGGAGCCCCAGCGCCTCCACCGTAGTGCTAGTAGTCGTGTCGGCGTGGACAAGTCATTGGTGAGCTGCTTAGTTGATCGGTGGAGGCCCGAGACCCACACGTTCCACTTTCCGTGGGGGGAGATGGCACCTACTCTTCAGGATGTGTCATACTTGTTGGGACTTCCTTTGTCGGGCGAGGTGATTGGACCGACGGACTCTCCAGTCGGTTGGCGTGACGCCATGCAGGCACGGTTCGCAGGCGTGCATCCGGACAATCCAGAGTTGGTGTACAGTTCTCATGGTGTGAGACAGGCATGGCTGAACAATTTTCAGGTAAACCCATCGTTATTTTTAATGTTTAGTCTTTATCGATCGGTACGTCAATACTAACTAAAATTCTTATTCATTGCAGATTGCAGAGTTAGGGTACCCTGAGATGGCTTTGAGTCAGCCGCAGATTACTAGAAGTCTGGAGGCCTATCTACTGTGGCTATTTGGCAAGGTGATGTTCACTGAGACTCACCAGGACACAATTACTGCACGCTGGATACCTGTGGCGCACGAGATTGCAGAGGCGCAGAGGGAGGAGGACATTGTGCCCCGGAGTTTCGGGTCTGCACTCTTAGCCGCTACTTACAGAGCGATGTGCAACGCGTGCGTGAAGAGCGAGAGGACATCTTCACTACTTGGATGTCCACTTTTTCTGCACCTTTGGTCTTGGGAGAGGTTCCCTGTTGGTAGACCTGACGTGGATGCGCACATCCCCTGGGACTACACACTCGTGGAGCATAACCTAGCCGAAGCGCCTACGTTTGGCAGCACATGGGCACAGCGAGAGGTAAACATTTACATCATTTAGTTGTGTTCGCTCGACTTACTTTGTTATTTTACGGTCAACTAACTAGTTTGTTTATGTACAGAGAAGATTCAGGGGAGTCCAAGTCAGGAATTGTTATAGAGCATTCACTGAGTGGTTCGATGCGCTTCAGGACCACCAGGTTATATGGGAGCCATACGGGGATGTCGCAAGGCAGAGTAGATTCCCCGCGGGCTTTCTTACCTGTGCACGAGAGATCGGAGGTACTGGTTGACTACAGCTCGTATTGTGTTCGACGTCTCGGTGGAGCAGATGGCACAACATCGGATCATGAGACAGTTTGGAGGACGGCAGTTGCCGGTGCCTCCTACTCGACCTCAGCTCCCTTCCCACGTGCACAGGTAACTCTTCTAGATGAAACTATTTTTTCTATTTTGTGTACGCATCCAGTTGTTTTTAATTGCTCTACACGTATATATGCTACAGGTTAAGTCGTCAAGGAGACAGACCACTTGCAACTTGGCTACAGAAGCTCCAACCGTACATGGTAGAATGGGCGACTGCGACCGCGATTGAAAATCTATGGCTGGACAATGAGGCGTTTGTGCCTGCTGATTTTGATCACTACCTCCAGACATACAGACAATCCACTCGCACACGGTTACTTCCGACGCTACAGCCTGATCAGATGCAGCCAGCTAGTGTGATCGACATGTACCCACTACACGGTATTGGGGGGCCACGGTACTCTGCGGTACGTACTAAATTTATGTGCCTCCATTGCATAATCTATGCCTTCATACAAATTTCTAACATTTTTCCCTTACTAAACAGGCTGAGCAGATAGCAGAGATTCAGCGTGATGTGAGTAGGTACAACCCGCCACCTGAGTGCAGGACATGGTTCAGACGACTAGAGGAGAAGCTACGACGTGTGTACTGCCGATGTTGTGCCACGCCAGCCAGCTCCGCGTCCTCCGCGCCACTCTACACCCACTCCGGATGCACAGGTATCACCTTCCGCACACTACACACATCGACACGACCCGAGACCTCGTTTTACACCTCCTCAGCCTAGGAGCACACGACCTACGTTCGAGGTCGGTTCATCATCTCACCAGCCGGAGCATTTCGAGCCGGGTCCTTCTCAGCCAGTTCCTTCCCAGCCGGGTACTTCGTCGTGGGTCATGCCCCCTCATATGATGATGCAGCAGCCTGGTATGCATCAGTGGGGCATGCCACGTGATCAAGGTTTCGGGCAACACCCTAGTATGTACGGTCAACCGTCTTATGCAGAGATGATTTGGAGCGGGGTTGCACCGCCTATGACTCAGCCAATGCTCGATCTCGGTTAGTATGTTTTATTTTTTCCCACATATTACTCTTGTTCATCAACATCACATACTAACATACTATCATCTGCAGGTGGAGGTGGTTCGGCATACAACTCTCCACGATTTGACCAGGAGAATCCGATGTACTGTACGCCACCGCCCGTCACACAGCCTACGCAGGACGAGGACGAGGAGGCGCCGCTGCAAGGTAGTGGGACGCAGCCGCGACAGGATGACGTGGAGTTGACAGTGCCTCGTCAATTGAGGGTAGCTCACAGGTACGGCAGATCAACGCCCGTCCAGCCCCCTCCTCGTCAGGCTCGGCCACGCAGGGGTCAGTGATATATTTGGGACATACTGGTACTTAGGTGTATGAGACATATCCGTATATCTATTTCTATGTGAGACATATTCATATTTATGTTCGTCTGTACGAGACATATTATTATCTATGTACGAGACATATTATTATCTATGTACGAGACATATTATAATTGATACGAAACATCCCACATTGAATCGATAGATTAATTTAACATACAACTAGAGATCTACGTTACAACTTCACTAATTCTAAATACTGGATAGAACAAATTAAGGTACAACTTCAAATTACGATACAACACAAGTAAAACAAAGACTCTACCTATCTCCCATCGATGCAGCCTGCACCATCCGCCGTGTTGCCACCCTTGCCCTTTGACGAAGATTCTGCCTTCTTGCCTTTGCCCTTGGACGAAGCTTCTGCCTTCTTGCCATTACCCTTGCTCGATGCTTCAGCCTTCTTCTCCTTGCCCTTGCTCAGTGCTTCAACCCTCCTTTCCTTTGACGACGGCATGAAATCGTCGTCATCATCGCTGTCAACTACCCAGAGACAGGAACTACCGTAAAATTGACGGTCAGCTTCAGTTCGGTGGAACGGACTATTCGTAACTTTTCTGTCAAACTTATCTGCAAGCCTGAGCATTTCAGCACGAATTTGGAGCGGGGTCCTATACGGAAACCCATCGCGGCATAGCTTCGCCCCAAGCAAAGCGAGATGACTCTCAGTGCGCAAAATTTCTTCAAATGAAACTACCCTCCCATCTACCTTCAAATTGCTCGAAAGCCTGGCGAGATGCTCGGATGCGGTATTGTGAAACCCGGACACACACTTCTCGCAAGGACCAATACACACCATGCTTGCGCTCAAGTGAGTATCATGCCTACCTTCGACTGGGTTTTATAGAACAACCGGCGGGAAATAATTGGGCGGGAAACGGTGGCGCGAAAAAATTGTGCGGGAAAAGGTGGCGGGAAAATTTTTTGCATAAGGGAGGTGGCGGGAAAAAACTGTGAGCAGGAAGAGTAGAGGAGGAAGAGGAACCAGGAGGAAGAGAAGAAAGCCAGGGAAGAGGAAAGCAGGGTCGACGGAGCTGCTACCTTTCGGCCTCGTCTGGGCCGAAAGTCGACTTTCGGCTCGCTACGGGCCGAAACTCGCTCTGCCGCGCGCACAGAGGTTCAGAGGCCGCAGAGGGTTGTCGCCCACCGACAGCCTACTTTCGGCGTTATCCAGTCCGAAAGACCTCTTTCGGCTCGCTCCAAGCCGAAACACGTGGGCCCCGGTCTGCCGCGCGTGCAGCGTGTGCAGCTATCGTCGCGTAGCGCGAGAGTTTCGGCTCGGCCGCGACCGAAAGTCGAGTTTTGGCCCGCTAGGGACCGACGGCGCGCTATTTTTCAAATTCCGCCTCCCCGCATACTATTGTCCGAAATTCATATTTAAAAAGATATTATTTAAAAAAAATCTCATGTTATCCTGACCTTGGCATGCTACATCACTCGTGTATCCACGTCGCGAGTGGCAGCAAGAATCTCACCGATCAAACACTGCAAAGCAATTCCATCCGAGATAACACCGAGGTGAGACATATTGGTGATCATGACGGACTTGTAGTACTCTTGCTTGGAATCTCCACCGATCACCTCGTCAAGCGCCAGTATGCTTGCCAAGTTCACGCCCCCGTCGCCGTCTCCGTACACCACCTCCGGGGCGCGGCCTTGACCGTCCCGGTACACCAGCATCTCCGGCGTGCCGCCGACGCCATTGACGCACGTTACGGGCACCACCGGCGCTCCGAGGTTCAACGCCACGGGAAGTGCCCGCGTCTCGTAGAGCCGCACCGCGTATGGCGGCAGCCCGGCCGCTGCCAGGAACGCCGGCATGTCGTTCACGGCGTAGCTCTTGTACCGCGTGACCACCAGCGGCGTGTCATTGCCGAAAGCTATGGTAGACGGTAGCGCCGTGAACGTGCTGGCGAAGGTCCTGCCCACGCTCGGCAGCGACAGGACGTCGGCTGGGGACAGCGAGGAGTAGGACGAGCTGGAAGAGGTAATGCTGGAGGCGAGGCCCTGCATTGACAGCACGAACCCGCCGGCGCCCGTGGAGACCATGACTAAGTGCTTGATGAACCTCTTGCGCCATGGTAGCGGGCTCCGTCTGAGGAAGTCCAGGGCGATGTAGCCGCCCGCGCTGTGCGAGACGAGGATGACCGGCTTGCCCCCGTTCGCCCTGCTCGCGCGCTCTACGAGCGCCCTGAGCCGCCGCCGGAACAGAGATAGCTCCTTGTTCGCCTGCCCAGCCGCGGCGGGCGCGTGCCGGAAGTCGTACGGAGCGCCGAAGAGGGTCTCGCCATCGCGGTATCCCTTTCGCTCCAACGACTCCACCAGCGTTCCCATACAGAGCTCCCTGGCCAACGAAACCGTTAATAAAATCGATCGGTGTGAACTGTGC
Source organism: Poa pratensis (assembly GCA_947311845.1). Classification (NCBI taxonomy): domain Eukaryota; kingdom Viridiplantae; phylum Streptophyta; class Magnoliopsida; order Poales; family Poaceae; genus Poa; species Poa pratensis. The sequence goes on from CAMZMU010000117.1 coordinate 26,081,865, forward strand.
CCTGCTTTGCGTTAGTTATTGTGATGAACTGACGATTAACTGGTTTTGTATAATTACTTGTCGGCCGGGTCGTCTGCCAAGAAGCCGCGGGTGGAACCGAAGGAGACGGCGCGGGTCTCGACGCCCGGCGCGTTGCCGTAGTCGCCGGCGGCGTGGTCATAGGCCAGTCGGAGCTGGTCGGCGAAGCACGAGGCTTCAGCATCAGGAGCAGTCGTGTTCTTCCATAGCCGGGACCACCGGCCGTCGCCCTTGCGCGCCGCGCAGAGCGGCGATGGCGGCTCGTAAGCGTCGGTGAGCCGGGCCTCGATCTGGCTGCAGTAGTAGCCCGGCAGCAGCACGACAGAGTAGACGCTGGAGAAGCTGTCGACGTATCGTTGGTGGGACTCAGTCGATGGCAAGGCGGTGGTCTGCCAGACGAGGAAGAAATTGAAGAGGATGAGCGGGAGCCGTGGCAACCATCGGAGCCTTGTGGCCATGGAGAGAGATTTGTGCCTGTAGGTACGGTGCCTGTTTCGGTCCAAGAGAAGGGAAGCTCGAATGGATAGTGTGCAGCAGGGTTCGAGTGAGTGGTCGACGTTTAGTAGTGTACATTTGTGAATGTGTCACACAAATATTTCGAATTTTCCCATGTCACCACAAATCCACAATATTCTGACGAAAAAGTGCAATCGGTTTGGCATGTGTACTAAACTCACTGAAATTTGTCGAAATATAGTCGAATTTTCCATGTGAATATCTGGACACGCTTTCGTACCTCGGATCGTTTTAGAGAGAAGATTTCATGGTTTAAAAAATCGAAAAAATATATTTATGAGTTTAAATTATTATTTTTTGAAACAAAAACCCGGATGTAGTCAATGGTGTATTCCACAAACGTAAAATTCAACTTAGATAAATGTGTGGATCTAAATATGCATATTTTTAAACCTCCAAATTTAACAGATTTTATCATTGGTGTAGCGCATAATACAAAATATTTGAAACTGATGTTTTACACGTTTGTGGAATACATCATTACTACTTCCGTTGGAATACATCATAGCTACTTTCGGTACTTTTTCAAAAAATTGAAACTCATAAATATATTTTTCAATCTTTTAAAAACACCAGGATCACTCGTGCTAGGAGTCAAAACACACTTTCCGATCGTTTTAATCCTACAAAATCCCACGAGACAGGTTCGGTATTTAGTACTGTAATTAGTAGAAGCATCAGCAATTGATGGCACAGGTCAGCAATTGATGGCACAGTTCCAAGTGATCATACACTGTAACAGGGTTCCCGTAGACACTAGAACAGAGTTCTCGTGCTATGAACGCACCACACCAAAATTGCACAATGGATACTGACAACATTAGAAATGCGTGAGAATCAAAGTGCCAAACCGAGTCCCCGAAGGCACCAGCACCAGAATGGCAGAATTGATGATAATGACAACTGTAGGTATGTCTCTGACATCAACATTGAACCAGAATCAAAGTGCCAAAGGCAGCTAGAAGAACTAGCTGATTCATTTACTCGCTGAAACAAGCTTAACCAGTTCAGAAGATGATCACATTACAGTTCAGACTCCATACTCGCATCATTACAGGACTAAGTCGGACACGGGCACGTTGGACCAGGACACAATGCAACACATCCGACACTCAACACGGACCCAAATCCACACTTATTACAGGCTCTGAGCAAAAACATCCAAGCAGCAAACTGAACCTCATGTTCCAGGCAGCCTAGCCGGAGATCTGGATGGACTTGAGCTCTGGCTTCTTGGCCTCCTCCTTGGGGACGGTGACGGTGAGCACGCCGTTCTCCATGGACGCCTTGATCTGCTCCGCCTTGGCGTTCTCGGGAAGCCTGAACCGACGCAGGAACTTGCCGCTGCTGCGCTCCACGCGGTGCCAGGTGTCGGACTTCTCCTCCTGCTCCTTGTTCCGCTCGCCGCTGATCTGCAGCACGTTGCCGTCCTCCACTTCCACCTTCACCTCCTCCTTCTTCAGCCCGGGCACGTCCGCCTTGAACACGTGCGCCTCGGGCGTCTCCTTCCAGTCGATCCGCGCGCCGGCGAAGGCCGCGGTCTCAGAGGAGGTGCGCGGGAAGGAGGGGAAGAGGCTGCCGCCGCTGCTGCTGCTTCCGGAGCCGAAGGGGAAGCCGTCGAAGGGGTCGAAGAGGTCGAGCGAGAAGGGGTCGAACACGTTGCTTCGGCGGATTAGCGACATGGTTGCTCGATTGGGCAGGGTCGGACCGAGATTAGAAAGCTTTGTCAACTCCGGGAATGCTTAGGGTGTTTCTTTCTTTGGTCTGGCGACGAGGGGAGGCCATGTTTTATACAGCGACGGTGGGTGCTGGAGGGAGGACTGAGGAGGTTCTCGAGCGTCCTCATCTGTTCTGGAATGCACCGGAAGCAGCTAATTTCGGAATGTTGGACCAACGGCTGGGATGAAATCGGCCCTGCTGGGCCAAACGAGATTATTCTGGGACAGTACTAGCCGTCTCCGGATCTTTCCGTCCGATCCCCCGGTTCCCAACCCGACACGTGTCCACTAAAAAAAGGTTAATCCCGGTTTTGCTACAAAACTCTCGCTTTTGCTACAAAACCTTTTGCTGCATTGTAGCAAAAAATGGTTCGTAAACAGAACATAGAAAGAAAAATTCTGGCCTCGCCGGAGACCTCACCGGATACCTCGCCAGAGACGTGGTAGCAAAAAGTTTATGCTATTGTAGCAATAAAAAAGTGCTATTGTAGCAAAAACGACTTCGCCGGAGACATCAACGAAGACCTCGCCAGAGACATCGTAGCAAATTTTTCGTTCTATTGTAGCAAACCCACATAACAATAATAGCAAAAAAATTGTTATATTGCAGCAGCGTAGAAAAAAAATCCAGGGAGTCGAGACTTATGATGCAAAACATCAGAACAAATTGTAACAAAAAAATTCTTCTTGGTGCAAAAATTCAGACATGAACAAGAACGTCGTAGCAAAAACATTGTGTTATTTTAGCAAACCCACGAAATTATTGAAGCAAAAACTTGTAAACATTACAGTATCGTAGCAGAAGCAACAGCGACGATGTCGACTGCCTGCAACTGCGACCGGAAGCACCGGCGCCTTGCCACGGGGAGCACCGCCGTGCTCGTTCCGTAGCACCGCCATCCTTCCATGGGAGCACCACCGAGCACCAACGGCAGCGCAGCCTCCCTACACACCGAGCACCTTCGACAGCGCCTCCGCCCTCCCACGGGAGCAACGCCGAGCACCTTTGGCAGCACAACATCCTAACGTATGCAGCTCCACGCCCCCGGCTCGCCTTGCCGCCTTGGTCATCTTCTTCCCCAATGACGCGGGCGCACCGCTGCAGCAGAGGTGGAGCATGTCAAAGCAGGGTCACGGCGGCCTCGCATGGGAGCACCGCCATCCTCCTTCGGCAGCACCGTCGCCCTCCAATGGGAGCACCACCGAGAACCTCGCATGAGTGCTGCAGGCTGTGACGCCTCGAGCGCCGCGGGCGGTCTCGGTCACGAAGAGCTTCTACTCGAGCTCCTTAGCGATGGTGGTGGTCGTTGGCGTCGGAGCTGGTGGAGCGGGAGGCGGCGCCGAGATGCGGGCCGGCTGGAATGGGGCCGCGGCCGGCGAGGGCGCGCGGACGGTGGCCGGGGAAGGAGAAGGCGCGCGGATGGTGACAGGCGCAGGCGCGGGCGTGCGGTGGACGACGCCATGCTGGTACGCGGGCACGTCCGGCCCCGTCGCGGTCGGGTTGTGGTAGACGGTCGTGGCCAGCGTGTATGGCACCGGCGCAGCAGGCGCGGGGTGCCTTCGCGCAGAGGCGGCCACACGAAGCCGGTGGGCGCGCGCCCGCCTCCGCGCGCTCCCATCACGCTCCTCGCCGCCGTACGCCGGCTGCTGCTCCCCGCCGCCACGGCCTCAGCCTCCGTCTCCGGCTCTCCGCTGTAGGCCATGGGTGAGAGCGGAGGTTGTGGTGGTCAGGGGAGTGGTGGTGGTGTGGTGAGGTGCTACTGCTACTGGGTGGAGGTGGCCGGAGTCGAGCTCGAGGTGGCGGCGGGAGGCCGCGGCGAGTCCAGAGCCTGGAGGTGGGGTGCGTGGCGCGAGACTGAGACACACGAGCGAAGCGAGCTCTTCCATGCGGACGCTCGCGTGGGGAGAAATTGGGGAAGAGAAAGGAAATTGAGGATAAGAACAGAGGTGCGTGGCGTTGGATAAGGTGGGGTGGGACCCCGCACTTCGTTGCCTCCTTTTTCTCTGGGACGCGTGGCGAGCGTACGAGGCGGAGGATGCGGAGCAACCGATCCCCGGATGATCACTAACCTTTTCCATTATTCTGGTAGTTTCTAGCCCTTTCCAGACCTACTAGGTCGGGTCAAATTCTGGTAGCGAAGTCATCTGGTGTTTTGTAGTGCCCTATAAAAAAAATCCGGTGTTCTGTAGACATTTCCTTCAAACAAATTTTCTGTTTTTTTGCAGGCAAAAGGGATATATTAAGCAGTAGGGCTTACAACGAGGTCATGGTTTAGTTCCTGAACAGACCCGAACCACGCCACACCATAGTTCGCGCTTTTGTTCTTGCAAAATTTGCAAGACAGTGACTCACCCTATTCTGCGAACGATCCACTTTACAAAGGATATTTGTCTACTACTACTCTCAACTAAGAATCTAATCTCTGAAATTAAATGCGCCCAAGAAGATCGATCCTTGTCTTTACCAGTAGCTGCCAAGATCAGGTTGGAGCAATCAGTTTCCACCAGTATAGGCTTTACGCTATGATTCAGAGCTAACTGCAGACCCTCCTCGCATGCTCTAGCTTCAGATTCAAATGGGTCATCACAATCCTGGAGCTGGCGACATGCACAGAAAATAACCTGACCCGCTTCATCTCGAAGGACCATTCCGGCTCCAGCTGTACCATCCTCAACTTTAATCGAACCGTCGATGTTCAGCTTCACCCAGCCAGGGGTTGGCAGCTGCCATTGTTTGTCTGGGGGTTTCGGATGGTGAACAGTATCTATAGAATCTCCCAACACTGCAGGCGCCTTGCCCTTCAACATCTCGTCAGTTGAAAGTTTATTCAAATTCTTCAGCATATTCAGATATCCAATAAGAAATCGCTTAGAACCTTCAGTAGACGGCAGGGGAAAATAATTCTATCGGACCTGGTCTACAATCGCCTCTCCGTAGACCAACTCCAAACAGCGACGCGTGGAGTTGTGTTTTTTTCTTTCCCTGGCTGCGTTCTGTGCACTAATCCTATACGTACCGGTCATCTACGATACGTACAGCGGCAGTTCCTTTTCTGGATCGCATCGCTCCGGCGGCGGGGCGCGCTGGGCACGTAAGAGTTCAAGCCTCAGCTCGTTCCATCTCCGGCGGCGCACGTACTAGCCTCCCTCGTTCCATCTCCGGCGACGCGCCGCGCTGGGCTCCGGCGGCTCGGCACGTCCTCGACATTTGTCTCGATCGTCCCATCTCCGGCAGCGCGGCGGCAAGATGCAAGACCGCGACGACGAGACGATGCAAAGGCTCACGACCATGCCAACAGATCGTCCGCTCCTGGTGAACTAGAACATATGCATTTGAATGACTCTGCCACTATATTTTGGTGGTGCCGGTGTTTGTTCCGCCTGTCCTAGGTGAATATACAAGACTGATGCTTGAAGCTCAGGGGGATAGCACAACATCGTCGGCACGTCAATTAAATTTCAGCGAAGGGCCTAGCACATCTAGTTTCAGTGGTCATGATCATCAACAGTAGTAGTATCATGTTATTTTTTTGTCAAAGAAGTGTGTTAGTACTTTATCTTTTGGAAACCGATGATATGTAAACATGTGTGATGTCGGAATATTATTCTGAAACTCCTCTTATTTTCATCTGTGGTACACAGTATCCGTTTAATCTTTACATCTGATGGTATGCTTGTGAAGCTGAGCACTAGTACAGATTGCCCCTTTACTTATTTTTCAAAGTTCTGCTGCTCATGCTCTCTGTAAGAAAAAACAGTATCTACTTTCTCAGCTTCTACTTTTCAATGTTACTCGTAAATAAAACTAAGAACTTGTGTTCTGACACTTGATGATCAAGAATGAGAAGTAAACCGGAAACTGGTCGTGCTTCCTGTGCAGTTTTATGCTGTTTCTAGTGCTCAGCATCATACAATTCTTGTAAAAAACATCATACGAAGGAAGCAAAATCCACATATCTTCTGAACTTATTTGTGCATCAACGCATACAACATCAGGGGCCATCTTCAAGCCTGACAAGCAAAGGGATCTCGTTTCTCCATGCGTTCTGGACTTGAGCAGCCACAAACGGAGCACCAGGACGCCGCTGGAGTTGTTGCATCGCCTCGTCCGCCATGGATTTCCTGGCGCACATCATCGGCGGAGCTCGTTGGCAGCCACCGTGTCGTCCTCAGCGTTAGGTGTAGCTTTGGCTAAGAGCTGGCGCCGCCGCGCCGCCGGAGTGGGACGATCGAAACAAGAAATGTCGAGGAAGTGCCTCGCCGCCGGAGCCCAGCGCGCTGCGCCGCCGGAGACAGGCGATCGATCTCAAAAAGAAACTGCCCGATATGATGTACGTATCGTAGCTATACGATGGCCGGTCCGTATAAGACTATGAGTAGCGCAGATAACGCAGAGACGCCGCAACCAGGGAAAGAAAAAAAACACAACGCCACGCGTCGCTGTTTGGAGTTGGTCCACGGTGAGGCGATTGTAGACCAGGTCCGATAGAATTATTTTCCGACGGCAGGGGCTCTGCATGGGTCACTTCATTAGGGCCATACCAAGCACGCCACACCACCAGGATGAACATGTCAATCATATTTGCCGGTATGGATGTCAGCATTGTTTGCATCCACATATGCGAGCTGACCTGGGTGTCAAGATCTGATGGGATGTGCCACACTCTGCGCATTACATTCCACAGCGAAGATGCATGCGGACACCGGAGCAACTGATTCCGACGTATTGATTCCCCTCATGCACTATTCGTTTTACCATCCTCCGGTGTACACGACCGCAGTATGAGCTCTTAAAAACTTTTGGCCTGCAAAGTAAAGAGATCATTTGCACGGTGCTTATACCAACAAATGCGACCATGAACAGAAGAACAAATCTTGTCGATCTACTGAATAACAGAATAAGCAAAGAGAAGACCAATTTGCATAGCTTGCACCAACAAATTAGTACCAACGACTCGTGCAATCCATTGAGAAATAAACCACAGAATGGTGAATTTCACAGATACATAAGGTACTTTCATGTTTGAAGGTTCAAGAATGGGCCAACATAGAACGTACAAACATAAGAGATTTCCGCTGTTAGCATTTACATGGTTCACTAAAAGGGCAACCATAGGACACGACAAACGACTAAATTAGGGACAACAGAGACGCGCCAGCTCACAAACACACCAAATTCATCTAGCTGGTCTACAACAGCCCCGATCTATACACAAAATACCAAGATCTACAGATAATGTAAAGCATTTGGAGATAGCCGTTGGCTCTGGACAGCACCAATCTAGACTCAGAGCATCACTTCTTGTGTGAAACCTCAGGGATCTTGGACCTCTTGTCTGATAGAGAAGCTATGTCGTCCACACATTCATAAAGGTCTTTCTTCAGCCCAGCAGTTGATGCTTCTACGAACTCTTTATAGTCAGAAATAGAATCAATGAGCTGCAGCAGTTCCCTCGCGCACATCTGAGTTTCTTCATCAGTTTCCCGTAATGCATCATGGAGACTCTGTTCAGAATTCTGCCGAATCACATCGTTGTAAGTGAGCTGTTTGTCCATGTGTCGCCGAAATAGAACAAATTTAGAAGACAGAACACAAGGAAGTACCTTTAAACATTCGCCTGCATCCTTTTCGACAGTGCTCAACTGATGTTCCTTTTTCTCTAACTCATATTTCATTTGTCTAGCCTCAGCTGTGCACCTTGAAACATGACTTCGGATTTCGAGATCCAGTGAATCCAACTGAGCAATCATCTGGTGAACAAAAAAAGTAAAACCAGTTCACTGTTTTGCACTTGCTATCCAGAAGGTTACAGACTAGTTATTGTGATTATGCTGTACCACGAGAGTCCCAAATAACTAGGTTGGCCTGAGTCTTAACTCTTAACATAGGTAACCTTTTAAACCTGTTATTATAGTTCCCTGATACTAGATGACAGATGTTTCGTAATCAAGGACACAAGATAGCCAGCACAAATGATTTATCAAATGAAAGTAAATCAAGAATCCACAACAACGTCTATACAGAACTAGAAACTCTAAGGCCACACATACAACATGACTCGGTTAAATGCTTTCAGCTTAGCTGTATGTTTGACCAATAAAAATCCATCCAAATGTTTAGCTATCTTAATGGGCTAATCAAAATAACTGCATGAAAAAGCAAGTAGAGATTAAACTCATGAATAATTTCACACTTTTTGGAAACTCCAAACACAGTTTTTGAATAATGGGGTGTAGTGGTAACTAGGTAACTAAAGTAAATTATTTTAAAATTAAGGGCCTCCAGGGAAGTGGGAACACAAGAATTTGAGAGGAACCATTTTATTTCCCACTTCGAAAAAGGTCGAATTGTGCAAGTTTATCAGGAGCTAGGCATCTCAACCAGTTTATGCAGCACAAACAAGATGTGCAGATGCATAGCTTATCACTTGTAACAGGTTACACATGAACATCATTTGTTAAGTTCTATACAGTGTTCACCAAGGCGCTAGGCGCATGTCAGAAGGGCCTAATCACCAAATAGGCGGACGAAGCGGGAGGGCATTGGCTAGTGCCTAGGCAACGCCATTCAGGGCATGTACAGGTGGTTGAGCATGCAGTCTTCATTTAAAGATTACAATTAAAACACGTTATAAAATGGATTATCATGATGTTATTTCTAGCAAGGAATGTTTGCATGCCCCTAAATTCATGTGGCAAATAAAACTAAATAAGAAAACATGTGACCAGGAGATGGCATCAGGTACAATGGAGAACAACGTCTTATCAGGCACGCCTTTTTTCACTTCTCTCTCTTCTAAGTTCCAACTCAGCAATTATCATATTTGGTTTGCTAAGAGAAGGCTGACATCACCCCAGTTTAAAAACCCTTAGAACACTAGTCCTCTCGTAGTTGCAGCGGATGAGAAGTAAAACAAACCACATATCAGTAATACAACATATTTCTAAAATGCAGGTCATCGATACCTTGTAACTATCATAACCAATTAGTATCTCACTGTCTCTGTACGGGAATAGATAATGTCCTAGAATGCATGCAGTAACTTCTCTAACTTGACAACAAATATTTACAAAATAAATTGTATTGGCAACGTGAAAAATTGTATGATTAGAATTTTATGAAATAATCTGAGTTTTCACTAACATATCCATATGAAAACTAACGGTCAAAGTTGCATGCTAAAAACTGTGTCAAAAATCAAAATCCAAAACGACAGAGGAATGAAGTGAGCCATTGGCCAGTGTTGACTAGAGTTTCCTAAGAAAGTTCAATATTGTACTGTTTGCATGATGCACAGCATAAAAATAATAAGCCACTATTTTTTTATTACATAAATACATAATACATGGTACAGAACCAGAATTGTGAATAACTTTCGTTAAACGATATAAAGAAAGGGTTTCCGCTTTGATGCATGAGTTTTAGCAACTTAACTGACATACCAAAGGTTAAAACAGACTTAAGGTCTGTTATTTTTTCATTCTGTGATATATCATACTCCTATGTAGTATAAGGTGACTGACCTCATTATCTTTAGCCTGTAGAGCTTTAACATGACTCTTTCTCTCCTCCAGCAATTTCGCAATTCCTTGCAACTGCTTTTGCAGATCAACTGACTCATCGTGCTTCGATACATATATCCTTTTAGTCTCATTAGCAAGAGCACTTAGCGCAGGTTTTATGGCAGTTTTGTAGGTGGTACCAAGGATCTCAGCTGGGGAGGATCCTTTTACATTTACCATGTACTGAAAATCAATATTGGGTTTCAATCTGCAAAATGGCATAAGAGTAAAAATAAGGAAACAAACTCTACATATAAATTGAGGAAACAGAAGTCAAACAATAAACAAAAAAATACAAAAAAATGATATCTTTCTGAGATCTTGACTCTGTTTGCTTCAGCGCTGTCACTAAACAACTGAGCACTGGGAGCCAATTTAGGGACAATATAAGAATACAGTATTATCTAAAACCTATCTCGACAATGTTTTATTTATGAAAAGAATGTTATTATACCCTTGGTTTTTGTATTTCTCAAATTACCTACTCCATCAGTTTTACCGTCAAACATAGAGAAACTAAGACTTCCTGCATAATTGCCAGCTAGAAATCTTATATTTACAAAATGGAGCATCCATTGGAGCTTTCACATAATTCTAGAGAAATAATCCGTTAATTTTATGATCAAGCTAAACAAAGGGTTCAGATTAAATAGTCGTGCAGCAAGAGGTCGTCGTTCAAACATAATAGTCTAAATCCCAGGCACCAATTATGTTGGATAGTTGAAAATTCTCGGAATTTCAAAAGTGGAAAACACCATCGAAAGCAATAAAGTAGTTTCATGTCAATGCTTGCTAGCCAAGATTTTCTTGCCAGATTCAAAGTTCACATATTATCTGTCATACATGAACCCAAAAAAATATATGGCAGCTTTATATCCGGTTATGTTGAGTACGACTTTTAGAAGCCTCTGTCTTAATCCTAGAAAATGCAGCAAAATAAATTAAGTTTATCAGGGTTATTTATAAAAATGGTCAAATTATCCCTTCAAATAGGATAGAGATAAAACTCTTGTTCGATTAGTATCACATCATGAAAAGGATGTACTATCCTTATTCAGTTGTACACGTACGCCTAGTACTATCTTGCGGCTAGGAATTCAAACAAGACACACCAATAAGAATAGAGGGGGGAAACACGATTGTTATGACAACATACTTAATCAGTTAGACACGTATGTAAGTAAATATACACTCTAAAGAACGTACTACTAACTTCCTACAAGGAGAGGTGGGAAGTGGAAGAATATTAAGCAAAATATATAGAAGCTCTTTCTAAAGTTGTCTATAGCATTGCCATACATGGTTAACATATAGGCAAACGGTATAATATATTACAGTGACAGAGCAGAGTGCATGATTCTAACTAAGTCCTTCTAAATGTGCGTCCATCACCAAAAGCAAAGTAAATTACCAACAGAACACACACATATAGCTATATAACCTTGCTAGATATGCTATCTTAATTCGTATATGAATTCATCGTTTTGTAACATGCTACTATGTTGAACAGCAAAAAATAAAGAAAGGAGTTATCAGGCGCAATCGGTGAGGGAATCACGCAGAGAAGAATTGAAGGGAGAATGGGAGACAAAGTAAATCAAAACATATGTCCTGCATCTTTCCAGCACTTTCTGCTGTATAACACTGCAAAGCTTGAACCATCTCTATTTAGCTAACGTAAACTAACGAAGGACTGCCATGTCCACATCCTTATTTATTATCTCAATCAGAAGTTTATCTATGCACAGATCTGATCTCAATAACAAGTGACTGGTAGCCTAACTATTGTTGATGAACATATACCAGTTCAGTTAATTTAACCTGAATATCCCAAAGACAGACCAAAGAATCAGGCCTTCTCCTAACATATATAAATGAACACGTAGCAAAGTGTAATCTAAACCAATAGGAAACATGCAGTAATGCAAGTTAAGAATGAAAAACATCAAAAAGGTAAGAGGGAACCTACACAAGACTAGTTGCACAGTCAGAGATATCATGACAAAGCTAAAGCACAATCATGTAAACTACAGTAACCACAACTCCTATACAAAGCAAAATGAGCAATGCTGATTAATTAATTCTCCCAATGAATTACTACTTGAAGTTTTGAACTATGGAGATTCAGAAGACCAGACATATCAAAGTTATGGAGCACCATGTCAGCACTAGAATAGATAGATTATCTTCTTACAGTTATTTTCTTAATATCAAATAAGAGTAGCAGTTACTTGGTTAGCATCAGCTTCAAGGTGCTCAAATAATAACCGATTCATTGGTGAAAGAATATGAAACATGGACAAACTCGAATAATAAGGAAATCCAAAGTTCTTTTGGGGAGTTCATACTTTCTGAGGGCCTGGTTGCACTGCTCAGCAAGCCCCTCGGTCTCCTCAAGCTTACTGACGACTGAAGCTTCGAGTTCCCACATCTCTCCTCCAGCACCCCATTGGCATTCTCCACCTTGGCAATATCATGCTCCACCGCTTGCATCTCCCTAGCCATCCTATCGACATCCCTCACATTGACCACCTGCATCTCCACCTTTTTCACCAGCTCCTCATTCTCAGCCATCGTTTGTTGGCCATTCATCACCTTCGCCTCCAGCTCCTTCTCCTTCTCCACCAACGCGTCTTCCTTCTCCTGGATCTTTGTGGTCCAGCTCTTCACCACTGCCTCAAACTTCTGAACATCCGCAGTAAATGCCTCCTTCTTCTCCTCCAGTGCCCTCAGGCGAGAGGGCCCTGAGGTTTGCTTACTCCGCTTGGCCAGCAGATCCTCAACCTCCTTCTCCAGCGCCTGAACGGCCACTCCGCACGCATCTGCTTGGGCGCGGGCCTTGGAGTGGTACTCCTCGTCGAGGGAGGCTACAGCATCATCCTCGCCTGTGAGAAACAGGTAGTAGCTCTCCGTGAGGTAGAGCATGAGGTCATTGGAGGTGGCGGCGGTGGGGGAAGAGGATGCGCCGAGGTTGTCGGCGACCTGCGAGAGAATGGTGAGCCAGTAGAGGACGGATAGGAGGGGCGGCCAGGAGTGCGGGGTCCCAGGGGCTTTCAGCGCGGACCGGGTGAGCTTGTAGGGGCAGCCGAGGAGGCGAAGGAGGGTGAGGAGGTCTTCCTCCAGGGAGGTCTTGATGGGGTAGCCGAGGCGCTCGAGGAGGTGACGGAAGGCGGCGAGGATGTCGCGAGCGGCAGGGAGAGGCGGGCGGAGGTGGATGGAGGGGGCAAGGTAGGCGTTGACGGCGCGGAGGGCGGCGGCCTGCGAGCTGCGGTCTGAGAGGTTGTTGATGGGGCCGGCGAGGGAGGGGGCCGTGCGGATGGAGGAGGGGTGGCTGCTGCAGATGCTGTAGGCGTCGGAGTCGCGGCGGGAGAAGGCCTGGTCGAGGTTGCGCGGATAGAGCGGTTGGTCCGTCATCGGGGTGCAATCGGCCGCGGAGGAGGCCGCCTGGGAGGACTTCGGATGGCGGCCTGCCGCGCCGCCACCGCGCCGCATTTCCGGTGCCGGAGGGGAGGGTTTGGAAATTTGAGAAGCAAGGGTTTCGATTTGAATTTGGGGCAAGAGGGGCGAGGGGAAGGAGAAGGAGAAGGCTATCAACGGCGCGTTTGGTGGCCTACACCCGATTCTCATCTCCCTGGGCAGGGCGGCCACGGTCTAGTCTGGCTGAGCCGCCCTCTTAGTCTGGTTGTGCAGTGCGTTTGGTGGCCTGCATGACCTATGGCTGCATCGGCTTAGAGAACTAGCACATAATGTTTGGTTACATGCAAACACTCGTTCATGGTTCGGTAGAAGTAAAGGCGCCGTGTTTGGTTGCATGCCGTACTCGCACTAGGGTAACCCGAGTTTAAATATGGTGAGCTTACCAGTCTTCACCGCATTACAGCATAAGATAATGCACTGCCATCTAGAATAGCAGTAGCTGGAGTAACCACAACAAGAACTACGATGACGAAGTCCTTGATCCTGCTAGGCTTGTGATCGTTGTCCATCTAGGCTATCACCTGATTAGCCAGCATCTGCTCGGCCACCATCATGTTGCCTCCTCCGGCAACATCTTCCATGGCCTCCTGCTGACTCAGGAAGTTGGAGTAGCTGTACTGTGCTTCAACCAAAGTTTCGAAGCCTTCGTAGCTGTTGTTGGAGAAGCCGGCGACCTGATCCTGGCAGGTTCTCCTGGAGTTGTACACTCCAGGACGCCTCCCTCTGTAGACGACATATCAGTTCATCTACGAGCACAGGAGCAAGATCAGAGGTTAAAGAAGATACACAATAACATCATAAGTACACATCAATTCATAGAAGTAGAGCAGCATGCATGATCATTACAAAAGCAGGATCAGAAGTTCATCCTATCACTATGGTGTTAAACTACCACCACATCAAAAAGCGGGTGTTATCCTACCACCAGCACCATCAGTAGAGGGGTTAGTATATACCACATCATCAAAATATACAGGCCATAATAGAAGTTTGTAAGCCCTAGCTAAGCCAAAATATACATCATCATCATCTTCGTCTTCCTCATGCTGTTGCCGGCACCACCACTCCCAACACGCCTACTCGGCGTAGTACTTGGCGAGGAAGGTCCTCAGCCAAAGGGTCCTGTGCTGCAAATGCATGCCCACAAAGCTCACCCCCTGTGCCTTGTTGTCCACAAGGTGGCTCAGAGCAACCATGAGTGCTTCCTCCGTGAAGCCGACGGCTTCCATGATAGCCTTGTAGAGGTCATGGTGCATGTCAGTTGGCTTGCTCTCTCTAATGGCCTGGGCGACCTCCTTCACAGCTTCGGTCATGCTGGCGAAGGCCTAGATCACGTCGTCGCCGAGAGCTCCTCTTTTCCTCTTGCCTCCAGCTCCAGCTGCCGCTGCAGCTCTCGGATCTCCATTGGCATCAGCAGGCTTGTCCGGACCATCTAGCACAATGGTCTCCGACTCCTAGGTCTCGCTGAAGTCAGGCTGCGCTCCGAGAGGATCCCCTGACCCCCTGGCAAACTTGCCAGTTGCCAAACCATAGGAGAAGATGATCTGCATCTGTGTGTAGTTCATGATGGGCTTGTTCAGGAACTCGGCGTCCTTGGGATGATCCTAACATAGATATAGGACAGCGCAGTTAGAGGAGACTAAAGTGAATGATTGAGGTGTACAAGACAGTGATCATGTGCTAACTGTGACGTGCCCCTCGTAGTGGTCAGTCTCGAGGATGATGGTGAAGGTGTCCTCGCACCATTGAGCCCCGCTCAAGTAACGGAGTTTGCTCACATGGAGCCACCGGAACCTCCACTTCCTTAGGTGGTTGTACACCTGGGTAGAAGTGACCTCAGCTCCACAGTGAACAAACAAAGCTTTGGCCACGGTTGTTAGATGGACCTCTTTGAAGCCCTTGTCGTTCCTAACCCCAGTCTTGATGAGAGCACACATCTGGTTTAGCACAAAGGTGGACATGAATGGAAGCCATTTCATGGTCCCTGACGTGGGGTTACCACGGCAAATCCCGGGGCCGAGTACCCCAGGTTGATTGAGAGGGAGAAAGATTGGAGTGCTGGTAGTTACCATGGCTGACAAGTAAGGCGATTTACCCTGGTTCAGGCTCCCGGAGGATAATACCCTACTTCTAGCTTGTCTGTTATTGATGTTTTGGAGGTGTTACAATGGTGATCCCGCGAGATGTCGATCTCGCTAGGGTTTTGATGGTGGAATATGAGCGTGCCCTAGATCGGCGGCCCTCCCAGCCTTTATATTGGAGGCTGGGTCTCGAGAGTTCGCAACCGACTAGGTTTACAGGTAAGGCAAATCTCTACCGACCTATACTACACCTTCCTTGGAGCGCACTATGTCTTCTTGGGCCCCCTTCGTGGGCCTTGAATGTTGTCTTCTAGTAGGCCGTCCGTCGGCCCTAGTCCTTGCGTGCACCAGGTATCTTCATGGTGGGGCACCCGATAGGTAGGCCCACGTCAGTCCCCTTGACCCCTGACTTAGACTTGGCCACCTTGGCTTTCACGGCCGCATCGAGGGAGGCAAGATATTCGTGCACTGCCGCGGAACTGGCCGGATCAACAGGAGCTAGGGGCATCTCCGGCTGGGAGTCCTCAACCCATGAAGGGATCTGAGAGTCCCAATGGGGATCAAGGCCTGACTAAACTCTTCGCGGAATCCTACATCGTTGACGCAGATAGAAAGAAAGGTATGAACAAAAGGAAGAAGCAGGATGAACAACAAAGGTAGAAGAACTGCAAGACCTACACATCCATGACGCAAACAACTAGTACAATATCTTATGCATGATCAAAAGGGAGTGCTGATCTAACAACGGCATAGACAAAAGGTCTAACAATAAACTACAAAACATCATCTACATCACCAACTAGTACAACATCTTATGCATGGTCAGAGATTTAACAGATTCTACACTCAAAAAACACATACGCATCACCAACTTTGAGAACATTGTACACATGCTAACAGATCTACAAATTCCAACACATTCTACACGATCTACACATCCCTACGCAATGTCCAAGATCTACACATGCTCTAAGATCTACAGATTCCTACACATGCTTGCAGATCTAGGTTAGGAACATGGGTTCGGTACTTACAGCCATTGGAGCTGCCGTGGACGGAGGAGAGGTCGACGAAGAGTCTGTGGTTGCCACCGCCATAGCCGCCGCTATCGCCGCCGCCTTGGCCCACCGGAGTTGGCTGCGCCGCTTACCTGCTCGCCGACGGGAGGTGAGAGCTCCGTATGGGGGAAAATGGGGGTTGCAGATTGGGCGGTGAAGGGAGAGGGTCTAAATAGGGGTAGGGATTCGGTGGGAGGCGACCGAATTTCTCCCGCCCCCTTTTTCGCTGCAGCGCGCGGGCTCCCGTCATCTCCATGGCCGCACGAGCTCCTGCGGGCGGGGGAGCGAAACTGCAGCCGTGGGCGAGAGAACGAGCCAGGCTCCACGGGCACGCTCGATCTGAGCGTGCCTCTCAAGCCTGGCCCGACGCTGCTTTGCAGTTCGCGCTGGCCTGGCCCGGGGCCTCTACCAGGCAACCAAACGTCGGGCCTTCGCAGCTGGCGGGCCAGGCCTGGCTCTTCGCAGGCTACCAAACGCGCCCCAAGGCTCTTTGAGCAGATCGCTTGACCGAAAAAAAGAGCCGAATATATCCCTTATTTTGGTCAAAATTCAAAAAAAAACTCCTCAAAACAACTCTCAAACTGCTGTCAATCTACAGTTTTCGCGTCATTTCTCACTTTTCCTCCTCGCTCGGAAAACTTGGCGCCCGTGAAATTTCAGCCCGCGCCCTTCCGCCACCACCGCCGCCGATTTCTCGAAACAGGTTTTTGCCCTACTACATTAATATAGCAACCATACCATACAACTGTGAGTTCACTGCAGGGGCAAACACAGCACAAGCCGCTGATTTGGGTCGCCCCTTCGACTCGGCGGCACCTAGAAGCTCCCCCGCCATCAGTTGCGACATTCCGGTCCCTCCGAAAGCTCGTGGCTCGTAGTTCACATTCGCCCCGAGTTGACCCGAGCAGGTGTGATGAACCCGACACAAAACTTCATGGGATACCCCAAGACGCTCGAAATGGCCGCCACCGGTCGTTCTTGAGCTGCTTCGTGGAGTAGTGGCCGCTACTCCCGCTGTTCGATCACGGGCTAAATCAAGGTGGTCGTCGTCGCCACTACTGATTTGGAGATAAATTTGCTCGATTTGTTCATGTTTTAGGGGTTGCGATCGAAACGCGTCACATGAACACGTCCTCGCGTACCCGCAGTGCCAGGGAGATACTCCGCAACTCGCCCCGCGGGAGGCCTGCTTCCAGCGCGATTGTCGTGGGGTCACTCTTCGACTACCCCACGGTGGGGATACCTGGGTCACGCCAAGCCTATCAGCCTTATGACGAGGGCCCAAGGAAGGCCCAAGGAGGACGACGTGCGGCCCAAGATAGTCGACGTAGGTCATGTGACCCCAGCCATGCTTGTAAGCGCCATCGGCACCGTTCACCTGAGACCTAGCCTACCATATAAAGGCTAGGAGGGTCCTTCGTCTAGGGTACGCTCATAGCCGCCACCACAAACCCTAGCGAGATTGCCATCTCGCCATTGTAGCCACAACTCGCCATTCAATACCAGACAAGCAGGAAGTAGGGTGTTATCCTCCGGGAGCCTGAACCTGGGTAAACGCCTTGCTTGTCAGCCGTCGTGATCACCAGCGCTCATCTCTCTCCCCTCAATCAACCCGGGGTACACAACCCAGGGATTTGCCGAGTCCACACCTCGTCAATTGGCGCCGTCTGTGGGAAAGAACGAGCGCTGGAACCATGGTCGCACCGGCTCCATCGACTTTGAAGACCGACGTCTGCATCACCAAGGAGCCAATCTGCTTCGGCTCCTTCGAGTACACCTTCCACCCGCCGGCCCACCGCTCGGTGTACGCCGATCTGCACGTAGGTATGTGCCTCACCTTCGGTACCATGCACTACTTCGTAGACAGCTGTGGAGTACTCAGATCCACGGCGATCGCACCGCGCGCGGTGGTGGCACCCGCATCTGCCGCGACTGCCCCAACCACGCCCCCACCTGCTGCGGAGATCGCATCTGCTGCGACTGCGGCGACAGCATCTTCGACTGCTGAGAAGATCGCATCCGCCTCGACTACACCGACCGCCTCCGCTGCGGCAGAGATCGCGCCCACACGGCCGCGCCATCAGCGTCTCCGGCTGTCACGGAGATCGCATCGGCTACGACTACATCGACCACCTCGTCGACCACCGCGCGGATCGAGTCTACTTCGACTACCTCGATCGCGTCGCTGGCAAGGCCAAGATCTACGTCAACTTCGACTACGTCGACCACACCTTCGCGCGCGACGGAGGTCGCGTCGTTCTACCCGCGCCACTCGCGTCTCCATCGACTTACAAGATCGTCAACAAGCCAATCGCGCCCGCGTCGACGACGGCATCACTCCTCGCGTCAGCGGCGGAGATCGCGACTCCAGGGAAGGAGCCTCGGCAGCGACTGTGGTACCCACCACGTTGCGTCCATTTTCGCTCCGAGCACGGCTCGGACGAAGGAAGCAGCAGCGGCAGCACCCGCCCACTCCCCAGACATACCCCGCGCAAGTCTTCATGATCGGCCCGACGCAGGGCAACGGCGACGAACCCGCATACCCACTGGAGGTGGTCATGCCGGACCAGGTGACGCGCTCACCATCACCCGAGAGATAGCAATCAGAGCCCTGAAGCACGTCGAGGACGGCACGTACCCCCCACCAGACGCACCCCGGGAGGACCTTATGGCGGTCCAGTACCTGCTACGGAAGGAAGGCGAACGACTCCGCGCAGAGAAGGCCGAGCTCTCCGACGCAAGGAGGAGGCTGACGCGTCGAGCGCCAGGAGGGCCGCTTACTCGTTCACTGCCTCAACAGAGGTCTCACAAGGAGCAAGGCGCCACAGAGCACGCGTGCCCCTGATGACGGAGGCCGACCGCGCTAAGTCACCCGCAACCTCGAATCATCATACATGAGCGAAGACGCAGACGGGATACCCGTCCCCAAAACGCCCGGAGCCGCGCTCATGGCAGTCGAAACATACCTGCGGCTGACAAGCCGCCCGAGGGCGACTCGCGCGCTCTCCTCCACAAGCAGCAGATCATGTCTATCAAGGCAGTCGAAGACTCTGATGAACAAGGCGCCGACAGAAAAGGCGCGAGAAGATCGAGATCGCGACCGCGAGCCCGCAGCACTCGCAGGCCCGGCGCAAGACAACTGCGACAACCGCAGCCAGGCGAAGACCTCCGCAACGTCATCACACAGAGGACGGTGGACCGCAGCCGCACCCAGCGGCGGTCAGCACGCCCAATCCTGACGACCGCAATGACGGCGACTACGAGCCGTGCGGCGCCGCATGCTTCAGCTTCAACATCCGCGACACAAGAATGCCCAAGGGCTTCAAGCTCACGGCAGAAGCAGTCAAGTACGACGGGAAGCAGGACCCGAGACTCTGGCTAGAAGACTACCTCATAGCCTGCAGCTGCCAGGGCGGTACTTCGACTACGGCCATGCAGTACATCCAGCTGATGCTCACGGGCTCTGCACGCGGGTGGCTAAACACTCAACCCAAGAACGCCTTCAGGACGTGGGACGAGTTCGCGGAGGCCTTCGTTAAGAGCTTCCTGGGGACGTACTCGAGACCGACGACTTTCGTCGAGCTACAAGCATGCAAGCAAGGACGAGACGAGCCGCTCCGGTCGTACATCCAGCGTTGGACCCTGCTCCGCAACACCATGGAGACCGCCTCGGAGGACCGAGTGATGGATGCCTTCATGCACGGCGTCTCCCGCCGCGACCTCCGCGAGGAGTTTGGTAGGCTCCGGCCGAAAAACATGATCGAGGTCATGAAGATAGCAAACCAGTGGGCAGACGGAGAGGACTCGGTCCGCGATAGTTCACACTACTCCCCGAAGGACGAAGCCGGACCAAGCAACTGGCGAGAAGGACGCCACAAGAAGAAGCCGCGTTACAACGGCAACGACTCAATCGAGCTAGTAGCGGCGGGATTCCAAACCCCCCGTGAGGATGAAGCGCGCGACAGCAGTCGCCAATACAGCCATGCACAGTACAGTCGAAGCGGCGGTGACCAGAGTCGCCAATACAGCCAGGGGCAGTACAACCGAAGCGGCGGCAGCAGCTACCGCAGCGACGGAGGCCATAAACGCGAGTGGCAGAAACGCACACTAAGCCCAGCGGAAGAGCTGGAACAACCCTGCAGGCACCACATGTTCAGGAACCCGGAAACGGGCAAGTGGGGATCCAACCACCTGTTGAAGGACTGTCGAAAGGCACGCAAAATATACGAAGCCATGCAGAAGATAGTCACTCCAGCACCCGCAGCGCAGCCAGCCGCGCAGCTGGCCATCCAGGCAGCACCCGCACCCGCAGTCGCTAATCCAGCACAGGCGGCGGGAGCCTTTCTGCAGCAGCAGCACAGCCGCAGCAAGATGCCCCACCGGTGATCCAGGACGCATATCCAGCGGCACGCGGACAACTCAACATGATACAGAAGGGGCGCCCCTCAAACAGGACCCAGAAGATCATCACTCGCCAAGTTTTCCAGGCCATCACCTGTCCACCTGCAGTACCCGACTACCTGAGAGGGTCAGAGACACCAATCACGTTCTCCAGAGCAGATCACCCGCCTGCAGTACCACGACCCGGGCACGCCGCTCTGGTAGTCGAAGCTCTGATCGGAGATTACACCCTGAAAAAGGTGTTCATGGACGGAGGCAGCGGCATCAACATCATCTTTGCCGACACCCTCAGAAGGATAAACAGGCCAACGACAAACTTGGCGGCATCAGAGACCACCTTCCATGGCATAGTACCAGGGCAAGCAGTCACGCCCATGGGAACGATCACACTCGACGTCATCTTCGGCACACCCGAAAACTTCAAGAGGGAGTCGATCGACTTCGAGGTAGTCGACTGGAAGTCGCAGTACCACGCGATACTCGGGCGCCCAACCTTTGCCAGATTCATGGCGGTACCTCACTACGCCTACCTCATGCTCAAGATGCCTGGGCCCAAGGGCGTCATCACGGTGCACGGCGACTTCGACCGCTCCAACAGCTGCGACCGCGAGTTCAGCAAGATCTCCGAGTTCTTCGGAATGGAAGAGCACTTCGAGGCGATGGCAGTCGACAACGACAAAACCATCTTCCCGCCACGCAAGAAGCAAGCCAAGGACGCCGCCTTCAACACGACTGACGACACGACAACTCATCAGGTCCACCCGACGGACGCAAACAAGACAGTCAAAGTGTCGTCGAGCTGCCTATCGCATAGGAAAGCGCGCTCGTCGAGTTTCTACGTGAGAACTGGGAGATCTTCGCCTGGCAACCTTCTGACATGCCAGGCATACCCAGGAACCTCGCCGAGCACTCTTTACGCGTCCACAAGGACGCCAAACCCGTCAAGCAGACCATGCGACGCTTTCAGGACCCAAACGAGACGAAATAAGCAAGGAGATCGATCGACTGCTCCACGCTAAATTCATCCGAGAGATCAAGGACTCGGACTGGGTAGCGAACCCAGTCCTGGTGGAGAAGAAGAAGACGAAGAAACTCCGCATGTGCGTCGACTTCACCGCCCTCAACAAATGCTGCCCCAAGACCATTTCCCGCTCCCGCGGATAGACAGATCATCGACTCGACTGCAGGCTGCGCACGCCTATCCTTCCTGGACGCCTACTCAGGGTACCAGCAGATCAGGATGAACGTCGACGATGAAGAGAAGACTGCATTCATCACACCCCACGTCTTCTGCTACCAGACGATGCCCTTCGGGTTGAAGAACGCTGGAGCCACGTACCAGCGCACAATGCAAGCCTGCCTAAAGGGGCTAATCGGAGAGATCGTCCAAGTCTACGTCGACGACATAGTCGTCACCACTCGAACGGAGGACACTCTCATCGCCGACCTCCGCAAGGTCTTCGCCGCCCTCAACGAGTATCAGATCAAGCTGAACCCGGACAAGTGTGTCTTCGGCGTGCCAGCCGGAGAACTGCTCGGGTACCTCGTCTCTGCAAGAGGAATCGAAGCCAACCCCGAGAAGGTGCAAAACATACTCGCAATGCCAGCACCGACCAAGCTTCATGAGGTGCAACGCCTAGCCGGCCGAGTCGCAGCTCTCAGCCGGTTCATAAGTAAGTTGGGAGAAAAGGCCCTGCCTTTCTACCAACTGATGAAAAAGACAGACAAGTTCGAGTGGACAGAAGAAGCGCAAGTCGCGTTCGACCAACTCAAGAAAACACTCACGACTTCCCCAGTACTGGTGGCGCCACTGGAGAACGAGCCGCTATACCTCTACGTGTCAGCCACGAACAGGGTGGTCAGCACGGTACTCGTAGTCGAACGAGAAGAAGAAGGACACAGTTACCCTGTTCAGCGACCCGTCTACTACCTCAGTGAGGTGCTAACCTTGTCCAAGCAGCGGTACCCGCACTACCAGAAGCTAGCATACGGAGTCTTCATGACATCAAGGAAGGTCGTCCACTACTTCTCCGAGCACTCCATCACGGTAGTAAGCTCCTCCGGGCTCTCCGACATCCTCACCAACCAAGCCGCGACGGGCGAGTCGCCAAGTGGGTTGTTGAGCTAGGGCCCTGGGGGCTGAAGTACGCGCACCCGAAGTCAATCAAGGCCCAGGTGCTTCCAGAGTTCACCACCGAGTGGATAGAGCCCAGCTACCAGACGTACCCGACCTGTCCAACGCATGGACAATGTACTTCGACGGCTCCAAGAAGTTCAGATCAGCAGGGGCGGGAGTCGTCCTCATCTCACCTAAAGGCGACAAGCTGAGGTACGTGCTGCAGATGAACTTCCCAACGCCCTCCAACAACGAGGCAGAGTACGAGGCCCTGATCCACGGCATGCGGATGGCCAAGAACTGCGGCGCCACTCACCTCATGATCTACGGAGACTCCTACCTCGTCGTGCAACAAACCATGAAGCAATGTGACGCCATCGCCGACAACATGATCGCCTACAGGGACCTGTACAACCAGCTGGAAGGTACCTTCGACGGCTGCGAGCTGCGGCACGTCGGCCGCGAGAGCAACGAGGAAGCCGACACCCTCGCCAACCTGGGCTCAAACAAAGCGCCGGTGCCACCCGGAGTCTTCCTCGAGTGCATCACGCAACGCTCCGTCAAGCTCCGGCCCGCGCCAGGATCCTCTACATCGACAACGAGCACCACCGACCCGCCCAGCACGGAAAGGAGCCTATGGAGGTGATGCTGATCGAGCCCACATGGACGAGCCCATACCTGGCTTACATACTGCAGCAGAGGGTGCCAACAAACCCAGTCGAAGCCAAGCGCGTCATCCGCCGCTCCAAGGGCTTCACCGTCATCAAGGGGAGCTCTACAAGCGAAGCATCTCGGGAGTCCTCCAAAGGTGCATCGACCCAGTCGACGGTCAAGCCATCTTACTCGAGATCCACGCTGGCATCTGCGGGCACCACGCCAGCAGTCGAGCCTTAGTGGCCAAAGCCTTACGAGCCGGGTTCTACTGGCCCACCGCAATGCAAGACGCAGAAGAACTCGTGAGGAAATGTCTCGGCTGCCAGGAGTTCGCCAACAAGCCGCACGCACCAGCATCAGCACTAAAGACCATCCACTCGCCTGGCCCTTCGCTCAATGGGGGCTCGACATGGTGGGTCCACTCAAGAAGTCCTCGCCGGGAGGACACACGCATCTCTTGGTGGCAGTCGACAAGTTCACGAAGTGGATCGAAGCCGTGCCTATCACAAGTTCGACTGCCTCCTCGGCAGTTAACTTCATCAGGTCGATCATCTTCAGGTTTGGAGTGCCACACAGCATCATCACCGACAACGGCACGAACTTCACAGCCGAAGAGTTCAAGGACTTCTGCTCCGAGCAAGGCATCAAGCTCAACTACGCATCTGTCTCGCACCCGCAGTCCAACGGACAGGTCGAAAAGGCCAATGGCTTAGTCTGCAAGGGCATCAAGAAGCGCCTGCGAGTACCATTGAGGCGCGCTGCAGGCGCCTGGGTCGAAGAGCTGCCATCTGTGCTGTGGAGTCTGCGCACTACGCCAAACAGATCCACTCAGTACACGCCATTCTTCATGGTCTACGGCGCAGAAGCAATCATGCCGTGCGACATCAAGTTCGACGCGCCCCGAGTGGTGGCCTACGACGAGTCCGACGCAGAAGAAGCACTCGAGGACGACATGGATACCCTCGACGAAGCACGCGACATCGCCCTTACCCGCACAGCCGTGTATCAGCAAGACTTACGCAACTACCACGGGCGGCGACTGCGGCCCAGAGCGTTCGTCCCTGGCGACCTTGTCCTCCGCCTCAAACAGAAGAAGGTGCACAAACTCGCCTCCCCGTGGGAGGGTCCATACATCGTGACAGAGGCAATCGGCGGCGGAGCTTACCGCCTGAAGGACTCGAAGACGGGGACAGTCTGCAACAACCCGTGGAACGTTGCGCAACTGCGCCGCTTCTACGCCTAATCGACTCCCCCTTGTAACAAAGTGTACTATGTCAAGAGCGGCAGGTTCCAGACGCACTCTTTCCCTTACCAGGGTACCTGAGGGGACTGGAAGGGTTTTAATGAGGCGGCCTGCTCGCAAAAATCAATGAAGTGATTTGTGGAACAAGCTCTCCCCTTTACTTTTTTAGTCAAAAAGCAACATAAACCTAGGCCGTCACCCGACGCACTCGGGGGCTGCGCCATACAGGTTCAAGTCAAACCTAGGCCGCACCCGAAGCACTGGGGCTGCGCCATACAGGTCCAACTCGAAAAATCCTTGGCCGCCACCCGAAGCACTCGGGGGCTGCGCCACAGGTCTAAGTCAAACCTAGGCCGCACCCGACGCACTCGGGGCTGCGCCATACAGGTTCAAGTCAAACCTAGGCCGCACCCGAAGCACTGGGGCTGCGCCATACAGGTCCAACTCAAAAATCCTTGGCCGCCACCCGAAGCACTCGGGGGCTGCGCCGCACAGGTCTAAGTCAAACCTAGGCCGCACCCGACACACTCGGGGGCTGCGCCATACAGGTCCAACTCGAAAACCTAGGCCGCACCCGACGCACTCGGGGGCTGCGCCATACAGGTCTAACTCGCAAAATCCTGGCCGTCACCCGAAGCACTCGGGGGCTGCGCCGCACAGGTCTAAGTCAAACCTAGGCCGCACCCGACGCACTCGGGGGCTGCGCCATACAGGTCCAACTCAAAACCTAGGTCGCCACCCGACGCACTCGGGGGCTGCGCCATACAGGTCTAACTCGCAAAATCCTTGGCCGTCACCCGAAGCACTCGGGGGCTGCGCCGCACAGGTCTAAGTCAAACCTAGGCCGCACCCGACGCACTCGGGGGCTGCGCCGTACAGGTCCAAAAGCCTAGGTCACCACCCGAAGCACACCGGGGGCTGCGCCGCACAGGTCCAAGTCAAAATCCTAGGCCGCACCCGACGCACTCGGGGGCTGCGCCGCACAGGTCTGACTCGACACACCTCGGCCGCACTCGAAGCACTCGGGGGCTGCGCCGCACATGTCTAATTCAAAATCCTAGGCCGCACTCGATCCGCTCGGGGGCTGCGCCATACAGGTTTACAGAAGTCTACAAGATACAATTTACTCACTCGGGGGCTACCCCCACCTCGGCATACATACACTCATATTTCCACTTGGAAAAATTTCTTTTACAAGCTAACGCTATACAACAGCAATCTACTACTCTTATTCTACAGGCTCGCCCTTTGGCGCATCGAGTGGCCCTACAAGGTGCTCACTAAAGCTCTGGACCTGCTGAATCATCTGACGCGCAGCCGCAAGAGTATCGGCGTAGTCACCCTCTCCAGGCAAGCCGTCAAGCACCTTGTACAGTGGAAGATTAGGCCGATGCATTCGAACGTACGCCAGCGCCACGTTCGCCCCGGCAACAAGTTGAGTGTGCACGACTTCCTTCAACGCACTGCCTTCACGGAACCTCTCCAGCAGCGCAGCC
The DNA here is from genome assembly GCA_947311845.1 of Poa pratensis. Lineage (NCBI taxonomy): Eukaryota > Viridiplantae > Streptophyta > Magnoliopsida > Poales > Poaceae > Poa > Poa pratensis. The sequence continues at coordinate 26,108,206 of CAMZMU010000117.1, forward strand.
AGTCCATTAGGCTGCTCGTTGTGCGGAAAGTACACCCTGTTGATCTGCCAGAGGGTTTTTCTACAACCTTCCAAGAGCACAGCAGCCCGCCAGGTGCGATCCAACATTCGAGCCAGTACGCTGCCTCTGGATTTATTTGACCAAAAATGACGCGCTTCGGGTGAGTCACCGGCGGCTTCTTTCTCCACCCGCTCGTCTACTCGACTTTGCTCGGCCTTCCAGTCAGAATTCACATCTGCATCAAGACCCAAAGCTAAGAACAGTAAAAGGATAAAGAAGTCGAAGCACAGTGCTAGAAAACCAACCTTGCAGCTGCCGACTGATCAAGTCTATCTCGCCTAGCAGAAACTCCTCTCGCTGGGAGAACGGCGCAACGGGCCGCGACCTCAAGCGCTCCAACTCCAACTCCGCGCTCTTCAACTTCGACTCGAGCTCAACAACCTTGTTCCTCATGAAGGTGATCACTCGTTGATCATTCACACTTCGCGCAGGAGCTGGAGGAGCTCGACGACGACGAGTGGGTGCAGCCGAAGAGGTGTCCTCCTCGTCGCCCGCACCAGTCGTTCCAGCAACCCCAGGAGCTTCGCCCATCTCAGACTGCCAAGTTCGACAGCGTCAAGCAAGGAAAAGAACACATTCATTCAAGCTTAGATATGAAAGAAGACTCGAAGGCACAAATTCACATTTCAACACCAGCATGTTCGCGGCCAGAAGACCCGCAAACTATATAGTTCATTACAGACCAAGAACCAAAAGCAGAAGAATCCTAAAAGAACGGAGTCTACATCACAGACTCCGACTGGGAACGGCTCTTCCTAGCAGCCAACTCTGCAGCCTTGGCAATCCTCTTCTCGAAGGTGGCGACCAACTTTGCAGCCAGCTGACTCGCCTGTGCCTTCACACCGCTAAGGGACGCGGTCCTGCCATCAGGCTTCCGAGGGAAGTCGCTGACAACCTTCTCAAAATCACCTACGACTTGGTGACCAAGAAGTAGCTGGAAAGTGAGCTCGGAGCCGCGTACCGTCTGCGCACGCGTGTAGTCCGCCAAGGTGGTCGCATTGCCTTCGAACGGAGCCGCAAGCGCGTCAACAGCAACTGGCGGTGGCTTGCTGGGGAAGATGCTCTGGTGCACAGTCGCCAAGGCGCCTGTCGACTTCTGCAGCGCCGCCGAAGCATACGCGCAGACGCGGTCCATGAAGCCAACAGCCTCGCCAAGTCGACATTCTCGCTGGAGGACCCTTCTGGAGGAGCACCCCGCAAGTCTCTGATCAACAGAAATCCACGCCCGTAAGACATCCGAAGTCGACAAAAGACAAAGTAGGCACTGAGCTGAAATACTTACTTCCAACAACATCTGCGAGTGCGAGCAAGCGGTCGACCTGGGTCTTCTCCAGATCATCCCGAGCTTGTTCACGCTCTTGGGCTTCACCCAGCAACTTCTCCAGCTCCGCGACCCGCTTCTTCATGCTCTCCTTTTCGCCTACGGATCAACGGAGCAAAGTTAGCAATAAAGGCAGTCGAAGCACCCTCGAACACAAGGGTTCACACTCACTATTCGCTTGCTCCAGAGCAGTGCGGAGCTGATCCCTCTCCTGCTCCATGCGAACGAAGGCTGCGGCTCCCTCCATCTGCTGGCGATAAAATGGCTGCAGGAAACACAAGACATCAATCTGCGCCCGACTATTCTAGTCACGCACATCTTCGGGGGCTACTCCCATCGGGAGCGCTGTTCGCGCACCCGATACAGATTTTGCAGAACGAGTCGAAGGACACTTACATGCTCAAGCAGCCCAGCGTCAACCGGAGTCGCATCAGCAGCTTTCTCTGGCACGGAGGAGGTCGAAGCCTTCAAGGCCAAAGCGTCACCCGCCAGAGCCTCTTCTCCGGTCGTCTTCGCAGTCTGCTCGATCATGGGAGCAGAAGTGTGCTCCATCTCACGAGGGGAAGAAGCAACAACGCCAGTACGGTCGCTGTGACAAGATAACAATTCAAGGACCGCAAGTGCAAAAGCACACTCGACAAAAATGAGGCAATGGTTACGCGACTAACCTGGCGACATCTACATCATCTTCACTTCCCAGGGATACGGAGGCCATCCTCGCAAACTCAGTCGGCGGTGCAGAGCCGAGGGGAGGCACGACCAAAGGCTCAGCCAGGTCACTCGTGTGCCTAGCGCCCGAAGACGACTCGCTAGTCTCTTCCTCGTTCACACCCGCCTCCTTCACGGGCGACGAAGCAGAACCAGAGTCGCCACTCTTTCGCCTCTGCCGCTTCGCAGCGGCTCCTCATCTTCATCATCCTCCTCCAACTCTTCACTCGGAGAGGTGGCGGAGGGAACTTCATCGTCATCAACCTCGTCCTCAGGGAACTCTGCCTCTTCATGAGGTCCATTCTCCATCAACGGAGGAAGACTGACATAGCTCGAACGACCCTGTCAGCAAATGAAGCATTCGAGTCAGGCAAAAAGATTCGACAGAAGAAGATACAAGACAAAGCAAACGAAGCTCACCTCAGGCACAGGATTATTAGGCCCATACGGCTCGACTGGGCACTTGACATTGCACGGGTCAGCGGCTCGGAGACTAGTGATGCTCCTCACCTTCGACTCGACTGCATCATCATCGAGCTCATCGCCAACATCCTCACGCGCCCACATCGGGTGGACGCGAGTGCGGAGCGGCTGCACCCGAAGCCTGAAGAAGGTGGCGATGAGGTGAATTCCACCTGTCTCGCGCCCGAGACTTTTCAGAAGGCCACGAAGAAGCGTCAGCAAGGGCTGAGTCGCCTCCCTGTCCTCCTTCGACAGCGGGTGCGCCCACGCGTTCGTCTTCCGCAACTCGCGATCAGTCGGGAAGCCCTTCTTGGTCGCACCTGATGTAGAACCACTTCTTCCGCCAGCCCTGGACGGAGTCGGACTTCTTCATCTGAAAGTAGGAGGTGTCGCCACGCACCTGGATGCCGAAGCCGCCGACTGGATACACCTGCTTGCTCTTCCCCACGTTCCTCCTCACGAGGAATAGCGACTTCCACAGCAGCCAGTTGGGTGCGATTCCCAGGAAGCACTCGCAGAGCACGAAATAGCTCGCGATGCTCAAGACGCTATTGGGAGTCAGATCGTGGATCTGAATCCCATAAGCGTACAAGAGACCACGGACGAAATCGTGGAGGGGGAACCCGAAACCCCGCGGAAGGAAATCCACGAAGCAAACGCGTTCCCCCTCGTGAGGAGCAGGGAATACCTCTTTCCCGGGAGCGCGCACCGTCGCCTGATCTGCCGGCGGCAGCAGCCCCTGCGCGCGGAGGGCCTCGAGGTGGCCTTCTTCACCGACGATTTGACCCAGTCGCCGTCGGGCTTCTTCATCACGCTCGCCTCGGCGGCGGCGACGGCGCCAGCAATAGACTTCCCCCTTTTCATCGCGGCCTTGCTCATGGAGGACGGAGGAAAGAAACTGGCAGAAAAGCGCAACAATGGCGGAGAGAGAGCAGCGGAGACGAGGGCAGAATAGGAATGGAATGAACTGTTCGCCGCCGCGGTGAAAAGTATATACCGCGTGGCCAGTTAATCCAGGCCGTCCTCAGCGAAACCGCACTTCACAACATCATCTGGCCGTCCACGTGTCGCGCGGAGATAGCAACCGTCGCCGGCCACGCCGCCCACTACGCACGGGAATCAAGGCGCCATCATCACACCGCGAAATTTTCGCGCCCAACGGTCAGTACAAAGCGGCAACCGCTGTCTCCAGTCAATACTGACAGTGGGACCGCACTGTCACGTCCCATCGGGCACAGAGTGCGCCAAAAACATCAGCGCTGACGTCAACCGCCAAGGCGTAGGAAGTAAGCCAACGGGCTGATTGAGAACTCGAACAGTTCATTCGAGTGCAAGAAGATTCAGTAAGCTCCAAGAGCTGAACCAACTTGTGCAGTAAGCCAAACCGGCCGAATACACAGTAAGTCATGCAAAGCCAGTCGCGACTCCAACAGGTCGAGTCCCTTCTTTACTCCCATCGGGAGCGGGCTTTTCGACTGAAGAAAAATTGAGTTTAACCTCAATTGCAAGCAATTCAGCTTAATCTCGGGGGCTACTCCCATCGGGAGCGCTGTTCGCGCTCCCGAGTGACTCAGAACAATAGCAGTCGAAAAATCACCGACTAAGGCTGTACGCACAGTATTTTACAGCAGTCGACGGTTCGACTAAGGAATCCTCCATAAGCCCTGAACGGCCGGAGTCGACTAACTTTACTTGTTCCTTTCAGGAACCCGACGGCGTGCCCAGGAGGAAGGAGTCCTTTACCCGACTCTACGATTCGACTAAGCACTCGGGGGCTCCTGTCGTGGGGTCACTCTTCGACTGCCCCACGGTGGGGATACCTGGGTCACGCCAAGCCTATCAGCCTTATGACGAGGGCCCAAGGAAGGCCCAAGGAGGACGACGTGCGGCCCAAGATAGTCGACGTTAGGTCATGTGACCCCAGCCATGCTTGTAAGCGCCATCGGCACCGTTCACCTGAGACCTAGCCTACCATATAAAGGCTAGGAGGGTCCTTCGTCTAGGGTACGCTCATAGCCGCCACCACAAACCCTAGCGAGATTGCCATCTCGCCATTGTAGCCACAACTCGCCATTCAATACCAGACAAGCAGGAAGTAGGGTGTTATCCTCCGGGAGCCTGAACCTGGGCAAACGCCTTGCTTGTCAGTCGTCGTGATCACCAGCGCTCATCTCTCTCCCCTTCAATCAACCCGGGGTACACAACCCAGGGATTTGCCGAGTCCACACCTCGTCAGCGATAAGCAAGACAACAAGCAGACACTTTTTAGACCAGATGTCCCAGCCCCTCGGGAAGCCCGTCGGAGAAAGCCGGCGACGATTGGTTGGACCCGGTCGGACTTGGCCTCTCCGGGATCCGGTTGTCGATATTCAATGAACTTCAAAAGGATTCGCCGAATAACGGAAGCATGAACAAGGATAAAGGAGTATAAAGTAGGGTTTGTATTGATATATCGATTATTTGCTTAATTTCCATCACCTCCCACATATATTTGAGGCAGCTGGACTTCCCGTACAAGCAAAGGACTCGTCTAGACTTTCCTTACAAGAAAAGTACATTAATTCACGTCCTAAACCACTAGGTCTTTCCTAAGCCGAATCCGTGTCCGCATCTCCTTTTGTCCTTCTCCTTGTCCTGCTCTTTATCCTGCTCCTTATCATGTTCCTTATCCTGCTCCTTGTCGTGGTCGTAGAAGTCGCATACGAATTCGGTGAAGACGAACTCAATATCAAACTTCTTCGTCTCGACGAGGCGAATAACTCAACTCGGTACGTTTCTCCAAACAAGGCCGGCTTCATGACTTTTGGGGTCCTTTTCTAGCTTCAGCCCAGATTCTGACAGATGACAGGCTATTCTGACTAGGTCTTGACGTATCTCTGTAGGTCACATACAACTTTGGATGAAGATGCCTCCAAAATAAATGTTGTGCGTCTTGACGATACGCACAACTTCCATGTTAAGGACTTTTCCATACGAGATCATCTCCATGGCGCTATCGTGCTTGTATATGTATGCTGTAAAGGATCTGCCTCGAGAAGGACCGACGTCCCGGAAAGGACTCGCCCCAGAAAGGACTCCCCGTGAAGGATGGTGACCCGAAATGGACTCGCCCCAGAAAGGACTCCTCAGGAAGGACTAGTGCCCCGGAAAGGACTCGCCCCGGGAAGGACTCCTCAGGAAGGATGGTGCCCCAGAAGGGACTCCTCAGGTAGGATGGTGCCCCAGAAAGGACGCACCCCGGGAAGTACTCCTCAGTAAGGATGGTACCCCAGAAAGGACTCGCCCTGGGAAGGACTAGCTCGTCAGCTAGATATAACAGTGCGCTGGGTAAAACATGACGACTCCTCCTCTCCCTGGACACGACGGTGCTGGTTTGAACTTGCCAACTGTCATGGCAGCATGCATATCGGCCTGAAATGCCCGCTCCTAGGACAACTAGCTCCTTGGATAATGTCGGCTCCCGGATGACTCCTTTGGGAAATGCCGGCTCCCGGATGCTCCTTGGGTAATGTCGGCTCCCGGATGACTTCTTGGGCTATGTCGGCTCCCGGATGACTCCTTGGGCTAGCTATGTCGGCTCCCGGATGACTCCTCGGGTAATGTCGGCTCCTAGAGCATGACATGATGGATCCTGACTCGCCTTATAGAAGCCGGTGGCAATTTGTAGCTTTGGCAAGGTCGCCAGTACATGGTAGCCTACAGCCTGATGGCTTGCCGATTGGGACATAGGACTGCTTGCCTCCTTCTTTCTCATGTCCTGGTGTCTTCCTGAGTGCGTCTCGCATGGATCAAGGATATCCGGGGTTGGGCTGGCTAGGTGTCAAAAATGGGTGCTAACATTAGGTTAGAAAGTTTACCTCTCTAGCCGTCGGTAGATTTAACATCAAATTATCATAAAATTTATAAATTCATTCATGAATCGACTCGTCGGATGATTCCAATATAGAGGACTCGATTCATGACGACGAATGTCGAGAATCTCATTTTGTTTCTCGCCATGAAAGAACTCAAGGATACGGAGGAAAAACGGAGAGGATCGACAGTCAGTCTATCTTTGCATTTCTGAGAACTGAGCTATGAGGTATGACATGCTCATGTAGCGGATTACTTCGCTGTGGTTTGTACCTACCCACCACATTTCTTCCGTATGTATTATTCACAACACGATCATCGAGAACGAGAGGGGTTTGAACTTGGACTTTTTTATGGCAATGTTGATAGGCATGTCAAACCTAGTAGAACCTGGACATGATCGATCCAATCATTTCTTGATACGTACCGGCAGATGAAAAGTTTGAAAACTAGGGATACTAGTAGCCTTGCACGTGCACGCACGTCTCGACAAGACACATCTTGTTCAGTTGAATGGAACGTTTTAGTTTTTATATGCCATGCATAACCATGCATAAGCTAATACATACCATATAAGTTAAAAGCATATTATATATATATGATATATGTCAAAGAAGTATCAGTACATGAACTCCCAATGTTTGGCCAAGCTACTCCCATGTTTGGCTCCACCAATCTCAGGGATCATCTATAGGACAAAACAATTAAGCAAATAGACTAATAGACAACATCTCTACATGACAGGTGGTGCACATTTGTACAAATTTTGAATGCGAGACATCAGATAAAGGCCTTCAAGATTTAAGTTGCATCTTACCAATGTAAAGATGGCAGTAAGCAAAATAACACTATTACTCCCTCCATCCAAAAAGAAGTGTCTTAGATTTTTCAAAAAATGGATGTATCTAGACTTGAAACATGTCTAGATACATCCACTTTTGTGCAAATTAAAGACACTTATTTTTGTACGGAGGGAGTAGTATTTAATAGAAGCATTTAATTACAGATTTTTGTAATTCTTACTAAGGCGGTCATCATTCATGTGATTAGCTTCACCAATTGCATCCACAAAAAACCTACTTGAAAATAACATACCATGACTAATGGTGGACACTAAAACCCCACACACGTAATGAAAGAAATTAGAATTTCGACCAACAATTCAAAGCATTCATCTGCAATCCTGTCGTCAGACCATCGTAGTTCCTGCTATGTGGTAGGTAGTCTTGGCCGCAACTCAGCCTAAACTGGGTGGTTGGGTGCATATGTCCCTGCAAGTGCGACCAGGACAACTCGCGAAAGGTACTTGAGGATATACTTCAATCTACAACAATTAGTTTCGCCCACCAAGTCAAGTGATAACCCGTGTAAAGAACACGTTCATAATCACATAATTTAGTGAATAAATACAATAAAAAGGAGGAAAGAAACCTTAAAGTTTTTTTCAACAAAATATTCTTTATTCACTGATGGCTGCTCACTTTCTGTCACCACCACTGATGACGACTTCATATTACTCAATGCACCACAGGAACCAATAACTGGGATGTTATAAAATACAGTAAGATGCAGGATACCACGAACGCTTCTTCAGTGGCGTCTGAAATGGCAGAAAATCAGATAAAAATCACACATCAATAAGAACAAAACAAGCACGTCCTGATATCCAGGTCTGTTATTGCACAAAGTTACCCCATCCTGACACTTTCTTTTGATGTTTGTATCGGATAGAACTCTTCAGAAAATAATGATTGGACGGTTATCTTAGCTGGAGCATATAATTACGCAGGTTAACTGAAAACTCCTAGTAGAAAGTGTATAACACAGTGAGCTCGGTACTGTAACAATGGAGGATAAGAGTAGGACGGGAATATGTAGCCATGTGGATCATAATCTGTACGTGCATTATACCTGTTATTCAGTAAGCAAACTGAAATACCTGAAGTGTTGGACCATAAGACATAAATGGTCGTCCTAAGCTTCGTATGTCAACGCAGTCAAGCGTAAGTAAAATCCGACCTGCTGGATGGAAACGATTGCCTCTTATACTCTGACTGAAAGCAACCAATTCAATTTTGTTAGATAAGAGCCTGACTGCATGAATATGTTTCTGACACTGACCTTGTTTCCAATAAACCGATTTTAAGGAAAATGAAGTACAAAATTGGTTGGAGATGATTTTACAATTCAAAAATGTAGCTGAACAAAATAAATAACCATCTGAAGCCTCTCCTTAAATATAGCTTGGAGATGAATTCATAGAGATATATATGTGAAACTACATGATACAAGAAATGAATAAAGTATGCAAAAAGATTAGTCCAATGAATTAACCTTCAATTAATATGGATGATTTGACAGCGAGATTTGCCATGTCCTTGCTGAAGACGTACAATGGTTCCTTCCACTGAAACCTACACACGTCGCAACAATTTCAAGCTCAGATCGTCGCAGACCGACAGCTAGCAATAAAGTATGTAGGGGCAGTAAGATAAGAGAGGACCATTTCTAGGAAGAACCCGTGTCCGCCGCGAATGCCTAAAGCATGTGCTCTGCCTTATCACTCTGCAGGCCGTCGCGGGAGGCGACGTCGCCGGTGATGACGCGATGACGGAAGTGGCCGACGACGTCCATGGCGCTGGCGTGCAAGTAAGCGGGGAGGCGCTCGGTCTACACGACGCAGACGGTCGCGGAAGGCTTGACGCCTCGATGGTTCCTGCTCGTGATGGAGGGGCACCACGGTGAGCGGGCCGTGGGCGATGTGGAGATGGCCGGGGGCATAGGATTGGACAGGGAAGAGGATGGAGGAATATGTCGTGGCGAGGTGGCATGAGGAGGCCGGCAATGGCGGAGCTGAAGAGGGAGGGATATGGCGGCAGCTGCAGCCATGGATGGTGTCTAGCGCGAGGACTCCAAAGAACAAATCGGGAGAGGAAATAATGACGTTGACCAGCTAATCAAAGCGATTGAGAATTTATGCGTATCCCCTTAATTGTGCTTTCCATGTAGCGTGCGGTGGATGTTGGATGGCAGAGTTTTCGTCCGCCATCTCAATTTGCTAAGCGTACACATGGTGCGGGGTGGCTGTTCTCTTGACGGTTAGATCCAAATTGGTGGCCCAGATCCTGAGGCTGTAAATGGTCGGTTTTACTCTGTGTAAGTTGGGCTGGGTGCGCTTAACAAAGAATATGTTTGCTCTTTTATTAGTAGTAGAGAAGTAGAGATAGAGATGCATACACAATATCTAGTGACAATTATAATGGAGATAGTTTCCCAATTTTTTCACTTTTACTCATGTGTGATTTAAACCATTCTTTACATTCCGCAAAATTTGACGTTTGTTTAATTATTCGAATTTAAATTATTATTATTTGGATTACGGTTATATCGTGGGCTCTAATGGGAGCCGCCCCCGCCCACGCCACAAGACGGCATCGTTATCAACACAGTCACTTTCTTTTTGTTCACACTCTTCTAGTTAGTACATTAGCGACGCTGTTGTTTCTCTTGGTTTCTTTATTTGGTTTCAAAGCCATTATAACTTCTTTTTTGTCGTTTGTAGAATTAGGAATAGCAGGCCTTTACCTCACAATCCAATTGGAATTCTTCAAAATGGATTTCCCCCATCACAAAAGAAAAATGCTAGGCCATATATATATATATATATATATATATATATATATATATATATATATATATATATATATTAGTTACAATAATTACTTTGAAGAAACAGCCTGTGTATATATCCTCGATCATGCTCTAATCTGAAGCCAAGAACTTTTCCACCTTCTCCACTTCCTCCACGCTCCCGACGTACAGAGGCACTCTCTGATGGACCTGCACAACGCATATACACAACCATTAACATCACGATCTCCAATAAAACTATTTAACCACACATTTCAAGTGCATCTGCTTGTAAGAGCGTACCTCTGTGGGCATGATGTCAAGTACCCTCTGGTGGCCATCGGAGCCTTTGCCGCCGGCCTGCTCGGCGATGAAGCTCATGGGCGCGCACTCGTAGAGCAGACGCAGCTTGCCGTTCTTGCTGTTGGTGTCCCTGGGGTAGCCGTAGATGCCGCCATAGAGCATGGTGCGGTGGAAGTCGCCAACGAGGCTGCCAATGTAGCGCGCGGAGTAGGGCTTGCCGGAGGTGCCGGGTTCCTTGAGGCTGTCCATGTACTTCTTGAGCTTGTCATCCCACAGCGCATAGTTACCCTCGTTGAAGGAGTAGATCTTGCCGGACTTGGGGATCTGCACCTTCTCCTGCGTCAGCACGAACTCGCCGTACATCGGGTCCAGCGTGAACACGTACACCCCGGTGCCGATGGTGAGCACGAAGATGATGGAGCTCGAGTACATGCAGTAGCCGGCGGCCAGCAGGTTGGTCCCCGGCTGGCACACGTTCACCACGCACATCTGCGTCACCTCGTCAAGCTGCACGCGCGAGCTTCCGTCAGCGCACGAGCGAGCTGTGTAGAAGGAGCTAGAACGATATTTATTCAAGTGGTACGTACGGTTGGGTCGTCGCCGATGCCGGCGAGGCACTCGTCGGCGGGGCTGTAGATGCCGAAGATGGAACCGGTGGAGACGGCGGCGTCGATGTTGGAGGAGCCGTCGAGCGGGTCGAACACCACGATGTAGTTTCCCGAGTAGCTCTCCTCCACCGCCACCGGCACGTCTTCCTCCTCCGACGCTATCACGCCGGTGCGGCCGCTCGACCTCAGGCAGTTCGAGAACACCTGCGCGCGCACGCGCGTACAGTACATCGGTTTGGGGTTCCTTTTGGTTAATTTGCTTACTACAGTAGTTACTCCATTGTTACTCCATTGGTAGTACACACATACCTCGTTGGAGATGACGTCGAGCTTCTTCTGATCCTCGCCCTGCACGTTGGTGGCGCCCTGGATTCCGGTGAGGTTGGAGATGGGCGCGCGCTGCACCAACGAGCCAATCTGCTTGCACGCCGTGGCGATGCTGGACAACACGATGGTCATCTCGCCGTCGATGACACCGGCCTGCTCCTGCTTTAGCAGCCAAGTCGTCAGGGTGATGATGTCGTAGCTGCTCCTTGTTCTAGCCTTCGCTACCGGCGCCGAGGCCGCGTCCACGACCGCCATGCACCTCAGGCTCGGAGCCGACGCCGAAGCCTGGCCGGTGAAGAGGCCGCTTCCGGGCCTCCTGGCGAGGCCGCATTGGAGGAAGCTGGCCGCCGCCTGCTGGCGGGAGATCAGAAGCGGGCGGGAGGAGGTGGTGGTCGCGGCGGCCATTGCTTTGCTGCTGCTGCCGGACTGATTGTTGTTGGTGCGCACCGTGGTGTCGGCTTCTTGTTTTGTCGATCCATTGGTTCCGAGCTGCGGTTTGTGTGGCTCGAGAGAGGGCGGGAGGCAAGTGTGTGGATTGGGGAAAGAATTGTGAGGATGTCGTCGTTCGCTTCACAAGTTCACAGTCTTGTCCTCTGCCTGAGTCACATTCGCACACCAGATTAGATATTTCCTGCATCATAGAGATATGATGTTGCAGGTATCCGAACACTAGTAAAGTAATTTATTTATCTCTACTAATATTAAAAGACCCAGACTGGCTGATCCAAATAACATGAGCCGCACGATTGTCATCAGCCAATGCTCCAGATTTGTCCAATGATGTAGCATACCCCCGTAATCATCACCGTCAATCTGCCTGATCTAACCGTCAGGATTCGCCTAATGTTGAGCAAATTTTCCTCGCCGCACGCCACGATCGAACCAACCAACTAACCCACCCACAATCATCGTCTCCACGAAAAAACGTCCCCTGCAAACGCGCCGCCCACGCCCTGCCACCGGCCGCCCACGCCGCGTCGCCGCACCTCCCGCGACCTGCCTCCCGGCTGCTCACCCCGCGCCAGCCACGGCCTGACTCCCGACGCCAACACTTGGTCTCCTCCCTGATGCGCCACGAAGCCCCGCCCCGATTGGTCGCTGGCCTTGCGCGCCGCGCTGCGCCGCCACCCACACCCGCGGTTCGCTGACGCCCACTTGCCGACGACCACACCGGCGACTCGCCGCGCCGCGAAACCCCCAGACGCCCACACCGCGCCGCTCTGCGTCGCTGCTCCGCCGTCGTTCCCCTCGACCAGACGCGACGACCACCCCGCTCGAACACCACGGACTGGAGCGGCGGCCGCCTCAGCAGGTCGAGGGCACGCACAATATAGGTAATCCTGCAATATTTGTTCGTCTCTGTCATCCAGCACGTCAATGTCATGTTCAATACCTGGGAGTAAATCTTAGAATCTGGTACAGATATTAGAAACTGAACGTGATTCAAACTTGGCCATCCCATGACCAGCCAAGTTACCATCTCTCTAAGCTCTTGGATTTTGGCAAGAATTGGCACGATACTGTCTTGATGACACCCAATAGACTTCCACAAATTAAGAACCGCTTGACAATCTGTCTCCACTATCAATTTCAACAAATTCAGGTTATGTTCAGAATTCAAATTGTGAATAGGCTTCAGCAGTTAGCACATGTAGTTTATGTCCTCGCATAGTTTTATTTTTGCATGTTCTATCTCCAATCTCCAACAGCGCATAGGCTTCAGCTATTTTTATGGATGTTTGCATTTGTGTGCTATATCTTGCCATGGCATCGGAATATTTTTTACGAATTTGGAACATTCTCAAACAATCTGACATGCACTCACTGAGAAACTAGATGAAAACAGGTTTGACATTTGCTCACTGAGAAACTGCACCATGCCTAAATAGTGAACTTACAACTACTTTTTTGTCAGAATTTCTGTAAAACAGTGAACTCGAGATATGCTGATCGGTCCTTGATTTTCAACTAACAACCGGTGCAGAGTGAAAAAGTATGAGCGTAGAAATGTGTTAGCATAAATGGATTTCAAAAACAATTTATTTATTTTCTTCAATGTGTTGTTCATTATAACAATTCTAGGTATATGAACAGATCATATTCTATTAGCTTCAATTTAATGATGAACCGTCTCTCTTTTGTACTTTACTGTTAAGCCTCTGTAATGAACTCTTTTATGCAGGTTGTTCCAACAGTCTCTACAAATATGAGGGTATATAAGATTAACTCAAATCAGGGTTGTCCAATCGTCTCTTTTAAAGCATGTAAGCTTAAAGAGATGCTTATTACTTACTTTTGGACTGGTTGAGCATGTAAGCTTATTATTTCTGTTTTTAAATCAGGGTGCCACTCAATACTTCCCTTTACCTTCTGGACCTTATTAGCTTGAAGAGATGCTTATTATTTACTTTTCATGATCCATGCGTATAAGAGTATGCGGGATGAAATTAGTGCCCATATCACAATTGTGTTTGGTTCATGTTGTACTTTTCAGTCTCTTGTAATACATAATGAATTTGTTGTCTGGAAGTTCAATTAAATGGTTATCCTATTGATTCTGCTCATTGTACTGTCCAGTTGTGACCTTAGAGAGGAGCGAGGAAGATGATCTGAAAGTTCAATTATGAATTTGTTGTCTGAAAATTCAGTTAAATGGAACTTGGCCTGTATAGCATAAGCAAAATGATTTATGACTTGTAATATTTAAGGAAGATGATCTGAAAGTTCAATTGTGAATTTGTTGTCTGAAAGTTCAATTAAATGGAAATCAGCCATTTACCCGTGAAAGTTCAATTAAATGGAACTTGGCCTGTATAGCATAAGCAAAATGATTTATGACTTGTAATATTTGAGGTGGCCCATTATTTCACACGAATATGCTGACTCTTGCTTTTCTTCTACCTGCTATTCATTTTGTTCCCTGTTCAATACTATTTTCAATAAGATCAAGTGTTCCCTGTTCAATACTATTTTCAAGTAAACTGCATAGCAATTTTGTGCATTAGTCATATATATTAGTGATTAGTCTTTCTTATGAATCACAAAATCTGAAAATGGAAAACAGTGAACTCTGAACCTTGTTTTTTCTCTCCACACATGCTGGGCTCTACTTATAATCCCACGTTGATTCTGAAGCTTACTCTTTCTCTTGAGTTGTACCATATTTTGTAGAAATCTGTAGTACACTAAATCTAGAGCGACAGAGTTGTGCAGCAATTTAATTTTGCTAGAGGTGATTCTTTGGAATTCTTACTGTTTATTTCACCATCCATTCTTTCGAATTCTTACTTTTGCTTTAAAGGTTCACCTATGCAGGTAAAAGGACAAAACGACATGAGTGGTGTACAACTGCACACAAGTTTACTTTGCACTGTCCGATTAGTTCAGAATCAGCACCTTTGCTGGCTCATTCAAAATGGAAAGTCAAATATTGCGTTTGATATGTACATTATTTTTTCTGATGGTTTCTTGTACTTTTTTCAGCTCAGGAGTGTTGGCCTATTGTGTTTTTTTTTCAACAGGTAAAATCCTTATCTCCATAGCTTGTAGTAGTGATACTTGGGATTGAATTGACTAAGGATTACCATCATTTGTAAATAAATACTCTATTTCGGTAAAATGGTGAATAGTTTCTAATTCTTTTGTGTTCGTATACATCCAACTATATTTTAAGATATTCTGTGATCTTTAGCTAACGTTCTGATGCATGATATGGAAGACATAGATAAATTGAAGATTCTAAGAAATGGTGGTGAATAAGGTAATGATGCATGGACTTAACAAGGCATGAAGGGGGAAACAAGAGGGCATGTTCGTCGATGTCACTCCGGCAAAATTAATAGGAACTAAGAAATAAAAGGTATTTTTGCATCCAATTTGCCCATCGTCAGTGCTGCACCAAGTGTTGTTTGGTCTTTTTACGCTTATGTTGGGTATCACAAGCTAGAACACACCAATTTTTGCATATCTGATACTTCTCCTTTGTTTTTTTTGCTGTGCACTGTTGCCTTTGCCATTATATATTGCTTTGTACTCTATAGTATTGGCAGGACAAGGTTGCTAAAATCTTGATACAAGGCATTCTCCAAGGATCCAGTTATCTGCACTTTGTAAGCTTGGATGTATCATGTATGTGAAATAATTCTAATGGAATCATAATTTCACTGTCGTTGATATGACTATGATATCTAGCTAAATGTATATTAGTTGACACGTGCATTGCACGTGCACCATTACTAGTTGTTTTTAAAGGATGATGAGTTCCCAACATCCGCATCGAAATGATGATGGATGTATGCATCAATCGTTCTAGATGTTGGGCACCCTCCTTTTGGATTTTTCATGAAATTTGCTGGGCGAATAGCTCCAGTACGACGTCTTTCTGGGCAATTGTCTGCGATGCTACATCTTTCGTAACAATAGCTGTGGTGCGACATGCCTTTGTGCAGAAATAGCCCAGGCACGATATGGCCGTTAATTTATTATCCCACGCGGTAAACCCCGTTTGACCGTTCAATGGATAAGTTTATGGCAAGTGGGACCTCACGCGTGCGTGCTCTGAAGCGGTGATAATAGCTCCGATGCGACAGCTGCATCTGTTCATCGTGGGGGAAAAAACTCTGCCACGCGCCGGCGTCCCTCGGAGCTCACTCCTGTCCTGCCGTCTCGGCTTCTCCGGGCTAGATGGAGCGGCCGATTCGAGCGGTGGCGCGAGAAGAGAAGCGGCAATCGATTCGAGCGGCGGCGCAAGAAAAGAAGCGGCAGGCTGCGACGCAGGGCTTGCGGTCGCAATGCAAGGTAAGGGCGTCGAGGGTGGATGGAGGTTGGGGTGGTGCGGGTCGCCGGTCGCGGAGGCGACCGGCGGCCCTATTTGTGACTCGTGCAGCGGCGAGGGACTCGTGCAGCGGAGGTGACCGGCGGCCCTACCGGATTTCGTTGAATCAGGTCTTGAAGCGGGCGTGGAAGCGCTACGGCATCGACGGTAAGGGTTTTTCGCTCGGCGGTCAATCGCCGCCGATGACGAGACAGAGGTATGCATCGATGCGGGCGACCAGAGCAGCTCGGGCTGGAGCTCATCGAGCAGGGGTACCACATCGAGCAGGAGTTCATCGAGCAGGGGTACCACATCGAGCAGGAGTTCAGCTAGTTCATCGAGCCTGGACATCGAAGTAGCTTTGATTCTATGCGAGATGAAGAATCAGCTACAGAGCTGCTAGATGGAGCTGGAAGCTTGAGCTGCATTATGTAGATAGAAAGTGTAGTGAATTTTGGTAGGGGAGCGTGTGGGGGAGTAATTTTGTGAACTGGGCATGTCGACTGCGTTCTGTCGAACACCCTGGGGGCGTGCTCTGGACATCCCGATGTTGTTATTCGCACGTTCCGTTGGGTTAAACCTTGTAAAAAATGTAAATTATCGTGTCATCTGTAGAAACAATGTCTTACTTCTTTATTTAGACTTATCAGAATGATTTACTTCTTCGGAATATTGCTGTAGAGGACGCAGCCGTGCACAGATCTTTTTTTTTTCGAGAAAAATGAAAAAGTTTCACTGTGGGCTAGATGAATGGGCCAACTCCATCCAATTAGGCCCAGTAAGTGTAGGAGCCATTTCAGCCACTTTTGCTTTTTTTATTTTTTTATTTGAGCCACTTTTGCCTTTTAGTGTAGAATGCTTAGGGGTTTCCAACTAGGTAGAGGCTTATGTCATCTGTAGACAAAATGCTTTAATTTTTTATTTAACTTACCAAAATTTAAATATTGCTAGTGTTGCTAGTGATGCTAGTGTTACCAAAATGTAAACATTTGTAACTATTACCTCCAAATGGTGGTAGATTTTTCGCAAACAGAGGCATAGCCTAGTGGCAAAGGGTTGATGCTCCCTTTGCCCACCTAAGTTCGAGTCCCCTTACTCGCAATTTAGGTGTTGCACATTATATGTCCTAATCCAGTAGCTTTGTGGGTCGGGCATCTCACTATTATAGAATTTCTATAATAGTGAGTTGTCCCATCCATTAAAATATTGCACTTGGACAAATTCTTTTGAATTTTTGAATATTTTATATATTTTGATTCAACTTTGAATATTTGAATTCAACTTTGATGTACATGTTATTTGTACATGTTATTATGTAGTAGGTTGATCTAACTTGGTCATCCCCATTTCTAATCCTGTCATTTTTCACATCGGTTCTCCAAAATGAGCTACAAATGAGCCCCAAAGGTAGCCCAAACAGCACCATTTCTAATCCTGTCATTTTTTCGACCTTCTCCAAATGATCTCAAACTCTAGGGTTAACATATATTGCACTAATATAGTGTCCTAGAACAATTTTTAACTCAAAACTTGTTTAAAAGTTGGTTTGATTTTAGTTGACCAATTTTTGAAATATTCAAAAAATATTCAAAAAACATCAAAAAAATGCAAATCCAGTGCACATGGTCTTAGTTTATCATGTACTAACAACTCCAACTGATAAACAAGGTCTACATACATATTAAACAAGAAATGCTTCAGTATGGTATGAAATCTTACAGCTCAAACTATAGAGTTCATAGTTTGAGATGTGTGATTTCACACCATATTGAAGCATTTCTTGTTTAATATGTGTCTAAACCTTGTTTATCAGTTGGAGATGTTAGTACATGACAAAATAAGACCATGTGCACTGGATTTGCATTTTTTTTATGTTTTTTGAATATTTCATGAATATTTCAAATTCCGTCAAACCCAAGTTTAACCAACATTTAAACAAGTTTTAAATACCAAAATGAAAAACTAAGCCTGGTTCATTCTTAGTCACACCAAAATGAAGCTTTGGTGATTTTTTCAATTTTTTAAAATTTTTAAAACATCAAACCCTCTCTCACTTCCTTGAACTCACTGCAACTTCGTTCGTGGTAAGTCATTTGTGTGAAGGATTTCTCATGAAAATACTCATATATAAGGTTTTATATTTTTTTCATAACTATGTCATGTAAGTAGACCATGTGCGCTGGTTTTATGTTATTTTGATTTTTTTTGAATTATTTGTGCTCATTTGAATGTTTGGTCAAACTTTGCACAAAACCGTTGACCGACTCAAAATCAAAGTTTATATATTTTTTTTGATAACTATGTCATGTAAGTAGACCTTGTGCGCTGGTTTTATATGTATTTGATTTTTTTTGAATTATTTATGCTCAACCCTAGCTCATTCCATTGATATCGTGAACGTGTGAATGTTGGAATTGAAATGTGGATATAACAAGTTTTATATTTTTTATAGCAACTTAGTTGCATAAGTAGACCATGTGCGCTAGTCTTATGTTGTTTTGATTTTTGTTGAATTAGTTGTGCTCAACCCTAGCTCATTCCATCGATAGCTTGAATTGTGTGAATGTTTTTCATTTAACTGTGGATATAACAAGTTTTAAATTTTTTTTTAGCAACGTAGTTGCATAAGTAAACAGTGAGCGAAAGTTTCATATTTATTTGATTTTTTCTAAATTATTTATGCTCAACCCTAGCTCACTGAAACCCTAAACCCCGGAAACCCTAAACCCCGTCCGAAACCCCGTCCGAAACCCCCCTGCTTCAGAGCCGTTGATCGCTGGTTAGTGAACGGTTGGATCAGAAGGAAACCCCCGATCCGCGCCACTCCCAGTTCTGCGCTCTGATTGGCCACTCCCAGTTCCGCGCCATTCCTAGAAAAAAAAACTAAATTTGGGCCCAGCAGCAGGATTTGGCCCGCTAATGTTTTTTCCTTGATTAAATTCACGGTGCGCCGTTCAACTTTGGGCCCAGCCCAGCCCTTTCTCAGGCCCAGCTGACCGCCTCCCGTTCCCCTCCCTATATATCCACTGTATCGTACCCTAGCTATTATCCCTCCACTCCACTCTCGCCGCCACTCTCGCCGCCGGCCACGCAATCCAGCCCCTCCGCCACAGATCAAGCCCCGACGTGCGACGAGGATGAGGCCTGTAGGTTCCTGCTCGCGCGGCGGCCATTCCGGCCGCGGTAACGGCTCCGACGAGGAGCGGAGAAGGCAGAAGCGGCCGGCGCCCGCTGACCCCGTACGGGCTAAGCTGGTTGCTTCCGACGGCGGTCGGAAGCGCTGCGCTCGTGCGTGGATGAATATGGGGCTGGCGGTGCCGCCTGCGTACGCCCGGCGCGAAGTGGAGGAGTACGACCGCGCGATGGCGGCGGCGGCGAGAGGCACGGGGAGCTCCTCTGGCGCGGGGTCCTCCGCCATCGCACGAGCACCGCTGCCACCGCCGAAGAGGGAGGAGGAGGAGCTGCAGGGCGCGGCACCGCGCGCCGGGCGCGGGCTTCTGCCGGGAGACTTCGTCGACGACGGCGACCTCGACTGGGTCACCGCCGAGCTGATGGAGCGCACCAAGGACGAGCAGCAGCAGCTCGAGGCCGACCGGGAGATGAAAAGGGAGCTCAACGAGTACCGCTACCGCCAAGCCATCGAGGAATCCAAGGCCGACATGGGATGGGGCGCCTCCGACTCCGACTCTGACTCCGGCTGAGCGGCGCCGCCGCCTCGTCGCCGCAGCACCCCTGGGGCTCAGGTGAGCCCAATTTTGGATGGATCGATGGGGGTTGGAGCTGCGATTGATGTCCGTCCTCATTTGTAATAGCTAAGAACTACTATGTTTGCTTGCCCGTGCGGCTTTTGCTCCGACGAGCCGCCGTTAAAACTACTCCGTTTGTAATAGTAATGTAATTATCTACTATGTTTGCTTGTCTGTTTGTTAATTAGAGTTCGGTTCAATGTGTATTGGTTCGGGTTAATTTGAGTTATTGTCTGAATCGGAGCTCGCCGGCGTTGCGTGCTTCGTCGCTGGAGAAGAAGAGGAAGGATGCGCGCGAAAGGGAAAACGGTTTAACCGTCGTCGCTGCTGTCTGGGCCCCACGCTGAAGTGGGTCCCACCAGGCTCCACTAATCCGCGTGGGTCCCACCCCTAATCCTGACGGTGGTTGCGCTTAAGGGCCTTGTTGTGCCTGGGTTATTTTTGCTCAGAGAGATGTCGTAGCATAGCTATTACAACGAACAACGTCGCTGCCCATCGATTGCCGTGAAAAAACGTCGCATAGGAGCTATTTGCCCGAAATTTGCTCCAGCCGTGACAAAACTACACAAGACTTAGAATATTGTTAGAAGAAGTATGCTTAATTTTGTTAGACACGGTGTTTTGGCTAATGGGATCATATAGTCCCATTATAGGAAATGTATTTTAAAAGCATTTTAAAAAATCAGGTGTATACCCGAACATTTTATGTTGGCACACAAAGTTCCGCGAAAAAAACACCTTTTGTGTTTGTGTAAAAAAGACAAATTTGATGCTCTAAAATGACCTCTTACAAGATGATTTTTTGTTTTCTACATAGGCACAAAAAATGTCTTTTTTACGAAACTTTTTGTACCAACATAAATAGGGCACATAAATGGCTTTTTAACGAAACTTTTTGTACCAACATGAATATACGGATGTATACATGATTTTTTCAAAAAAAATTGACATTTAAAATGTGTTTATCCATAATAGGAGCATCTAATCCTGCTAGACAAAATGGAATTCCGTGAATTAGAGGCCTTCTTCCACTTTCTACTTCCTTTT
Organism: Poa pratensis; assembly: GCA_947311845.1. Lineage (NCBI taxonomy): Eukaryota > Viridiplantae > Streptophyta > Magnoliopsida > Poales > Poaceae > Poa > Poa pratensis. The sequence goes on from CAMZMU010000117.1 coordinate 26,129,083, forward strand.
GTAACTAATGGATGGGCCTGTATTTTATTTCTTTTGTGATGATGGGCCTGGTCATAAGAACCTCTTGCTCGCCCATGACCAAAGGACTCAAGCCTGCTCAAACCTGCTATTTTATTGCCACGATCCGATGGGGAGTACACATGTCTACCTTCGAGTCAATTGAGAGTAAACTAATTCTTAGTTGATTCTTTAAATTTATTTATATATAGAAAATCACTATATTACAATAGTTTTTCATACAGTGCAACAATTGTAGTATTTGTATCGGTCAACTAACAATCGCATATCACTTTACAAATTTGTCCATACATATCCATAAAAATGTTCACTGTGTTGTTACAGTTTATTTATCTTGTGGAAAATGTATTATTTGTTCTCAGAGTTCACAAGAACGTTGCATCTTGCAAGGTTCTCGATACTGTATAAACGGTTCTCGATGTCAATTGAGAACGGAGCATCCGGCTAAAACTAAGTGCACATGTGTGTTTGTGTTAGAAGTGTCTAGCCAAATTTATCAAGATTTGCTCGCCGAAATATAATTTGACCGCCAGAAAAGTTGATATATAGAGTGGACAAGATTTCGTCTTGGACAGAAATCAAACGTAGCCTAAGAGTGGACAACCGAAGAGGTTTGTTTCATTCTTGACGACTGCCCCGTCTTCATAGCTAACCCTTGTGTCTCCATCCGTAGTTGAATTCTTTTTTTGAGGTATAAGTAGTTGAATTCTTGTCAATCTCTGCACCAACCGAAGCAAAGCATTAACCCCATGCCTAACAGCTCAAACAAGAACACTCTGTTTGGCCAAGAAGCCCCATCTTGCTGTGCAGTTTAACAAACTCTGTTCTCGAATCAGAAGACAACACCTACGCCACGCGTACAGCAAAGTGGACATTCCAATGAAGGAAACCCGCACGATACGCGCACGTTGGCGTGCTAAGCTTTACATCGACAAAGCCCAACAGAGTGTACATGTCCTGCTCCTTTCCAAACGCATGGCAATATTTTTTGTCTACTGCCAATCGGGAAGCACGGACACCTCACCGGAGACAGACGGCAGGGTTTTATAAGAAAAAACATAGAAAATAGAGTGAAAGGCACCAGAGGTCACGAAGTTGCGCAGAAAGGAAGTATTGGTCACCAAGTTGTGAAACGTCAATTATTGATCACAAAGTTGTGGATTTGACAAACTTGGGTCATTTCGTCACGGCAGGCGTTAAGTCGATGACGTGGCAGTCAGTTTTTTTACAAAAGACCCCTAACTTTTGTTACTTCTGATTGTTAGGTCCTTTTCAAAAAAAAATTGTCAGGAAGAACCAGGAACCGGATCTTGCAGGGCACGGCGTCCACTTCGCGGGCCAATCAGTTACGCGTAATTTTAGGACATTGGAAAGCACGGTACCTTGAGCAGCTTGTGCTTCATGCCCCCATCCAGATGCTTGTGCTTCCCGAGACCCAGCTCCTGAACACAGCACATAAATTCGTCATCAGAAGATATATAAGAACTCTGCTTGAAGAAAATGCAGCAACCGGAGGAGAAAGAAATCCAGTGGATAAAGAGGATGAAAATTCTGTGCGGAAAAAAATCTCACGGTGCTGATGACGACGGCGGCGCGCTCCTCCGACCCGTACCCTGCAGCACACACGCACAGAATCAGCACAGATCCGCGGAGACGACTCAGGCAGCCAGGGGGAGAGGAGGCAGTGGTGGTTTACCGGTGCGGTGGAGGCCGAGGAGGAAGGCGAGGGGCAGGAGGACGGAGCAGAGCACCAGCGCCGGGACGGCCGCTGCCATGCCGGTGCAGCGGCGCTTGGCCGCCGCCACCGCCGGCGACAGCGGCGCCGAGTGGTGCCCCTTCATGAGGCCGGCCGCGCGTACGTACACCACGGCGTGCTGGTGCTGCGTGATTAGTTTAGTTCCGCATTAAGCTACGCGGGGAGCCGGGGAGGAGACGGAGGCGGTTTTCTTGGAGAGTGCTACGCGTAACTGATTGGCCGGCGAAGTGGACGCCGTGCCCTGCAAGATCCGGTTCCTGGTTCTTCCTGGCAAATTTTTTTTGAAAAGGACCTAACAATCAGAAGTAGCAAAAGTTCAAGGGGTCTTTTGTAAAAAAACTGACTGCCACGTCATCGACTTAACGCCGCCGTGACGGAATGACCCAAGTTTGGCAAATCCACAACTTTGTGATCAATAATTGACATTTCGCAACTTGGTGACCAATACTTCCTTTCTGCGCAACTTCGTGACCTCCGGTGCCTTTCACTCTAGAAAATACCCTTGTCGAAACTCTGTACTTGTCCGCTCTCGTCAGTAGCAACGAAATCTCCTCAAAGAATCAACGGCAGAGCTTTGTTAAGAATGTTCGGATTCACCCAGCAAGTTTAGCGATCACTGTCTTGATTCTATCGCGTCATCTTAGGAAACACCATGTCATGTATGTCAATACCAAACTGGGAGTCTGGGACATGCCAATGCCAGTATGCAGCCAAAGACACATTTCTGTCGGTAGTGGAAGAAAAGATCAATGTGGAACTAGTTCAACCAGCAATAGGGAAGCCTTTTTCTTTTGTGGGATGTCAACCAGCAAAGCTAGCCTGTCTTTGCCCTGTTATCTTGCTCGGAGAAGAACAATACAGTAACCGACGATAGACTTCCAAGATTTCCAATTGTTTTCCAAAAGTCTCTTGCAGTTTCCAATTGAAATAGTACACACAATGTCTATGTATCTGACCTTTCACTAAACTACACAGACACTAATATCCGGTCAAAGAATGTTTGATTCTACCACACTCTACGAATTCAACTACTCCCACCATGTCTAAGTTCCAAAGAAACATTTTCACAGTTCAAAGCACTAGGTGGGGGTGCATCATGCGACATCTAGCAAGTCCTAGATTTCATGATTAAGTGTTGCAGCTAACAATAAACCATCACAAAGACCTCAGAAAACAAGCTGATTTGGCCATGCTAATTCCTGTGTCGGCACTGATCATTAGGCATGTAGACGGACGCCCGCTCCAACTAAAACATGTGTCCGCCACGTTCTATATTTAACTGATTCGCTTAACGATTAGCTTATCCGGTTGCTGATCATGAACTAACAGCAGTGCCTAGCGGACGTCCGCCCTGTCCGTTGGACCGGCCGCTTGCATGCCTACTGATCATGAGCGGCCGGCCGGCTCCACCACCATGAGAATTAAGAAGGAAGAGGCTTTCCCCGACAAGCAAAGGACCATGCATATGAACGTACGTTAACATTTTCGCCGAAATGGTACTTTCACACGGCAGATTTAACCTAACGTATAGGAAACATACCGAAAGGCATAGCACTACCGTCTCCTACTGTTGACAACAATTTCAGCCTAGCTAGTCAGGGAAACCGACGGGCCGGGATTGCCGATTTTTCGGCACGTTCGACATTTGTTTTCAGCGGGGCATCACTTTCCGCACTAAATCCCCGGCGCAAATTGTGCATCCGAGACGATATCTAGCTAGCTAGCAGCCTGAATCATCTCGATCCATATCGTGAACTCGTGGAATCACCTATATGTCTATGTACCGTTTTGCCTTGCCATCCTGTTGCATCTCTTTTTTTTTCGAGAAAACTTCTAATCTATCATCAAATGTCAAAGCGGTACAAAGAATGAAAGAAGTAATAAAAATTACACCCAGATCCGCGGACCACCTAGCAACGACTACACCCACTGGAACGAGCCGAAGGCACGGCACTGTCATCGCCCCTCCCTCGCTAGAGCCGGACAAACCTTGTTGTATTAGACAATCAGGAAATCGTCGTGCTAAGGCCCCACAGGACCAGCGCACCGTACGATCAACCGTCGTCAATGAATAGAAGCGTAAATCAGAAGGATTCAACAGTAGAGCTTTGTTAAGAATGTTCGGATTCACCCAGCAAGTTTAGCGATCACTTTCTTGATTCTATCGCGTCATCTTAGGAAACACCATGCCATGTACTCACTCCGTTCAGATTTAATTGACACACATTTAGTTACATATAGATGTATCTAGACACTAAAACAAGTATAGATACATCCATATTTAGACAAGACCAAGTCAATTAATTTGGAACGGAGAGAGTACTATGTCAATACCAAGCTGATGAGTATGCAGCCAAAGACACATTTCTGTCGGTAGTGGAAGAAAAGATCAATGTGGAACTAGTTCAACCAGCAATAGGGAAGCCTTTTTCTTTTGTGGGATGTCAACCAGCAAAGCCTAGCCAGTCTTTGCCCTCTTATCTTGCTCGGAGAAGAACAATACACTAACCTACGGTAGACTTGCGAGATCCAATTGTTTTCCAAAAGTCTCTCACGTTATGTCTATGTATCTGTATCTGACCTTTCACTAAACTAGATAGGCACTGATACCCGGTCAAAGAATGTCAGATTCGACCACACACTACGAATTCAACTACTCCCACCACGTCTTAAGTTCCAAAGAAAATTTTTCACAGTTAAAAGCACTAGCTGGGGGGCATCATGCGACGTCTAGCAAGTCCCAGATTTCATAATTAAAGTGCTGCAACTAACAATAAACCAACACAAAGACTTCAGAAAACAAGCTAATTCGGCCATGCTAATTCCGGTGTCCGGCGCTCCTGATCGGCCGGCGGGCTCCAGCACCATGAAGAATTAAAAAGCAGAGGCTTTTCCCCGACAAGCAAGCACCATGCATATGAACGTACGTTTACCTTTTCGCCGAAATGGTACTTTCACGCGGCTGATTTAAGTGGGAGCGACCGGAGCTCAGTCAGTCGACCGGCCTCACCTTCGTCTTCCTCTCCTCCGGCTGCCGTTTTCCTCCGGCGAGGTCGCTACCTAATCCGAGCGACGGTCACCATGATATGGCCCCCCACCCGCACTTGTTAACCCAGTTTCCTCGCCTCCGGCTGCGACGCCGCGCCTCGCTGCCGCTCGCCGCTGGTGTCCCGCCTCCGGCGAGATCCTGTCTGAGGCCTTGCCGGCGTCCCCGCGCCTCGCTGCCGCTCGCCACGGAGCCGCCGCTGTCGCGAGGAGGAAGAAGGGTTTGCACGAATCGCGAAGCTTTTCCGACGGTGTTCTCAGGCAACTTAGAACTAGCAATTCCGCAGATTTAACCTAACGCATGTACAGGGATCATACTCAAAGGCATAGCACTACCATCTCGTACTGTTGACAACAATTTCGGCCTAGCTAGTCAGGGAAATCGATGGGCCGGCAGTGCCGATTTTTCGGCATGTTCGACATTTGTTTTCAGCGGGGCATCCCTTTCAGGACTAAATCCCCGGCGCAGATTGTGCAGCCGATTGCACATGACGATATCTAGCTAGCAGCCTGAATCATATTTGTTCCGCCTACGTACATTCTGTCCGTACGAGTAGAAAACACGGCCCAACGCGGCGGTACGTTTTGGTCCCCTGCCCGTTTCATATATGTTTGGTGTCGGCGTGCACCCATTCCCAGTCCAAATTTATGAGGGGTTTGCGTCCCCACGGACAGGAGACGGACACACGGTGTCCGCCCCGATCCCGCATGGCAGCGGCCCAACCGCCCCCACGTCTCCCTAGCTGGCGGGTCCTTTTTAATACCACGCGCATGCGAATAGGGACGACCACAAGGTTGGCTCCCTCGTCGGGCCCGCGACGCACGGCCTACCCTCCTCCTACCTTGTTGTCAATCTCGCCGCCAGGGGTCGTAGTGCCGCAGCGGGAGCGCCACTACGTCCCTGTCGATGAGTGCCTGCTGTACTGGGAGAACGTTGTGTCGGTGTAGTCGTCGGACGAGCACCTTCCGGACCATTGGCACTTGAATTTGCAGATGATTCCGGCAAGTCATGGAGGAGTCCATCCACACCGCCGCCCTCGATTAGATAGGGCGATGGGACGGCCTCGCTCAGGTGCTCCACGACACCGCCATGGAGACCCAGGAGCCGGAGAGGAGCCCGACCCATGGTGGGTAGGGTTGGAGTAGGAGCAGGCTACCCCGCTCCCCTCCCCCCCTGGCACGACAACGCCATGTAGACCTAGGAGCTGGAGCACGAGCAGCCGTCGGCCCGTGTGCCACCGGCCCATCTCAGGATGCTGCCGATGTACATTGACCTCGGCGACGACAAGGAGTAAGTCGTCGATGGCCACGTTTATCTATGTTTTTTTTTTATTTTGAGTTAATGTAAAACCTCGTTTTGTGACCCGCTACTATCTATGAATAAATAAAAATGTGTCTGTTGCGTTTGGTGCACTACACGAGTCAGCGGACATGGGCAGACATTTGTGGTGCTGAAATTTAATATTTATGTGTTGAAATGGGCGAATAGCTCCTGTGCGACGTCGTTGAGGGCAATTGTCCAGCATGCGACGATGTTGGCTGAAATATCCCTGGTGCGACGTTTGTTAGCGTGGGAATAGCTCAGACAGGACTAACTGATACAACGGCTGTCTGGCTCTTAACAGAGGCTGAGATTAGGTTAGGACTTGGCTGGTTATGTGCTCCGACTGGTAGGATCCACTCAGTTGCCACTACCGCTCGATCCGCCTTTGCTCGACGGCGCCGCCCCCTTGTCCGGCAGCGGCAACGATTTCTTCTCGACTTCTCGGCGGCGGCGCAGCTTTCTCTGGTGAGTAATTTCGCAACCCTAGTCTCGTTCCCCTCAATTTTGGATGCGTCTGTGGCCTGTATCCATCTGTTTCCCGGCCGATTTGAAATCAGAGAAGCCTGGAGAGGTGCGCGTGGATTGAATGAGATGGAGCCCGGAGAGAGTTCAAATCGGTAATGCGCACCCTCTTCTAGCTTATTTGAACTCGATTTGGTTTTCGTCCCCTGCACCCCTAGCTGACTGCCGCTTCCCGCCCGCCATTGACAGGGGAGATTCTGCGCCTAGCTACGAATTTACAGTTGAATTCTTTCCTTGTAAGGCCAAGCTAGGTGATGGTTGATACGTCTCCAACGTATCCATAATTTCTGCTGTTCCATGCTTATATTATACCATTTGCTACATGTTTTATATACACTTCGTATCACTTTTATGCATTTTCTGGGACTAACCTATTAACAAGATGCCACAGTGCCAGTTCCCTGTTTTCTGCTGTTTTTGGTTTCAGAAAGTTACTTCTGGAAATATTCTCGGAATTGCACGAAACAAAAGGCCACGTCCCTATTTTTCCAGCACGTACACGGAGTCCGAAGGAGAGACGAAGATGAGCCACGAGGTGGCCAAACCACATGGTGGCGCGGCTGGGCCCACAGCCGCGCCTGGAGGTGGTTTGGGCCCCTCGGGGGTCCGCCGACATCGCCCCTTCGCCTATTTATTCCCCGAGACGCGAAAACCCTAAAACACCGAGCCTTTCATCCAGAACATATTCGCTGCCACCGCCGTCGTCAACCCTAACTCAGGGGGTTCCTGAAGCTCTTCCCGGCACCCTGCCGGAGAGGGGAATCATCACCGGAGGGCTCTACATCGCCATGCCCGCCTCCGGAGTGATGCGTGAGTAGTTCATCCTTGGACTATGGGTCCATAGCAGTAGCTAGATGGTTGTCTTCTCCACTTGTGCCATCATGTTTAGATCTTGTGAGCTGCCTATCATGATCAAGATCATCTTATTGTAATGCTACATGTTGTGTTTGTTGGGATCTGACTTATATTGATACCTATGTGGAGCTGAATATATTATTATCATGTCTATGTCATTTGTGATCTTGCATGCTCTCCGTTACTTGTTGAAGCCTTGGCCACGTGAATACTTGTAACTCCAAGAAGGGGTATTTATGCATGATAGTTGGGTTCAACCTCTATTTACCCTGGGATAGTGACAGCAAGTTCTAAGGTTGTAGATGTGTTGTTGCCACTAGGGGTAAAACAGCAATGCTTTATTCAAGGATGAATGTATTATTTACATTACGCACATTACTTAATGCAATTGTCTGTTGCTTGCAACTTAATACTGGAAGGGGTACGGATGTTAACCGGAAAGTGGACTATTTAGGCATAGATGCATGCTGGATAGCGGTCTATGTACTTTGTCGTAATGCCTAAATGAATCTCATAGTAGACACCACAGCTCACACATGCATGTTATATGCACTTATCAATTGTCAATTGCCCAGCTGTAATTTGTTTACCCAGCATGTTAGTTATCTTATTGGAGAGACGCCACTAGTGAACTGTGGACCCCGGTCCATTCTTTTACATCTGAAATACAATCTACTGCAATCATTGTTCTCTACTGTTTTATGCAAACAAACATCATCTTCCATTCGATACGTTTAACCCTTTGTTTTCAGCAAGCCGGTGAGATTGACAACCTCACTGTTAAGTTGGGGCAAAGTAGTTTGATTGTGTTGTGCAGGTTCCACGTTGGCACCGGAATCCCTGGTGTTGCGCCGCACTACACTCCTCCACCAACACCTTCGAAGCAAACCTCGTTTTCCTACTGGTCCGATTAAACCTTGGTTTCATACTGAGGGAAAACTTACTGCTGCACTCATCATACCTTCCTCTTGGGGTTCCCAACTGACGTGTGACGTACAAGCAATTGTTTCTGGCACTATTAACCTAGAGCCAAATAGTATTAATTCTTGGACAAAATGCAAAGATGCTTTCATAGGGAAATATTATCCTCCTGCTAAGATTATATCCTTGAGAAGTAGCATTATGAATTTTAAACAACTTGATAATGAACATGTTGCTCAAGCTTGGGAAAGAATGAAATCTTTGGTGAAGAATTGTCCCACTCATGGACTGACTACTTGGATGATCATCCAAACCTTTTATGCAGGATTAAATTTTTCCTCAAGGAACTTATTGGATTCAGCCTCTGGAGGAACCTTTATGTCCATCACTTTAGGTGCAGCAACAAAGCTACTTGATGATATGATGATCAACTATTCCGAATGGCACACCGAAAGAGCTCCTCAAGGTAAGAAGGTAAATTCTGTTGAAGAAACCTCCTCTTTGAGTGATAAGATTGATGCTATTATGTCTATGCTTGTGAATGGTAGATCTCATGTTGATCCTAATAATATTCCTTTAGCTTCATTGGTTGCTCAAGAAGAGCATGTTGATGTAAACTTCATTAAAAACAACAACTTCAACAACAATGCTTATAGGAATAATTTTGGTAGCAACAATTATAAGCCTTATCCTTCAAATGGTTATGGCAATTCTTATGGTAATTCCTACAGCAACAATAGAAGTGTGTCCTCTGATCTTGAAGCTATGCTTAAAGAATTTATTAGCACACAAAAAGCTTTCAATAAAACTGTTGAGGAAAAGTTTGAAAAAATTGATGATCTTGTCTCTAAAGTTGATAGTCTTGCTCATGATGTTGAAATTCTAAAACTGAAAGTTATGCCTAATGAAGTTAAAGATACTAAGTCATTTGCTACAGCAAATGCCATCCAAGTTCGAATTGATAATAATATTAGGATGTTGGCTGAATTGCATGCTAGGTGGGAAAAAGAGGAAGAACTTGAAAAAGAGAATAGTATAGTTAGAGTTTGTACTATCACCACCACTAGTAATGCTAATGTTTCACATGCTAGTAAACCTCCTACTATTGATGGTAATGTTATTGGTGTTGATAATGTCTCTACTACTTCTGCAAAGCGTTTGAAATTGCCTAAAACTGCTGAAACTTTTTCTGATAAAAGTGCTGAAATTTTTCAAACTATTGGAGACAATGGTTCCACCACCATTGACAATAATGATTTTGATTTTGATGATTGTAACATCTCTGAAGTTATTATGTTCTTGCAAAAATTAGCTAGAAGTCCCAATGCTAGCACTATTAATTTGGCTTTTACAAAGCATATTACAAATGCTCTTTTGCAAGCTAGGGAGGAGAAGTTGAAACTTAAAGCTTCTATTCCTAGGAAATTAGAAGATGGTTGGGAACCCATCATTAAGGTAAAGGTGAATGATTTTTATTGCAATGCCTTGTGTGATCTTGGTGCAAGTGTTTCAGTTTTGCCCAAGAAGCTTTATGATATTCTTGATTTGCCACCTTTGGAACATTGTTATTTGGATGTTTTTCTCGCTGATAATGCTATGAAGAAACCTTTGGGGCGAGTTAATGATGTTTTTATTACGGTAAAAGATAACCTTGTCCCCGTTGATTTTATTGTTATGGATATTGAATGCAATGCATCTTGTCCTATTGTTTTGGGAAGACCTTTTCTTCGAACTGTTGGTGCCATCATTGATATGAAAGAAGGTAATATAAGGTACCAATTTCCTCTCAAGAAAGGTATGGAACACTTCCCTAGGAAGAGAATGAAGTTACCTTTTGACTCTATTGTTAGAGCAAGTTATGATGTTGATGCTTCTTCTCTTGACAACACTTGATTTTCACTTTCTGCGCCTAGCTGAAAGGCGTTAAAGAAAAGCGCTTATGGGAGACAACCCATCGTTTTTATTTGCTGTTATTTTTGTTTTCTTTGAGTCAAGGATTTTGTTACTTCTGTAGCAACTCCTTTGTATCTTTATTTTATCGCAATGTTGTGCCAAGTAAAGTTCTATATTGAAAGTTGATGCAAGATTTGGATTTCTGCGCAGTGACAGATTTTTAGCTGTCACGGATTTGAGCTTATCTCCCTGTAGAAAATTCAAAAAATTCTGAGAAAAATCACGCATATTCCTGAGATATGTACGCAACTTTCATTATTTTAGGCCAGATCCATCTGAGCAACTTAAGTGCCTCGAAAAAATTCGTCATTCCAGACTGTTCTGTTTTTGACAGATTCTGCCTTTTGTTTTGCATTCGCTCTTTTACTGTGTTTGTGTGGATTTCTTTGCTCCACAAAGCATTGGTGGCTGTAGCTAATGTCCAGAAGCTTTGGGATTGATTGTATCATTACAGAATATGAGAATTTTTGATTATGCACTAACCCTCTAATGAGAACTGTCTTGAGTTTGGTGTGAAGGAAGTTTTCAAGGATCAAGCGAGAAGGGTGATATTATGTGATCAAGAAGAGTGAAAAGCCTAAGCTTGGGGATGCCCCCGTGGTTCATCCCAACCATATTCAGAGAGACTCAAGCGTCTAAGCTTGGGGATGCCCAAGGCATCCCCTTCTTCATCAACAAACTTATCAGGTCATCTCTAGTGAAACTATATTTTAATTCTTTCACATCTTATGCGCTTTACTTGGAGCGTCTGTGTGTTTTTATTTTTGTTTTTGTTTGAATAAATTCGGATCCTAGCAATCCTTGTGTGGGAGAGAGACACGCTCCGCTTTTTCATGTGAATACTCATGTTCTTCACTTATATTTGTTGAGTATTCTTAACTAGCTACTGCAGTGCTTTTAGCTCCTGTTTTTCATGCATCTCTTCGAGCTGTTAGCACTTGTTTATAAATACTCTCTTGCTGCATTATATTATCATTTGGAGAGTTTATGTTTAAATAAATTATTGGTGTTTGTTTGGAAGAAAGAAAATGCTACATGTAGTAGTTGGTATTGGAAAAGACATATGCATTCTTGTAGATCATTGTCTTGTTTTGATTTGATGCTTTGCAATTGTTTTGAGCTCTCAAGTAGATCATGTTTAAGCTCTTGCATCATGTAGTTAAAGCCTAGTAGTGGAGAACTACCGTAGAGCTTGTTGAGACTTGGGATGCATATTTGTTCTCTCTAAGGTCTAGATATTTTCTGGTAAAATGTTTGAGCAACAAGGAAGACAGTGTAGAGTCTTATAATACTTGCAATATGTTTTTATGTGATTCTTGCTGTACCGGTTTATACTTGTGTTTGCTTCAAACAACCTTGCTAGCCTAAACTCTGTACTGAGAGGGAATGCTTCTCGTGCATCCAAAACTTGAGCCAAAACCCATGCCATTTGTGTCCACCATACCTACCTACTATGTGGTATTTCCTGCCATTCCAAGTAAATATTTCATGTGCTACCTTTAAACTATTCAAAACTTTATTACTCCTTATTTGTGTCAATGTTTTATAGCTCATGAGGAAGTATGTGGTGTTTTATCTTTCAATCTTGTCATTTACTTCTGACAGACTTTCACCTGGACTAGTGGCATATACATCCGCTTATCCAATAATTTGCAAAAAGAGCTGGCAACGGGGTGCCCAGCCCCAATTAATTACAACTTTCATTAATAATTCTCTTCACATGTTTTGCCCTGATTTATCAGTAAGCAACTTAATTTTGCAATAGACACTCCTCCATGGTATGTGAATGTTGGAAGGCACCCGAGGATTCGGTTAGCCATGGCTTGTGTAAGCAAAAGGTTGGGAGGAGTGTCATCTATAAAGAAACTAAAATACATGTGTAAACAAAAGAGAAGAGGGATGATCTACCTTGCTGGTAGAATAACGTCCTTCATGGGAGCCGCTCTTTGAAAGTCTGGTTGACAAGGGGGTTAGAGTGCCCACTACCATTCGTTGACAACAACAAACACCTCTCAAATACTTATTTTGTGCTCTCTATATGCTTTCGAAAACTTAAAAAGCTCTAGCACATGATTTAATCCCTGCTTCCCTCTGCGAAGGGCCTATCTTTTACTTTATGTTGAGTCAGTTTACCTACTCCTTTCTATCTTAGAAGCAAACACTTGTGTCAACTTTGTGTGCATTGATTCTTACATATTTACTTATTGCACTTGTTATATTGCTTTATGTTGACAACTATCCATGAGATATACATGTTACAAGTTGAAAGCAAATGCTGAAACTTAATCATCCTTTGTGTTGCTTCAATGCCTTTTACTTTGAATCTATTGCTTTATGAGTTACCTCTTATGCAAAACTTTTTGATGCTTGTCTTGAAAGTACTATTCATGAAAAGTTTTTGCTTATATGATTCATTGTTTACTCTTTATCTATTTGTTAGCAAACTATAGATCATTGCTTTGAGTCACTTCATTCATGACATGAGCCTTGCAATATATTGATCAAGATTGTGTGAAAGCATGTCTCCTCAGAAATTATTTGTTGTTATCGTTTTACCTACTCGAGGACGAGTAGAACTAAGCTTGGGGATGCTTGATACGTCTCCAACGTATCCATAATTTCTGCTGTTCCATGCTTATATTATACCATTTGCTACATGTTTTATATACACTTCGTATCACTTTTATGCATTTTCTGGGACTAACCTATTAACAAGATGCCACAGTGCCAGTTCCCTGTTTTCTGCTGTTTTTGGTTTCAGAAAGTTACTTCTGGAAATATTCTCGGAATTGCACGAAACAAAAGGCCAGTCCCTATTTTTCCAGCACGTACACGGAGTCCGAAGGAGAGACGAAGAGAGCCACGAGGTGGCCAAACCACAGGTGGCGCGGCTGGGCCCAGCCGCGCCTGGTGGTTTGGGCCCCTCGGGGGTCCGCCGACATCGCCCCTTCGCCTATTTATTCCCCGAGACGCGAAAACCCTAAAACACCGAGCCTTTCATCCAGAACATATTCGCTGCCGCCGCCGTCGTCAACCCTAACTCGGGGGGTTCTGAAGCTCTTCCCGGCACCCTGCCGGAGAGGGGAATCATCACCGGAGGGCTCTACATCGCCATGCCCGCCTCCGGAGTGATGCGTGAGTAGTTCATCCTTGGACTATGGGTCCATAGCAGTAGCTAGATGGTTGTCTTCTCCACTTGTGCCATCATGTTTAGATCTTGTGAGCTGCCTATCATGATCAAGATCATCTTATTGTAATGCTACATGTTGTGTTTGCTGGGATCTGACTTATATTGATACCTATGTGGAGCTGAATATTATATTATCATGTCTATGTCATTTGTGATCTTGCATGCTCTCCGTTACTTGTTGAAGCCTTGGCCACGTGAATACTTGTAACTCCAAGAGGGGGTATTTATGCATGATAGTTGGGTTCAACCTCTATTTAACCTGGGATAGTGACAGCAAGTTCTAAGGTTGTAGATGTGTTGTTGCCACTAGGGGTAAAACAGCAATGCTTTATTCAAGGATGAATGTATTGTTTACATTACGCACATTACTTAATGCAATTGTCTGTTGCTTGCAACTTAATACTGGAAGGGGTACGGATGTTAACCGGAAAGTGGACTATTTAGGCATAGATGCATGCTGGATAGCGGTCTATGTACTTTGTCGTAATGCCCAAATGAATCTCATAGTAGACACCACAGCTCACACATGCATGTTATATGCACTTATCAATTGTCAATTGCCCAGCTGTAATTTGTTTACCCAGCATGTTAGTTATCTTATTGGAGAGACACCACTAGTGAACTGTGGACCCCGGTCCATTCTTTTACATCTGAAATACAATCTACTGCAATCATTGTTCTCTACTGTTTTATGCAAACAAACATCATTTCCATTCGATACGTTTAACCCTTTGTTTTCAGCAAGCCGGTGAGATTGACAACCTCACTGTTAAGTTGGGGCAAAGTAATTTGATTGTGTTGTGCAGGTTCCACGTTGGCACCGGAATCCCTGGTGTTGCGCCGCACTACACTCCTCACCAACACCTTCGAAGCAAACCTCGTTTTCCTACTGGTCGATTAAACCTTGGTTTCATACTGAGGGAAAACTTACTGCTGCACTCATCATACCTTCCTCTTGGGGTTCCCAACTGACGTGTGACGTACAAGCATTGTTTCTGGCACTATTAACCTAGAGCCACCAATGGTAGCGTTCGAAACATTGAGAGAGACACGAGGATTATTTGGGAGGTCAAATGTACAGATATTGATCCCCAAGAACTTCAGAGCATGGAGGAGAAGGCAGTGAAGAATCTGGTGGAGAGAATTGGGGAGAGCGTTATTTGGGGTCCAGAACAAGAGGTATCACTGGTACGGTATGATGATTGCAAGAACGCTTATGTCCGAATTGAGGATGGAGAAGATATGGTTGATGAAATTGATCGACAAGAAGGTTGGACAAGAAAAAAAGCAACCTTTTGGGCAGAGCTCATTGATCTGAACCCAGATTCCAGGGTTGGTTATGTGCCATCAAAGATGGCTACACAGATGGCAGATGCTGAGTGGGCTGCAGAGAAGCAGATGTTGTTGCCAATGCTCTCTGAACTGACAGTGATATGTGATGAAACGGGGGCTGCTACAGATGCAGAACAGGGGGCTCCCAGATGCAGAACAGGGATGCCATGATGCTAGGAAGGTTGCTGTTGATTGGAATGCAGTAGAATTAGTTGAACGCACAGATTTGGTCATTGAACCAATAGCTGACACTAAGATGGCCGAAATGTTTGGAATTCCAGTTGATGACAGAGATAAGGAGAAGGATGACTGTACTTTGCCTGCTGATGGTAACACAAATTCAGACAATGAAGAAGTGGATGGAGAGTTGATGTTAGATGCTGCATATGATCTAGATGATGCACATGCTGATGAGCTGGTGCATGTGTATGACAGAGAACCCTGTCATTGAGGTGGGGAAGATGTGGCCAAACATGGATGAGTTTAGTATGTGTTTCAAGACCTATGCAGTGAGACATGAGTTTGATGCCAAGACTCTGTGGACTGATCGAAAGAAATTTTATGCTAGGTGCCAAGGTTTTGATGGAGGTGCCAAACCTTGCAAGTGGTACATATCTGCTAGACGACAACCTGATGGCCATACAATTAGGGTAAATCAAATTCCACATGAGCATACATGTATGATCAGTTCACAGCAAGTTTCAAGGATGACATCACAGCTTTGGATTACACAAAAGATTACTCCTATTTTATCCAAGACACCAAACACTACAGCAAGAGACTTCAAGTTGACCTGGAAAATATGTATCCCATTGTGCTGAAATATACCACAGTGTGGAAGCCAAAACAAAGGGCAATGAAAGCATTATATGGTGATTGGGCAAATACATTTAGGATGTTGTATAGTTTTAAAGCAGAGGTGGAGAAGAGGCCACTTGGCAGTGTGGTGGAGATAGATACTGAGGTAAAAGACGATGGCAAGGTTTATTTCAGCAAAAAAATATGTGTTTAAAGCCTTGCGTAGATGGATTTAAAGCAGGGTGTCGTCCATATTTGAGCATCGACTCATCTTTTTTGACTGGAAAATGGAATGGTCAGTTGGCAGCATGCAATGCTCTTGATGGACACAACTGGATGTTTCCTGTTGCCATTGGAATGTTTCAGTCAGAGACAGAGGCACATGGACATGGTTCATGATGCAGTTGAAAAGAGCCCTAGGGTCAGTATCACCTTTGGCATCCACACAGATGCATGTAAAGGGCTAGAAAATGCGGTGAAGTTTGTTTTCCCTCATGCTGAGCAGAGGGAGTGCTTTGGCCATATGTGGATGAATTGATTAAAAATTCAGAGGAGAAGAATTTGGGCGCATGTGGCCGGCAGCAAGAGCTTACACCTCACAGACACATTCCTATCACCTTGGTAAGATAATGGCAACATGTAGTGAGAATGATTTTGCTTCATGGTTGAACACCTACCATTCTCTGTTATGGTATAGGTCGGGTTTTAATACTGCAATCAAGTGCGATCATATCAACAACAACTTGGCAGAAAGTTTCAACAACAGGGTGAAGGAGTTGAAAGACTTGCCTGTGCATGACATGGTGAACCAAATCAGGATCATGATCATGCGCTTGTGGGAATTGAGAAGAAGAATTGGTGATATTTTGGAAGGGATAAGCTTCCAGCAGTGGTACAATAAGTGGTCAACAGAAGCAGAAAGCTTTCACATCTATCTGTTGAGAAATCATCATTGAGGGGTGCTGAAGTTAGAGATACAAAGAGTGGCAAGAGGCATGTTGTTGACACTGATTTGCATGAATGCACCTGCTAGAGTGGCAACACACTGGGAAACCATGTGAGCATGCCATAATTTTTTTGGCATCTAAACCCAAGTTAAATATGCACCCATATTTGCATGATTATTACTCGGTGCAAGATTTAAGGCTGCATATGCAACTCCAATTCCAGCACTGACAGACCAATCGTAGTGGCCGAGGTGGAAATTGAATTTTCTTTGTGTCCACCCTCACTAAAAGGAAGGCTGGGAGGCCCAAATAGAGCAGATTCAAAGCTTGGTTTGAGAAAGGTGGGAGTAGTAAGAAAAAGAAAAAAGATAACGATGGAAAGCCAAAAAGGCCTAAAAAGGTAACAAAAACAGATGCAAGTTGTGTGAGGAACTTGGGCATAGAATTGGTTCCACACAATGCCGTTACACTCCGGAAAGGCCAAAGTATGTTAATTTTGTTGTTTGTGTGTTTTTTTATTTTGCTGCTTTTTTCAGTCTAACCAAGTGATATGATTATTTTTCAGAAGGAAGCGTGCAGAAAAAGGCCCACCTCTTGTTGTTGAACAATGCTGGCCACAGAAAAAAGCAAGACTCAGTGGCAGTAGAAAGAAGAGAAGTTTCAGTTCACAAACTGAATCTGTTCTTGATGCACTCCTGGACCTTGCTGTGCAAGCTGAACCTGTCCTGGACCTTGCTGTGCAAGCTGAACCTGTCCTGGACCTGGCTGTGCAAGATGAACCTGTTCTGGACCTTGCTGTGGTGCAAACTGAACCAGATGTTGCTGATGTTGTCCAAAATGAACCTCTTGGCCGTGCTGTGGGTAGGCCTAGTGGTTTTGGTAAGAAAAGAAGGAGTATCAACAAGTTGCTTGCTGTACAAGTTGAGAAGGAGAAGAAACCGAGTGGTGCCCGTGGTAAGAAGAGGCAAAATAAATAGAATGATGTTGTACTAAACTTGATTTGTTGTATTTGTTGTAATAACTATGAATGGTGTTGTTGTAATAATTTGCCACTTGGTCATTTGAATTCAAATTTGAACCAAAATTCAAACTTTTATGCCACTTGTGTTATGCTAAGCTTGGATGTTGCAATGATTTCAAACTATTATGCACTTTGTTTGATCTAAATGGTCATCAATCCGAGGCCTTTTGCTAACTCCTGAAAAATGTGTTTCAAAGAGCTCCAAAGGTAGGGTAAACGGCCCCATTTCTAAGCAAGTTTTTTTTCACCTTGTCTAAATGAGCCAAATAAATTTCCTAGACATCAATTCTACCTATAAAGTCTCACTCCAAGCTTGGATTTTCAATTTCATGTTTCAAACTTGTTTAAATGTTGGTCAAACTTGGGTTTGACCGAATTTGAAATAAGCATAAAATATTCACAAAACATCAAAAAATAAAAAACCAGTGCACATGTTCTTAGTTTGTCATGTACTAACAACTCCAATTGATAAATAAGGTCTAGATAAATTAAACAAAATATGCTTCAATGTGGTGTGAAATCTCAAATCTCAAACTATGAACTCTCATGTGTGAAGAGAGGTGGTTTGGGATTTGCAACATGAAATTTTCAAAAAATCACAGAAGCTTCATTTTGGTGTGACTAAGAAGTATCCAAGCTTGGATTTTCAATTTCATGTTTCAAACTTGTTTAAATGTTGGTCAAACTTGGTTTGACCGAATTTGAAATAAGCATAAAATATTCACAAAACATCAAAAAAATAAAAAACCAGTGCACATGTTTTAGTTTGTCATGTACTAACAACTCCAATTGATAAACAAGGTCTAGATATAATTAAACAAAATATGCTTCAATGTGGTGTGAAATCTCAATCTCAAACTATGAACTCTCATGGTGAAGAGAGGTGGTTTGGGATTTGCAACATGAAATTTTCAAAAACTCACAGAAGCTTCATTTTGGTGTGACTAAGAAGTATCCAAGCTTGGATTTTCAATTTCATGTTTCAAACTTGTTTAAATGTTGGTCAAACTTGGGTTTGCCGAATTTGAAATAAGCATAAATATTCACAAAACATCAAAAAAATAAAAAACCAGTGCACATGTTCTTAGTTTGTCATGTACTAACAACTCCAATTGATAAACAAGGTCTAGATATAATTAAACAAAATATGCTTCAATGTGGTGTGGAATCTCAAATCTCAAACTATGAACTCTCATGTGTGAAGAGAAGTGGTTTGGGATTTGCAACATGAAATTTTCAAAAAACTCACAGAAGCTTCATTTTGGTGTGACTAAGAAGTATCCAAGCTTGGATTTTCAATTTCATGTTTCAAACTTGTTTAAATGTCGGTCAAACTTGGGTTTGACCGAATTTGAAATAAGCATAAAATATTCACAAATGCATATAACCATATTTATATTTTTTTTCTAGTTACTATAGTACATACAAAACCATGTGCGCAGGTTTCTTAATTTTTTGATTTTTTTTTGAATTAGTTATGCTTAATCCTATTTTAGTCAACCCTCACAAAACCCCGTTGACCGAGGCGAAACCCCGCATAACCCCGCTAACCCTAGCTCCTATTTTTGGCGTTGGATAAGCCCTACGTTGGCGTCCGATCAAGCCTTCTAGAAGGAAACCCGCAGACTCCCGCGTTTTGGCCGTTGGCCGTTGGATCGACGCCTTCTAGAAGGAATCTAGCACAGACGGTTGCGATCGGCTGAGCCATGGCGATCCACGAGACTCGCGTTCTGCACTCTGTTGGCTGGCCTATTTTCTAATGTTTTCTTTTTTCCAACACGCATAGGGTTCGGGGGTGGGCAGTTGGGGAATGGATTGGTTGACTATGTGAGCACGAATTTGGTCACTGGCTCGTGGTGCCCACCGTGTATTGGGTCCACATGTCATTCGCACAGTCTAGCCTTTCCATGCATGGTGGGCCGTCTTGGTGTGCGTTGTGCTACGCGCCGTCTAGCTCTCCATGCATGCGTGACCTAGTGGCAGCGATTCAGATGCATGCCTCCTTCCACGTCGCACCGCAGCAATTTCGGCCGCCGATTCAGACGCACGCCTCGCTGCCACTGAGCCGTCGCACCGCAGCATTAAACGCGTCAGACTTTGATTCAGACTCAAAAAACCGAGCTCTTTTCAGACTTTGACCGTCGCACCGCAGCAATTATACACGGGAGAATAATCGCACGACGATACACATGCCAACCCTCTTCTCTCTATATACATCTCTCTTCCTCTCCCCTCTCCACACAAGCCACAGCCAGATCCATCTCCTCTCTTCTTCCTCTCCTCTCTCGAAGCACAAAGCCACACAAGCCAGATGGAGTTCACCGGAGTCACGTACTGGCCGCGTGCACGTACCCGGAGGAACTCTACCCCGGCGTGTTCGTGGAGAACAGACCGCGTGTGGGTGATCTCGAGGTGGAGGTCCCAGTTCGAGCTCGCCCGCGAGTTCCTCGCCTCCGGCTATCGCTACCTCAACCGCCCAACGGGCATGCGGCCCATGTTTAGCCTCGACGAAACCCGTGACAATCTCGGCAACGTCGTGATGCTCACGGCCACCTTCGCCAACTCGTTGAACGCCCGCTTCCTCCTCGGGACCGTCTGGTGGTGCGGGCTGTGAGTTCATCGCATTCATGATGTACAACATGTACACCAACTAAGATGCGGCCTTCCCCACCCCTCCATGTGCACAGGCTCCCCTACAACATCAACGACGAGGAGTGAGCAAGAAGGGGCGCCCTAGCAAGATGGGTACCCGGTGAAGCTAGCTAGCCGGAGTGAAGATGCTGCTGCTGCAGCCCGTTTACTTTCCATTGTCATGTCATGTCGTGTCGTGTCGTGTCTCCATCTAGTTTCTAGTTATTAGTAATGGGTTATAGAGTGTGTTTTCATGAGTTGTAAGGGTGTTACTTTATGTAAGGGTGCTACTATATGTTTCGATGTATGTTCGTGCTAATATATCTATGTTTCGTTCAAGTAATATTGCATTCGAAGAAGTACATAACAACAACAAATAATAAAGACAAATATATATGTGCATTCTAAGAAGTATGGGTACGCAACAAGTATATAAAAGGGGCCCATAATAAAGACACGCTACGACAAGTATATTAGAAATTTATTTGTAATGTAAATATAAGTAAAACATGTTTCTAAAAATTTATTTTCCGAAGCAACATTTTATTTTAGTGGTTTTAGTTGAATTTTTTAGCTAAACATGGGTGCCTCTATGCTTATAAAAACGTAAAAAAAAGGGACGCGGGTGGGCTGCTTTTCTAGTTGGGCTGATTTTTTCTCACGGCCCAACATCTATTCGGCAGCCTAGAACATTTTTTTTCTCGAAACTGAACTTTGGTCACTCTGTTAACTTAGGCCACCCGTTAACTGAAGAACAAAAATTGCGTAATGAACAGACGAACTTTCCAAATTACTTCTTCGATTCATGTACATGAACTTGGCATGGCGCACAGATCGCGTCCTCTACGTCACAGACCGAGCTAACTGACCAACTAAACCCCAACTAGCTAACGACGGATGAACAACAGGTAAAAGAAAAACAGAACAATGATAGAAACATAAAATCCTGCTGCCATGATATTTGCTTGCTTCTGCAAATCCACCATCTGATGCAGATGTTTCTTGATCTTCTTCAATTCCGCGTTCAGTTCGTACTCCGCAGGCAGTGCAGCATTGGCCGCATTCCTCGCAGCCGGCACGGGCACTGCTCTGTCCACTCCTGAGCTCAAATCCTCCACCCAATTTGCTGCAGCAGGCGGCGGCGGCAAATTGAACCCCAAATTGAGCAACCTAGTTGCCCTCAAATCTGAATCGAGGAGGCCCTCCAATTGAAGCCTTTCAACATAATCTTCCACCCACTCGAAATGGCCACATTTCTTGAGGATCTGAAATCAGCAACATGAACTCTAATCTCCCCAAATTCGATGAGCTAAAACGAGATTCGGAGAAATCAGAGCGAACGCCGGCGAAAGAACTGAGATCTAACCTTGCATCAGTCCCGCTGTGTGCCCTTGCTCAAGCAAGTAACAAACTCGCGCCCACGATTCTCCATTCTCGTCGCTCTTACAGATCCACCGCTTTAGAGGCTCTGGGCGTGAGCAGTCAGGGCACCTTGTCAGTGGAACTGCACCAAATCGCCGCCATGTTGAGTGCGAGGCGCGGAGGAGGTAGACATCTCTCGTTGCCGTCGCCGAGAAGAGGAAGATGGAAGATGGGGGAAAGGGGAAGCAATGGCACGGGCACGGGGCGCGGCTCTGGTCTAGCTGCGGTGAGGTGGGTCCCGCGCTGGCCTGGATAAGTTACCGTTGGGTACCCGCTGTTTAAAGCCCATGTCGCCCGTGGGCTATTTGTGGATGCAAAAACGGCGCACGAGAGGCATTCATGCCAACGATGTCGTTGTTCATGAATTAGCCCAAATGGTGTTTTTTTTCTATTCTCACCGCCTCGCGACGGCCGAACGGCACGGCCCAACCAACTAAGGCCCAAACGCCTCACCACGGCCCAATAACACGGCCCAACGCCACGTCTTCTTATCCACCCAAAGGTGTCGTGCCCTAGCTATTTTTCCCCACTCACTCGCCGCTCCCACTTGCTCGCCGCCGGCGACCAATCCACCTCTAGCTGCAGATCCAGCACCGCGTAGCCACAATGTTTAGGAGGGGGTTCAAACGCGGGCCGTGGTGGCCATTCCGGTGGCGGTAACCGCTCCGACGAGGAGCGGAAGGAGCGGCCGGAGCCGGAGCCGGAGCCGAAGCCGGAGCCTGAGTCGGACGATTTGTCGGCGGAGGAGGACGACGAAGAGTTCGTCCTTCCGGACGATTTGCCGCCGATTCCGCCGGACGGCTGCCGCGTCACGCGCGGCGGCCGCACCGGCACCTGCAGCTTCCGCGTCCTCTTCGACGTCGTGTTGCCAGCATGGAAGGGGTGGACGACGCCGACGCCGAGCTGGCCGCTGCGGAGGAGGCGTTCAAGGCCGGCGAGGAGGGCGCCGAGCAGCGCTTTCGTGTGGCGGTGGACGCGCGGGAGGTCGCCGTGGCCGTCCTCCGCATCGTAGAGCAGGAGGACCTCGGCGTCGATCCGTAGATTGACGACACCGCCGCCGCACCATCGCCGCCAAACGAAGGGCAATTTCTTTAGTTTTTATATTTTGTTATTATTAGAAGTACTATTTAAAATGGCCGTTTGTGCCCACCCCCTAAATATAAATGAAAATGGCTTGTGTGAAACTATTTTGCTATTTTCTACCGGTCGGAAAGCTCGGGGATATGACATCAGAAAACAAGCTGATTTGGCCAGCTAATTCCGGTGTCCGGCCCTCATGAGCGGCCGCCCGGCTCCACCACCATGAAGAATTAAGGAGGAGAGGCTTTTCCCCGACAAGCAAGGACCAACATATGAACGTACGTTTACCTTTTCGCCGAGATGGTACTTTCACACGGCAGATTTAACCTAGCGTATAGCTAGGGATCATGCAATACGGAAAGTCATCGCACTGCCGTGTCCTACTGTAGACAATAATTTCGGCCGAGTGATCAGGGAGTAGCGATTTGCGGCACGTTCGACATTTATTTTCGGCGGGGCATCACTTTCCGGACTAAATCCCCGGCGCAGATTGTGCAGCCGATTGCACATGAGAGATATAGCTAGCTAGCCAGCAGCCTGAACCGTCTCGATTCATATCGTGAACTCGTACCCTTTTTCCATGGCGATTTGGTTGCATCTCACATGCATGGTCGCATGCGACATGTTTCACTTGTTAGTTGTTACTACTCGCTTAGAGCGTCGACACCGGCACTCCCAGAAATAGTCCGTTTTGGTGGTGACGGATACTTGTCCGGCCAATTCTTGAGTGCTACCCACACCGACACCCCAAACTAAAATGCCGAAAAAATTTAACTTGGCGAAAATTAGCAAAATCTGCAAATTTCATTCAAAATTCGACTTCTTTTCACAAATTGAAATAAATTTGTTTAAACAAAACCCTACTAGGCGGTCTCTAGTCATCGTTGAAGATGCAGATGACGCTGTCATCATAGGGTTCCGGCTGCTGTGACGGCCCTGCCTCCTCCTGCTCCACGACGCCGTCGATGAGCTCCGACTTCATGACGGTAGGTGGCTGCTGCTACGCCTTGGCATGCGCCCCTCCGCACCACGACGTGTGCAACGCTATGTAAAGGCCAGGGCGTCCGCGGGTCGAGCTGGTGGCGCGGCGACGGGTCGCAGGTGGAACAGAGGAGGGTCGTGGTGAAGCCAAGCGCGTCCCGGTCGCCGCCGATGTCCCGTTGAGGCGACGGTAAACGCTAATCGGGGAAGGGGAGATCGCCCACCAACTAGGGTTGGGGCTCCTCCTTGACGGCGCCAACATTGGGGCGCTTACTTTTGGGCTCTTCCTGTTGGCGGGGAGTTTCCAGCGCCCCTTGCTCTCAGGGCTCCTCCTTGTTAGCGCAGAGAGGAGTAGCGCGTCGTGGTACGACCTGGCGAGGCGGCTCGGCCGGGGCAACGGCTCCGCGACATGCTGGCGCGCCCAGGCAAGCACGCCCTCTAGCTGCGCAGCGGTGGCACGGGGTGGCCAGCGGGGCTCAGCCGCCACCCCTTCGGCAGGGGGGTAGTCCACCAGTACGTAAAGATCGTCCCGTTTGAACAGGCATGCCTCGTCGACGACGATTTTGTGGGCCTGGTAGGTGTCGCTGATCGATAGTCCGGCCTCATCGTTCTGCGCCATTTGGGAGGGACAGAGGGAGAAGGAAGCCGAAGCGGATGCCGAGGAGATCTAATTGTAGGGGGTATAAATGGCCGACAGATGATCAGGCGCCACACTATAAAGGAGGGGCGCGCAGTCGAAGCGGGCGATACGTCACCGACATCAATACCGGTGTGACGCATTGGCAGGCAGCACGACGGTGCGTGGAAAGAGGTGAATCCGTCTAGTGCACCGGCGCGGAAGCCATTATGTTTCATAACCAACCGTTCTGCCGAGCCCCGCCTGTCGGACGGCGTGCTTGAGCATGCCCCAACTTCTAAAGTGGGGCCGGTGGAGATGCTCTGAGTGCATTCCCAGCTCGATCGTTTCGCTTGCAGATGGCGATGACGAAACAAACGTCGTCGTCAGTCTCCCGTTCGATCGAGCCCGCGCACTAGCTAGCTATAGGTGAAGACGAAGATGTCATCGCTTTATACAACTGAAAAAGCAAGTCATCGATGGCCGCATGCAGCACTCGGCCGCCGGCCTGCGCACCAACCGGGCAAAACTAACGTGCGAGTCGACACGGGAGGCCGAGGTTGGTTGGTTGCGCGCACCAGGCCAGGACAGTGCGGCGAAAAAAAGCTCTATACCGACGTCTCTTGGGCAACTGATCGATGTGGACTGCCACCAAGGACTACTAGACCTACTACTACGAGGTGCCTCCCTGCCTACTTGCTGTTGCAGTGCTACTACAAGCTTGGGACCGATTGATGCAAGTAACATGCCAAATTGGGTTGATGCTAGCTTTTTTTTTTTTTTTTTTTTTGAGAAACACAGTACAACGCAGACGCTCACAAACACGCGCATACACTCACCCCTATGAACGCACACACGCACACCCTACCCCTATGAGCACCTCCGTAAGACTGAGCCGGCGGTTGGATCTTGAGATTGACGATGTCACCACAGGCGCCTCGCTGTCGACGGGAACGTCGCCTCCCACTGAAAGAATATTCCGACTAAATGAGAAACACCAACGTCAAACCTGGGGTTTGAACTCTGGTGGGCTGGGGGTACATCCACCCTCCTAACCATCTTGCCACAGGCAAGTTCTCGGGTTGATGCTAGCTCGAGTGTCTTGCGTAGACCCGATCCGCCCCCTTTACTCTGGATCTTGACTTTGTGTCTCCCGCAAAAAATAAAAAAGGTCATTGACCTTTTACAGCTTCTCATGCCATGGATCCGGTCTCCTGCGACCCGCCTAACTCCGGCCGGCCAGCTCGCCGGCCCTCGGTTCAAAAACAAACTCCTCTTGACTTTTTTCCCCAAGACGAGAAATAAAAATCTCGAGTCTTATCAGTACCTTGGCATCGATCATTGACATGTCTGAATCGAAGGGTGCATTGTCGGTAACGTGCATGCAAAGAGGCTGATTTTCAAGCTACCAGACGTGATCAACGGAACCACCACAGGTACGTACACTAAGAGAGCACTAGCAGTAAGAGCAGGGTGTACGTGGTCATCGTCAGACAAGGATAGCGGTGTCGGACCGTGGCGCCAAATTAGCGAACAGTGGCCGGCTAAATTGATTAGAACTCGAGTTCACCGGCCGGACTCCGTGTCAGACATGTAATATACGTGTAGGATACAGTGTAGTACACCGATCCTACCGTATCCTGTACTGCCACGGTGGGGGCTATTCCCACCTATATAAACACGTACACGAAGCCCTAACGGGCTATCGCTTTCCCTACGTTAATGGTATATCTAGAGCCTTCTTCTTCCTTGCTAGCCGCCGGCAGAAACCGATCTCAAAACCCTAGAAATCCCTATCGATCCATAGATCGATCAAGAAAACCGATCCTCTGATCGGAGAAGACCTCGGTCCAACGACCGGCAACAACCAAAGAACCCCACCCTTCCCTCCCAACGACGAAATCCATGGCGTCCTCATCGCAGACGCCCGCGGCGACCGGCCTCGGTGCCCCGCCCGCCCAAAAACTGACCAGAGAGAATTTTCTTTTCTGGAAGATGCAGGTACTTCCTGCGCTGCGTGGAGCTCGTGTCATGGGACTCCTGGAGGGTTCCGATCGTGCACCATCTGAAAACATGGAGGTAGAAGATGAAAACAAGAAGAAAACCACGGTGCCAAACCCGGCGTTCGACGCCTGGGTCACCCGAGATCAACAGGTCGTGCACTACCTCGTCAACTCGCTTGGAGATGATGTCCTAGCTCACTGCTTTGGGCTCGAGCACGCCGCCGAGATCTGGGCGGCCATCCTCGACCTGTTCTCCACACAATCCAAGGCCAAGATCTCCCATCTGCGTGGCGCCCACGCCAACACGAAGAAGGACGACATGTCCGTGCTCAAGTTCATCACCACGATGAAGGGTTTCGCCTCGGAGCTTGCAGCCGCTGGCAAGATCGTAGATGATGATGAGCTTCGCGACTACATCCTCAATGGTCTCGACGCCGAGTACACTCCTCTGGTCGCCTCCATCAACGCCGTCCCCAACACCACCCTCAACGACATGTGCTCCCAGCTTCAGGCGTTTGATCTCCGCCAGACCATGCTCTGCTCATCAGGCCAGAACTCCAGGAATTTCTCCTCCTCTGCAAACGCGGCGACCCGTGGCCGTTCCTCCCACCGCCGATGGCGGTGGCTATCACCAGCACCGCAACAACAACCGAGACACTCGCCGTGGCCGTGGCCGTGGTGGTCCGCGCCGTCCTGCTCAAGGACGTGGCCGTGGCCGTGGTCGCACCCCTACCCCATGGCAGGATGGGGTCATCTGCCAGATCTGCAAGAAGGAAGGGCACCCTGCCAGCGAATGTTGGTGGCGCTACTCCGATCGTAGCGATGATGATGAAGATGACACCGAAGAAAAGGGAGCCTACGGCGTCGACACAAACTGGTACATGGACTCGGGAGCCACGAACCACATCACCGGAGAGCTGCATAAGATGACTACACGTGATACGTACAAGGGTCATGACCGTGTTCACACGGCAGGGGGAAAAGGTATGCAAATTGCTCATGTTGGTCATTCTGTATTACACACCCCTCATCGTTCTATTCAGCTTCGAAATATCTTGCATGTCCCTAGTGCATCTAAAAATTTACTATCTGCACATAAAATTGCCCTTGACAATAATGCCTTCCTTGAATTTCACCCATTCTTTTTTTTAATAAAGGATCAGGAAACGAAGAAAATTCTGTTTAGAGGTCCCTGTCATGGTGGTCTATACCCTTTGGTTCCTGTTGCCTCGGGGTCTTCCAAGCAAGCCTTCCTCACCATCAAGCCTTCTTCATCAACATGGCATTGTCGTTTAGGGCGTCCGTCTTCTTTTATCGTTCAACAAGTTGTTAGGAAAAATAATCTTTCGTATTCTCCAGAAATAAATCCTTACATATGTGATCCATGCCAACAGGCCAAGAGTCACCAATTACCCTATCCTGTTTCGACTAGTGTCTCTACTGTTCCCTTGGAACAAGTTTTTTCCTGATGTATGGGGTCCTGCACCTCCTTCTGTTGGCAAACATTTATACTATGTAAGCTTCATTGATGATTTTAGTAAGTTCACTTGGATATATTTGCTCAAGGATCGTGCTGAGGTTTATCAAGTGTTTCTTAATTTCCAACAACTTGTTGAACGAAAATTTGGTCGCAAAATTATTACCATGCAAACAGATTGGTGGTGAATATGAAAAACTCAATTCCTTTTTCCAAAAAGTGGGTATTACTCATCATGTATCATGTCCTCACGCTCACCAGCAAAATGGCTCCGCTGAGCGTAAACACCGTCACATTGTGGAAGTTGGTTTGTCATTGCTTGCTAATGCGTCCATGCCACTCAAATTTTGGGATGAAGCGTTTCTCACTGCCACGTTTCTTATAAACATGTTTCCTTCCAAAGTCCTCAATTTTGAGACCCCCACCGAGAAACTTCTTAATGTCAAACCCAATTACGATACTCTTCGAGTTTTTGGTTGTGTCTGCTGGCCCAACCTTCGTCCTTACAACAAACGCAAACTTGCTTTCCGTTCCAAACGATGTGTATTCATAGGCTATAGTCCCCATCACAAAGGAGTAAAATGTCTTGACGTTTCCACTGGTCGCGTCTACATATCTCGAGATGTTGTTTTTGATGAGAACGTTTTCCTTTTGCTTCACTTCATCCAAACGCTGGAAAACGCCTCCGAGAAGAAATTCTTCTCTTACCATCACATCTTTCTCCATCGCCATCTCCAAATGAGGGTGTACATATACATGATCACATGCAATTTGTTGCTCCTGCTACTAACCCTCCACAGCTGCTCATGACGGACACGGAAATTCTGGAAATAATGGTCCTGACATCACTGAAAATGATGAAGAAACAAGCAATCAAGAAGAAGAAACAGATTCGGACGCTACAGTCCAAAACTCTGATCCCGGTGCTGCTTCTCCGACAGCATCTGCCTCGGGATCGTCCACGGCAGCATCCGCCTCGGGCCCGTCCACTGGCGCCCCGTCGCCGTCTGTGTCCCCTGCACAGGATCATGTGCCGCATGCACATGCTGGCCACTCTTCCGATGACACGTCCGCGCCTTCGTCACCCGAAGCCAGCGCCTCCGGATCCTCTGCGTCCGTCTCCGCTGCACACGGAAGCCCACATGGTTCGCTCGGATCTCCTGCACCAGATGCTTCCGACAGCGACAGCTCCAGCAGTCTTGTCAACACAGATTCCTCTGGATCTTCTGCTCCTTCGGATCCTGTAGCTCCTCCTGCACCTGAACCTCGTACTCGGCTACAAAAAGGTATACGACAACCTAAAATTTGGACTGATGGTTGTATTCCATATGGTCTGCTAACCAGTACAGGTGAACCAAGAAATATTTCCGAAGCTCTTGATGACTCCAAATGGAAAGGTGCAATGGAGGATGAATATGCAGCCCTTATGAAAAATAAAACATGGCATCTTGTTCCCCCCAGTTCCAAGAGAAATATAATTGACTGCAAATGGGTTTACCGCATAAAGAAAAATGCTGATGGTACTACTGATAGATACAAAGCACGACTGGTTGCAAAAGGATTTAAGCAAAGGTACGGTATTGATTATGAAGATACCTTCAGTCCAGTGGTTAAGGCAGCTACAATTCACATTGTTCTCTCCATCTCGGTTTCTCGGGGTTGGAGTCTCCGGCAGCTAGATGTCAATAACGCGTTTTACATGGTGTTCTGGAAGAAGAGGTTTACATGAAACAGCCACCTGGGTTTGAGAATTCACATGCTCCAAATTATGTGTGCAAACTTGATAAGGCCCTTTATGGTCTCAAACAAGCTCCTCGTGCCTGGTACTCTCGTCTGAGCTCCACTCTTCATGACTTCGGTTTTACACCATCCAAGGCAGATACATCTCTCTTTTTATACAACAAGTCAGGTATCATTATGTTCTTGTTGATCTATGTTGATGACATTATTCTCACTGGCTCATCCCCTCAAGCTATGTCGGTTTTACTTCATGATTTGAATACTAAGTTTGCTCTAAAAGATCTTGGTGAGCTTCACTCTTTTCTTGGTATTGAAGTTAAGAAACAGGATCAAGGATTGCTCTTGACTCAAGAAAAAAATGCCTCCGATCTCCTTGCTCGTGTTGGGATGGTTAAGTGCAATTCAGCTCGTACACCTCTCTCCAATCTTGAGAAGCTCTCCGTATCCACAGGGTCTCCGCTTGGACCTGAAGACAGCACACGTTACCGGAGCATCATTGGTGCTCTCCAATATTTGACATTGACAAGGCCTGACATCTCCTTCTCGGTAAACAAAGTCTGTCAATATCTCCATGCCCCCACTACTGCTCATTTGACTGTCGCCAAACGCATATTACGGTATATCAAAGGTACCATTAATGTTGGTCTTACTATTTAGCAGTCTTCCTCTGCACTCCTTAGTGCTTTTTCAGATGCTGACTGGGCTAGGTGCCTTGATGATCGACGATCCACTGGAGGTTTTGCTATTTTCATTGGTCCAAATTTGGTGTCTTGGAGTGCTCGCAAACAAGCCATTGTCTCTCGCTCTATTACTGAAGCCGAATACAAAGCTCTTGCCAATGCCACAGCTGAGTTGATTTGGGTTGAAGCCCTGCTTCGTGAGCTTGGATTTCCTCCTCGCCATCGGCCTATTCTTTAGTGTGATAACCTTGGCGCCACATACCTGTCCGCCAATCCTGTTTTTCATGCAAGGACCAAGCACATTGAGATAGATTACTATTTTGTACGTGAGCGAGTTGCCAACAAACTTCTTGACATTAGGTTTATCTCGAGCAAAGATCAGATTGCAGATGGTTTCACTAAAACCCTACCTGCTCCTAGGTTACGTGAGTTTGTGCGTAATCTAAACCTTGATGTAATACATACGGCTTAGATTAAGGGGGGATGTCAGGCATGTAATATACGTGTAGGATACGGTGTAGTACACCGATCCTACCGTATCCTGTACTGCCACGATGGGGGCTATTCCCACCTATATAAACACGTACACGAAGCCCTAACGGGCTATCGCTTTCCCTACGTTAACACTCCGATCGCCGGCCTTGTCAGGTTGGTGGGGATATCACGTCGGACAAACAGTGTCCCCATCCCTATAGCGAGCAGCAACCGATGACGCCACCAGCAAACCAGGCTCACCGGTCGTGAAAGTGGCCGCCGGCGGCAATGGCATCACGTACGTACGCAAAGAGAGGACGGCCGGCCGGCCGGCCCGTAATTAGGCGGCAACGTGTTACGTGGCTCGGCACTCACACAAGCTGCGTAATTCACTACTAAATTACTTTCCGTAATGCTCTGTCAATCCTTGCACATCCCTTACCCACTACACTACGACTACCACTACCTCACGTCCTAGAATAGGAGGCACTTTCTTTGTGGCACTATCTAAAACTGCCACTAATTAGATTTTTTGGAGGCACTTTTTTTAGCGGTGCCTCAATTGGCTTTGTAATTATCGGCACTTTTTGTAAACTGCCTCAAAATCATGTCATTTGAGGCACAAATCAAAAATGCCTCCAAATGGTTAACTTTTAGAGGCAGTTTGATATGCCTCCAATAATTTCCATTAGAGGCACTTTTCATTAGTGCCTCAAAATCCTGTCATTCAAGGCACAAATTGAAAGTGCCTCAAATCGTTAACTTTCAGAGGCACTATTAAATGCCTCCAATAGTTTCCATTTGAGGCACTTTTCAATTGTGCCTCTAAAACCTGTAATTTGAGGCACTAATCGAAAGTGCCCCAAATGATTAACTTTCGAAGGCAGTATTAGATGGCTCCAATAGTTTTCATTTGAGGCACTTTTCAGTAGTGCCTCCAAAACTTGTAATTTGAGGCACAAATCTAAACTGCCTCAAATGTTTAACTATCAAATGCCGTTTTGATTAGTTTTAAAAAATAAAACAATGAATACAACAAATACAAATTCATGCATACATAATTAGGTAAATACCTTCAATCAGGGAGGCGGGAGCTGGCAATTCGTCACCAATTAACGGCAATTTAGGAAAGTGCCGCCGCTGATTACCGGCAGTTAAAAAAAGTGCCACAAAACATTGCTTAATTAACGGCACTTTCGCAATGCCTCAAAAGCTCAGCGACATGGAGGAGTGTATACATTAGTCATCGGTCCTCCTCGCGGCCAAAAAGAAAAGAAAAAAGAAACCGCCGCCGTAACCCTAGCCGCCGGCCCTCCTAGCCGCCACCCCGATCCCGCCTCAATTCCTCTACTACGGCCGCCACCCCGACCCCGGCCTCGTGCGGAGCCGCTCACCATGCCGCGCCTCGAGCCGCGCCCCGCATCCAGTTAGCTCCAGTAGCCGGAGCCGCTCACCGCATCCAGATCGACGCGCGATCCCCGTGCTCGCCTCGTCCAGCAGGTGTAGCTCTGCCGGCCGCGTCCCACAGCTACGGCTGCATCCCCCGCCGACGAACTTGTCCGGCGACACAACCGCTCCCTCGCGGCTCTCCTCCGACGCGGCCGCTTCGACGCCGCCACGTTCCTCGCGGCGCTACGCCGCGGTCGCGATGTGAGTGCCGCGCGGGCCTTCTTCGCTCCTCGCCGCCTACTCCCGGTCGCTGCGCCCCGACCACCTCGCCGCCGCACGCCGGCTGTTCGACGAAATCCAGCACCGCGACGCCGTCACCTGGAACACCCTCATCGGTGCCTCCATGCGCCGCGGGCTCATGGGTGACGCCGAGAAGCTGTTCGGCGAGATGCCACAGCGGAACACCTGCTGAGCCCCTACAGAGTGCTACCAATGGTTCCCTCTTCGATTCCTTGATTGCTACCTTCATGATTTCGCGTTTAGATGTATCAGCTCCGATGTTCTAATACTACTTATTGTTTTATCGTCCCGTATTTTTGTTTTCCCTCACTCGCTTCAATCCTTGTAGAGCGCTATAGAGAAGCAACTGTACCCGGACGCGTCCAGGTTGACGAAGCTCGCTGGAACCAGCTTGGTAAGTCTCCTATCGCAGATTGTTTGTCCTCAATACATGAGCCATCTTCTCCTCGAAAAAATACCAATTCTGGACTGGATATAAATTACCATATATGCTCACATTTGTAACACGATCCTGAAATGAATTGGGATATACAACAGATTGGATATAATTCCATCAAGCTTAAACTGGATGTCCATCTACTTATTTGTGAAATTATTGAGATCCTGCTTAATATCTTTGATATGGCAGTGCCTTATCCACATGTCAATAAACTGTTCAATTTTAGATTTAAGGGTCAGGTCCAGTTTATCCATCTTGACATGCAGCTGATGTAATATATTAATATCTTCTTCAACTTGTGATTTGGAGTTGTGATTTCTACATGCGTGAATTCTGTCCAAACAATTATGATGCATCTCTTATTGTAAACTTAAATATCCAACTATGTCTTTCTGCTCAATAGCATATTTTCAACTTCTAGTTGTACTAGGAAGTGGTTCACATCTGTTGTATTTGTATCAATTGTTGTCATGTTTGCTATATCCGACTTTCTCCCTTCTTTGTACTTACTTAAATCTAAATGATATCATAGTCCGACTTGATTTTGCAGGAAAGGCTCTCGTGGCTGGTTGCACCATCTGTCTGATGAGTTCTGCAGCGGTGGATGTGGCATGCTGCTGGTGTTGCTCGGCGGTGGACGGCAAGGGCTCCTTGAGCACGAGGTGTCCAGGATGTGTGGCATTGCCACCAAGTACCGTGTCGAGGTAGTCTCACTCTCTCCAGCCCTTGTGGTTTGGCATGTGTGCATGGTTGCTGCAGATGGTGATCTGTGTGCATCATGTTATTGCTCAATGCGAGGAATAGCTAAAAAGGAGTTTGATTGTGTCTTCAGGTGTTGTTCTCGGTAATGGCCTTCGTGCCATGGCCGTGTGTGTGCTTTCTGCAAGCCATACCATGGTGGTTTGGTATGGTTGCTGCAGATGGTGAAATGTGTTGCTAGTAGTGCTATCTAGCTGTGCTCCGGCTCGCATTAAAATCCTGTTGTTATGGTTGACTCCAGATATTAAGCAGATATATTCCCTATTAGTTACTTGGTACTTTTGTAGTGATGGTATAACAGAGATGAGTGTAGTTTTTCGGTTCCTTCTCTGTGATATTTAGGATTAGGAGTGGTTGGATTTAACTGGTATTATTTGGCATCCTCATCTTAGTTATATGCCTGATCTGGAGTTGATTCTGAATTTGTCTTGCAGGAGAAGCATGAGAACTGGTTGAGAAGAGCACCCAGTTTCAGGAGCAGATGACTGCACTATCCATCTTTTTGCCGTCTCTCGAGGTATTGACCAAGTGCACCGGTTGAGCAGTGAGGCCAGTCTAACATTCTTAGACTGATGTGTAACAGGCAGTGCCTACACGTTCGTCCTCTTTTTGTAGTATGAAGGTGCAAGAAGGGTTCGAGGTTGATGACATAAAGGAGCTGCCTGAGCAGATTGATGCTTCGACATAGAGTAAGTTGTTCCTATGTCTTTTGTGCGTATGCTGCTATGTATTGAGAGGTTCAGGGTTTGCTACTGGTAGTAATGTTCTGTGATCTGGTTGGATCGAATTCATGGTCATGTGTATGTGTTGTACAACAGTTAATCTTGCCTGGTTGGTCGATTAGTTTTGTAGACTTGAAGTATCGAGTCTAAACTGGAGATTTTGATTTGAAATGTTTATTTGTTAGCTCACAGGATTTCATAGTGCTTGTTGTCTCGGTTGCCTTTTGTGCAGGCCGATCAAGGTTAGAAACTAGTGCTTAAAATGCAAAAAGTAGTAATATCGCATATTCCCTGTCTTGGTAAAATGTAGACTCAAACGATTGAAAACAAGTCGCCTGCTCTCATTTGTTTCTGTAGGACTTCAGGTGCAATCAAGCACAGACATAAATGATGTGTAGATTCTTATTGCTAGTTTCCAATATTTAGTCTATAGGAAATCTTGATGTTTAGAGTGGTGATTCCAGCACATTGGTGTCTTCCTTTTTTAGCCTGCAGATTTACAGGTGCCACCGTTTTGTTTGGGTTTAAGTTGAAAGATATAATGTGTTTTTTGTATTATCTGCAGGTCACGCATGGTCTGGTGCAGGGGAGGCTCCACAACGTTGGTGGATATCTCTACGAGCTTGAACGTGGGTGGACTCGGGGGCACAACACAGCTCTTGTGAAGAGAGAAGATTCGGCTTGGACTAGTTCCTGCTTTGCTGCCGCTGGCTTGAGGAAGAATGTAAGTTACAGGCTTAAGGCTACCTCTGTAGCTGTCAACATAGATGCTCCTGACTCATAGGTGCAGTTCGTAGGTTACTCCACTTGTCTGTTCAGCAGTTCAAAATGCTGGGAATGTTATACATGTAATAGTTAAACCTGTAATAGTTCTGAACCTGTAATATGTTTACATGCTACAATTCGTAGGTTACTCCACTTGTCAGCAGTTCAAAATTCTGGGAATGTTATACATGTAATAGTTAAACCTGTAATAGTTCTGAACCTTTACTATGTTTACATGCTACAGTTGTTAAACCTGTAATAGCATTCTATGAATACTGCCTGAACATGTGTTTGGAGGCACTTTTTGAAGTGTAAGTAAATGAATTTAGAGGCATGTTTAGTAGTGCAAGTAAATGAATTTTGAGGCACTTTTTGTAATGCCAGAAATTGAATTTTGAGTCACTTTTTGTACTGCCAGTAATTGAATTTTGAGGCACTATTACATGTGCAAGTAAATGAATTTTGAGGCACTTTTTGTACTGCCAGTAAATGAATTTTGAGGCACTTTTAGAAGTGCAAGTAATTGAATTTTGAGGCACTTTTTATACGGCCAGTAATTGAATTTTGAGGCACTTTTTTATACTGCCACCAAATACATTTGCCAACATGAATATATCTATCACTTTTTTTCTGCCTCCAAAAACATTTGCCGGCACTTTTACAACAATTGGAGGCACTTTCGAGTGCCTACTAACAGGGGACCTGACGTAGTGTACGTGCGTGTAAAATCTAGGTCGCGCTAATCAATCATCGATTCGCTGATGATGATTGGGATCCCGCGATCCGATTAGAAAATATAGGCGGCATGCATGCTGTGCGTGCGGCCGGATCAAATCGAATCGCGCAGCTAAATGATCCTTGGGTTTGACGCCTTGATTGATCCGTGGATCTTCCCCTCCTCCCATGTCGAGCACCTGTGTGTGTCTCAGCCAGCCGCTGTTGAGTCGATGACAGCGACAGAGTGGTGCTGGCCATGGCCGTTGGCAGCTCGCGGCAGCAGCAAGAACCTGGTTGGCACGTCGGAAGAGACAAGATCTCCAGCCCACACGAACGCCAATACAATATTCAACCCAGCTCGGGCGCCAGTAGTATACTGGCACACCCTGAATCATTAGCTGTCCCGCGCCGCGCCGCGAATGGCGCCCGAGGCCAGCCGTCCCAACCACCGGCGCGGTGGAAACTCCATCGCATCATCCGTCCGTCCGTGTGATCGAATCGCCAAGCGTGGATCATCATCATTGGGGGCAACCTAACTACCAGCCAGGTCCCGCAAGACGATTGGAGTGTCAAATAGAGTCCTAATCGATCCTAGTCGTGCTTACTAGTAGCTCCATTAAACCTTTTTCGAAGCTGGTATATGGTACTGGTCACGTAGGCAGGGCTATCTAGGCTACCAGTTATGGAAAGGGACTCGGCCGTGATTATTGGGGATGATCCACAGGCTGATTGCGTGGTCGTACATCGCGGTGGGTGGAGGAAACCGGGAAGGAACAGCTTGTGCAGTTCAGAGGTCTAGCTCGCCACTCGATCGTAGCGTACTCGGGCAGTGGCACTAAGGCTGTGCACGGTTAACCGAAAACCGAGAAACCGAACTGAAAAAACCGAAACCGAACCGAAATTGTGGTTATTTTGGTTTCCGGTTAAGGTTACGGTTAGTAAAATAGCTAACCATATGCCTTGCGGTTAATACGGTTAATAACCGAAAACCGAATGGTTAACCAAAAAAACCGAAATGCCTATTAACTTTTATTATTTTGCTACTTTTATTGACTTTTATTAACTTTACGGGTTACTTGTAGCATGTGATTTGCTACTTGTATAGACTTTTATTAACTTTATGGGTTATTTGGTTACTTTGGATCATATGTGTATTAATTTTATAGTCTATTCCATTATTTTGTAATATATGGCCACAAAAAGAAATTGTCATTTTAAAATTCGCGTCAACTTAGGTTAATTTGGTTATTACCGAAACCGAACCGAAATTAAATGGTTATTACCGAAACCGAACCGTATTCTCATACAAAACCGTATTTACCGAAGTATTGAAACCGTATAAATAAAAAAACCGTATAAACCGAACCGAATTAACCATATTAACCGAACGCGCAGCCGGAAGTGGCACAGTGCGCGCGATGGCGAATGGCCGTGGTTGGGAGGAAGAAACCGTTAGGGATGATCGCTTGCTTGCTTCTGCTTGCTTTGTGATCCTGCGGATTGGGCATTGAATCCGTAACCTCAAGTTGAGCCATACAAGAGTAGAAGCATGATCCGCTTACACGCAAGTTGCCATATCGAATTGACAGTGGATATACTTGGTCTGCTCTGAAATACTGTATTTTTCTTCTGAAACGGGAATCTGGCAGTCTGCCCTGAGCTATGGCTCTTCACTATATCTACACAAGTACGAATACTTCCGCCATGGTTGGCAAAGTAAAACATACCAGGTCGGAGTGTTAGGAAAAATCTGGTTTTCGAAGAATCAAACCAGAAGAAAGTCGACGACATGCACGCTCCAGAAGGAAGTGTGCTATCTATGTCTGTGGGAACACTGGACCTAAGCGGGCGAGGTTGGAAACGCACAAGGAAAATCTAGAAAAAGAAATCGTTAAACAAGATAGCCCAGTGCGTGCGGCCACGACCAAACTTTTGGCAAAAGATAATGAAAAAATGGCAAAAAAAATCCGGGTCTGGCCCAGCTGCCAGCGGCCCGCACGACCCACGAAAAACCGGTACAAGACCACCGAGACCGGGAGAGGGGAGGCGCATAACCCCAACAAAAAGGAGAGACTTCCTTGTTGCGCTCTAGCTAATTAACACTTGGGCGTACAGCGGCGAGCAGAGCTACACGGCGCATCGCACCGCATCGAGGAAGCAGAAGCAGAGCGATCGAGAGGATTGCGCTGTGGGAGAGCGCCCCTCTGTCAAGCTTGCTTCCCATGAGGAAACTGTGCCCGAACCTGGAGCGCGATGACGCGCTGGACACGGTGCTGGAGGTGCCCATCCCCGAGGAGATGTTCTCCGGCGGCGCCGGCTCCCGCGGCTCCAAGTTCAGCTGCACCGGCGTCAAGGCGTGGATGCGGTCGCACGGCGCCGCGGCGGACCGCTCCGGCGCCGGCGAGCCGTGCTCCATGAGCCGCGGCGAGCTGCAGCTCATGCTCGGCGTCATCGGCGCGCCGCTCATCCCGCTGCCCGTCAGCCACGCCAAGCAGTCGCCTTCTTCCGTCTTGTGCGAACAGCTCAAGGGCGATCCCATTGTACGTCGTCCAGCTCATCGATCGTATTTCTTTTCTTGGTGCTGATCTTCAGGCTCTTGATTACCAGATTGGTTCTAGTAAATAATAGATCATCATCCGTGTGTGTGATTGAATTTGCCAGGAATCGTCGTCGGCCAAGTACATAGTGCAGCAGTACATCGCGGCGTCGGGCGGGGAGTGGGCTCTGAACAAAGTGACGAGCATGTACGCGATGGGCAAGGTGCGGATGACGGCCGCGGAGCTCAACAGCAACGACGGGGACGCCGGCGGCAATGGAGGACACCGCAGCGGCGGGAAGAAGGGCGGCAAGGGCGGGGGCGGTGGCGAGATTGGCGGGTTCGTGCTGTGGCAGAAGAAGCCGGAGCTGTGGTGCCTGGAGCTGGTGGTGTCGGGGTGCAAGATCAGCGCCGGCAGCGACGGCAAGGTGGCCTGGCGGCAGACGCCGTGGCAGCAGTCCCACGCCTCCCGTGGCCCGCCGCGCCCGCTCCGACGGTCGCTCCAGGTGCGTACTGTGCTTTTTACTGTACGTACGTGCACAACGTATACCTAGATTGCCGCCCGGCCTGCTGTACCGTGAACGTGTTTTTTGGTACTCCCCGTACGTAACGTACGCGTATGGCGTATCACATCGTAATCGTAAGGCGATCAGCTAGGACTTCCGTTAATCGTACACAATCGTACGATCGAATCGTTTCGCTCGTGATCGCAGAGGCGACTCGCGAGGCCGAAAAGCCTTCCTACCCTAGCGCCACTGCCGGCCGCCGCCGCCGCGCAGGCCACCGGTGAAATAGCTGGGCCCCTCTCCTTCCGCTTGTCGCTCCGGCGGCAGGAGGGAGAGGGACCCCGTTTTTTTGCATGGTAACTAGGATGTTTTGGCATGGTGCGTCGTTGGGGTGGTGGGAGCGGCGTCCGGGCAAATAAATCTGTCTCAACTCTACTCCCATACCGGCGTTGTCCTTCATGGCGACGTCTCGGAGTTGATGACACTGTGTGCTTGCCGATCTTTCAGATCGGTGGCTGTAGGGTTCATGGATGGTGTCGGCGAGGCGGCGACGACTCCATCAGATGAGTTTTTCCTCCTGCTCTGTCCCCGTTGCTGCGGCGTTGTCTCCGGCGCCATGGTGGAGCAGAGAGGATTCGTCCAGGAGTACGTGCAGACGGTGGTCTGCACTGGTGACAGCTGGAAGATGATGCACCTTGTGGTGGGTCTGTGGATGGAGGCTGATGGTTCTGGTTCCTTACTCCGACATCGTCGTGCGGGGGTGCCAGTGCTGAAGTTCGATGGCGTGTCCGGGGTCGTGCTGCTCCGGTCTGATTCTTTCAACGGCAATGGTTTGTCCTATGGCAAACTACTTTGGAGGTCCGAAAAGCTGATGATCAGCGATGGAGCCGCGTCGAGCTCGGGTGAGGAGGTGATCTGTCTATCTTTTCCTTGGTGGCTGCTACGGTGGTGCCGAAGAAGATGGATAGGCGTTGGTTTGTCACATAGGTTTATCCTATCTTTCCAGATCTGTAAGATCGGTGTATACGTACTTTGTATCTCGTCTTTTATTTATCAATGAGAATCGTATTACCATGCAAAAAAAAAGCTAGGACTTCCGTTCAGTATGCGTGGTCGCGTAGCATGTTTACTGAACAACACAATGAACTCTTCCCACACAGCTTAGCTTAGCTTAGCTTAGCTAGGACAGCGCTTAGTTAAGCTTAACGCAACAACCAACAGACAGACGAGCGTAGGACTCTGAAAGAAAAGAAAAAAGATGAGCTCGATGCGAGGCTGACGTTGCTAGTGGTCGGACGTACACGTAAGAACATTGGTGCCATCGGCGGCTCTTAATTAGTGGTTGCCCCCTGTTGGTAGTTTGGTACTATTCCTTATAGTCTTGTTAACTTAACATGGCACGTTACCAATTCCGTTTCAAAAAAAAACATGGACATTACCAACGCTACGGTACACTGAGAAGAGTGGTAAAATTCAGACCAAAGCCAGCCGTACGCCGGTACAACACCACCATGATTGATCGCGTGCTCATCATGGCATGCATGATCCAGGTATCTCGCCGGTACGTAGATTCGGGTTTCATGCATTCATCATTGCCGTGGCGGTATCCTGTCGATGACCAAGGCGTGGCGGCAGATAGATAGATTAACGCTCGATTAAGATGCGGCGCGATTAGGGGGCCAGCCCAACCAACGTGCGCCCATGTGCGCCGGACACACCACATGGACGGACATCATCACCCCGGCCGTCATCAAAATCAAATCGGTTGGTGCTGCCGCGCAATTTCTTTCTCCACCCAAACCAAAGAAAGGGCCAACTCTCCCCGGTAATCGCGCTACACCAACTACTAACCTCACCGCGCAAAAACCTAATCTCGCTTTGCCCTCCGAGTGCGCTCTATCGTTAATTTTGACCGTGCAGTCAACTCTTAGCTCGCACGCTCGAGTCCACACCGTTAGTTCACACATGCATGGATCATGACGTGAAGGAAGCTGACGTTTATTTCTCCGAATGATCGTTCCTGCAGGGCCTGGACCCGATGCTGACGGCGAGCCTGTTCGCGGAGGACTCGGTGTGCATCGGCGAGCGTTCCATCGACGGCGAGGACTGCTTCGTGCTCAAGGTGGAGGCCGAGGCCTCCTCCCTGCGCGCGCGCAACAGCAGCAGCGTGGAGATCATCCGCCACACCGTGTGGGGATACTTCAGCCAGCGCACGGGCCTGCTGGTGCAGCTGGAGGACTCCCACCTGCTCCAGATCAAGGCCGCTGGCCAGGGCAGCGTCTTCTGGGAGACCACCATGGAGTCGCGCCTGGGGGACTACCGCGCCGTCGACGGCGTCAACATCGCCCACGAGGGCCGCACCGCCGTCTCGCTCGTGCGGTTCGGGGACACCCAGGACGGCAACACCAGGACGCGCATGGAGGAGACGTGGAGCATCGAGGAGGTGGACTTCAACATCTGGGGGCTGTCGATGGACTGCTTCCTACCGCCCAGCGACCTCAGGGAGGCCGGCAAGGAGGCCCAGCATCAGGATGTCGCCGTCGTCGACAAGGCCCCCAGGCCGCCGCCGTTGAGGATACCGGCCGTCGTCGCCGTCCGCGTTGGGCCCTCGCAGGTGGCCGCCGTCAACTTGGACGAATCGTCGGAACCGCTAATCGCCAGATGACCATTCACACATAAACTACTCTCGGTAAGATCTTGTAAA
This sequence comes from Poa pratensis, assembly GCA_947311845.1. Taxonomy (NCBI): domain Eukaryota; kingdom Viridiplantae; phylum Streptophyta; class Magnoliopsida; order Poales; family Poaceae; genus Poa; species Poa pratensis. The sequence continues at coordinate 26,170,706 of CAMZMU010000117.1, forward strand.
TACGTCTCATCAAGTGAGAATTTTTTCTTCTTTTTTCTTTTTCGAGGTGTGGACAAAACCTCAGCTAGATATTGGGGTCAGGAGTGAGCTAGTAGCGAGTAGCGATTCGGACTAGATGTATGTATACTCATCTAATTATAGCAGCTGTATTGTAATGAGCTTAATGACGCTCCGTAAATTTAAATTTGAAAGAAACTCCAGATTCTGCTTTCTCACATACTACTACAGTAGACATTAACTTGTCTTGCTCAGCTGGATCTTTCTGAAGAACTCATACGACGCCACGAGGACTTCAGTTCAGCTGAATGTACTAGAAAGTGTTTGACACTTGACAGAAATGCAAAAAAGGTTTACCATTTTTCTTGGGGTTGACTGACACACGATGTCTGAATGTACCACAAAGTGTTGACAATTGACTGGCACAGCCGCACAGGCAATCACAAAGTGTTAACAGAGCAGCGAACAACATTTCTCTAGAGGAAATGTAGTAAAGTACAACGTTCTGCATGGAATTGACCAGCGTAGTCACACGGAAGAGCGAAAATACGTTGTGGCTCACGGCCCCTGGAATCTGACCATTCCCTTCGTTACGAGCCCATGATTCACAATTCTTCGGCCCATCGTCGCCATAAACTACTCTCGGAGATCTTGTAAATACGTTTTCATCAAGTGTGCTTTTTTTTCGAGGTGTGGATAAATCCTCAGCTAGAAATTGGGGTCAGGAGTGAGCTAGTAGCGAGTAGCGATCGGACTAGATGTCAAGATGTAAACTCATCTAATTATAGCAGCTGTATTGTAATGAGCTTAATGACGCTCTGTCAATATAAATTTGAAAGAAACTCCCGATTCTGCTTGGTTACGTACTACTAGACATCTTTTCGCCAAAAAAAAAATACTACTAGACATTAACTTGTGTTGCTCAGCTGGATCATTCTGGAGTTCAAATCAGCTGAATGTGCTAGGATTCTAGGAAGTGTTGACACTTGACAGACAAGACCAGAGCAAGATGCAACTGCAGCCAACAACATTTGTGTAGACTGTAGAGAAGAATTTAAACAAGGTATACCATTTCTGCATGGGATTGACTAACTCACGATGGCTGAATGTACTAGGAAGTGTTAACAGAGCAGCGAACAACATTTCTCTAGAGAAAATGTAGTAAAGTACTCTATATCGTTTTTGCATGGAATTGACTGGTATAGTCACACAGAAGAGAGCATATTAAAGGGGTAATAAGCACTTAGATGAGCCTTGCAGCAGCATCACATAGTCACATTTACATGTACAAACACCTAGCTACCCCTAAAGCCAGTCCCATAAGATTCATTTACTTCGCAATGTGAGAAACGCACAAGGACCATTATATATTGGCCCAGCAGCACTACTCAGATTACAAGAGAAAGGGCAAAAGAAAAAACATGCATTTTATCGCGACAAGCTAGGCCCGCCCTACAGGAGATAGAGGCGGCTGGTGCGGCACATAGCTGGGCCGAGCTCTACCCTGGCTGGCTGCCATAGCCTTGAGCTTACGATCTGCAAGGAGTGTGTGTTCTTGCGACACAGGCATATCACCCTGCGTCCTGACAGGGCACTTGCCGTGAAGCATCACTATACACATCGCAAAAGCCTGGAGTAAAGCAATGGATGAACTGAACTCGACCGCGTATAACCCTTCTTTAAACGAAACCATACTGAAGGCATGCCTATCTTCTCGCGATCGACCCTGCAAACAAAGGCAAGATTACGTAAAGCGTCGATTGATTTGTTCTGCCGTGACTGATAGATATATATCCTGGAAGCAAGCAAGAGTAGGGAAGTACAAGCACACACCTGAGTGAGCAAGTCGAATCGATGAGTGCCATCCTGCGCCGGGTTCTCCTGAATAAACTTACAACCTTTGTTTTCTTTGGTGTTGTCAGTGAGGACACTCAACATGCAACCTTCATCCCACCCGCCACAGTCGCATGATCCTCCTGATCTCCACCTCTCCATCAGAGGTAAAGGTTGCCCAGAAGTTGATGCACCGTGAAAGCCATTAGGTAGTATGGCGATGACACTGGCTGCAGCAGAATTAGTATTTGCCATGTTAGGGTGGAAGTTTACCAGAGGAGGGCAAGAGCAGCCAGTTGTTGCTGAGCTAGTTCGGCTTGAATTCTGTAAAGATGGTTGATGACGAGTTTCTGCTATCTGAGGCACTGTGCTGATAAAAGCACCAATCTCTCTGCTAACGTGTGAATCACCTGATTCTGCAGGTGCTGGTAGCAGTTCAGAACCAATCAGCACAAATTCCCTGTGCACATGAAAATCTTTTGTGTGGAAGCATCTTGATTTTCGGCGTGAGATCCTCAATTCCCCAACAATACTCGATACCAGTTGATGTTTCTTGTTCTTATTACCTGCTGTGATCCAAGCTCCACTTTTCTTCTTGGGTTCTTCAACAGTAAATAAACTATATGCGCTTTCTAGATCATCCTTATCAGAGACGCCATTCTTTCTCACTGTGGCCGCCAGGATATCAGAATCACCAAAAGAAAGCATGAATAGAGGTAACCCATTTTTCCATGCTAGCTGCAGAAGCGCTTGCCTTGTTGTTCTTGAATCCCTTTGTTGCTGGAGGTACCTTTCACTGTTCAATAACACACGAGGAGGCTGGTTTATGTTTGCTTCAGCATGGTTATTTGAATTGACTACTGCATCAACTGACCGACGATGAACATTTTTTGACCCAGATCCTTCCAAGTTAAGAGATTGCTTATTGGTATTGCTTGGCAGATGACACTTTGGAACAAATGAAGGTTGAACTGGCACAGAAGTGGACGTTTGCCTAGACTTTAACAATGGATCTAACATTCTCCTCAATGGGCTGCGCCTGCCTTTGCTGCTTGATCGTTTGTCCTCGTTAATCTTATCCACAGAAGCGTCAGGCCGTCGAGGAGATGGTGCTTCCTTCAGGCTAGAGCATCGGCTCACTCTATTCAGCCCAGAAACAAGATGACGATCAGGCAACACATCCATATCACAAAACTTTGAGCTAATTTTGGGCGGATTCTTAGCGACACTGATGGCAGATTTGTGTTGGTTACAGTTTTCACCTCTTGTTACAGATGCACTACCAAAATCAACTCTAGCTGCAGTGCTACTGGTGGCAGGCCCTTCAGCTGAATCCATGATGGGGAGTGGACACGAGTGTGGAATTCGAGGAAATTCAGGGTATTGACCAATATCCTCCAAGAAACCAACAGGTGACCTACTGCCGTTTCTTTCTGTTTCCATCACAGCACTAGATATTAGACCACTGAAGTCACTGCTATGTTGGGGGTCATTGCACATGGAATCATTGTTATGGGATGTGAAGAAATTTCGCCCAATGTTATCATCGTCTGTAAAAAGCCTGCGTGAACAGTGATGAACAACCCCCTCTATCTTTCTCGTGTTAACGTCATCATCAACCATTTCATGTGGCGTGCAACTCCCAGAGGCAGCGAGCATTGAGTCTGAGGGTAGACACAACTTGCTGAGATTTAAGCCACCATAGTTACCATTGTTCTCCGCAGATGGGTACTTGCCATGACCTGGCAACAAGCTCAGTACTGCGGAATTCGGGCTAGGTGAATAGGTCTTCTCATGGTGTTTATCCACAGGACTACTTTGATGAGACCTCATAGAACGATGCTGATGGTCATTCAGTGGAGGAGATTGATTGCTATCAAGAGATTTGCTGCTGGGGCTTGCGGAAGAATTGGATGGAGAAGAGAACAGAACAGATCTACTGGTATCAGATGGAGATGCCCCATGGCTGCTAGTGAGGTCACGCTTTTGCTCGTGAGACCACCTTGCAAGAAGGCCCCACTCAAGAACCCCAACATTCAAAGCCTTGTCCTGAAGATGGTGGGCTGTCTCTTTATGCTGTAAATATGAAGGAACTTTGGACATATGCTTGACAAGTTCATCAACAGCAGTGGCATTTCGTGCAGGCCATGGTTTTGTGCTCTTCAAGGCTGCACCCTCTTCTACATACTGAGGTTCTCGCTGCCTTCGAATCTTATCATTCTTCACAACTCTGATTCTATCTTCAAATTTTACGTCAATGTTTCCACTGGCTGCTGAGACCTTTGGCACTTGTACAAATTGTTCTGGTTGGCAATCTCCCCTTTGTCGTCCTTCGCGACTTGATGTGGTCTTCAAGTTCCTTTCTCTACCAAACTGCCCTTTTGTCGCCATATTTGTGATGGTTTAACATAACAAGCACGCCTTTTCAAATTATCCCGTATATGCACAACAGGATATATTATCACTTGATTCGGTCAGATATCCTGAAAATTTCAGTAGATAAAGATTCAGTAATAAGAATCTCTTAAATCCCGAAATTCGATTCAATGCAAGCAGGATAAGCTATCACGTTATCTATTTTTTTGTATTTCTGCCAGCCAAAATACAAACTACTTGGATTAGTGGTCAGCAATTAAGATAGCACGCAGTACTGCTGTACGCACACTGTGATGTGTTCTTATCTTAGTTAAGGGACATGAATCTGTCGGTGGATGATCACATCATTTTGTCTCCCAGAGATCCTCGATTTATGATCTATGATGTGTCTATATGTCCTCAGCTGGTCGGGACAATTTTTGACATTATAATGTTCTAATTGGATATGTCAACAATCTTGCATACAAAAAACTAAACAAGAAAAAGGACAATCAAGTGCGGAGGTTGGCCTAAATCTATCCATAAATAAGTGCAACCGTGCTAGCTTCTGCATAAAAAATAGTATGCACAAGTACAACTCACGGGGTCTAGGCCGTCTAGCCAGCCTTGAATAATTCAGTCAAAGGTACAAGTATTAAATCGACAATCTATCATCTTTTCCCGGTTCCCTCAAGAAAAAGTGAACAATTCTCCATTTAATAATCTTTTAGGGGTGATTTAAACGATTGGGAAAAAAATCATGTGAGCCTCTGTGAACATGCAAGTCTTACTGCCAGCAGAGACCCAAAAATACTGTAAAACTGTAGTCGTACAAGAAAATAGCATAGATTGATTTTTTTTAGATGATTGAAGGAAAGACAGAAATAAACTGCAGCTCAAATTTACCACGAACTATGTTCCAATGAAGTTTTCCCTCTTTCCAGACTCCCCACAGATTGCATCACCTCTCCAGAAAGGGGGGATGAAGAAGATACAATGTGGGATGCAGCATTAAACCCCAACAGAAACCCACTAAACTATGCACTCTCACTAGTCGCAGAGAATCGAGTCAACCCAAAATAGAAGGAAAAACTAGCTATCGAATCAACTCGCTGCAGTATACAACCAAGGTAAAGTGAGCATACCGGGCAGAGGTAGAAGCAGAGAGTAACTGACAGCAATCAGTTGAAGAAGAGCCCCCAAATCATCAAGATTCGAGTCGGGGATCACGCAACCGCAGATCCGCCACCTCCCTGCGAGAGCAAGAAGAGCATACGCAGATCAGCACAAGGCAACGAAGAGCCTCCCTCCACTGCGCGGCAAGGAAAAGATGCAGCGTATCTCGCTCTCACCTGGGGAGAAAGGGAGAACCGAGCTAGGCGAGGGAGGAGAGTGAAGCGCAGGGAGCGAATGAAAGCCGCAGGTGGACTGGGTAGATAGAGACCTACAGGCACGGCGGTGGTGGTGGTAGGCACCGCAGTAGTGCTACGCTACTGCTACTCCCATTTTCCTGTACCCCGCCTATGGACTAGGTAGGTGGAGGTGCCAACTCGCTGCTGGCTCGGTTTCTACTTCTACGGTTCTACTCCTCCTAGCTAGGAGCAGCACCCTGCGGCTTGGTCTCGCCGGTAATAGTGTGATTCGGAGGGCCGGTGGGGCTCCGGGGAAAGCGAGCAACTGAGCTGGCCTCCCTTGTCGTCGTCGTCGAGATCACACTGGCGCTGTGGGGAATGGCATGGAGTGGAGTGGATCGGATCTTGGAGTGGTAGGAACGGGGAGAGGTAAAGCGCGGGGACGGACGGCCGGTGGGGCCGGGCGGGGGCGCGAGCGAGGCGTGAGGGCGGGTGAGGTCAGCAGGCACGGCGCCCGGCGCAGGACGGCGACTTCTACCTGTCACGCAGCCCATCCCCCATTATTGCTACCCTTCGCATCGCCCTTCCTGTACCCGTGCCGTATTTTCCCCTCTCGGCGCCCTCGTGATCCGTTTGGCGCGTGCAGCTTTTGTTTCCAGTTGCGGATTAGTAATTGACGGACGGGGCCGATTCTGTGATGTGATGCTTCGGGGGTGCGTCTCGCTGCCAAGCAGGCCCGCAGCAGATTCATCTCTTACACGCAAATGGTCGTCTGTAATTTGGGGCATCAGTTTTACCTCACAGTTTCAATCTCAACATGTAGCTCTCAATTCTAGATCTCAAAACTACTGCTCCCTCCGTTCACAAAGGATGTCTCAACTAATTCTAAATTTGGATGTATCTAAACATAATTTAGTGTGTAGATACATCTAAATTTGAAGTTAGTTGAAACATCCTTTTGTGAACGGAGGGAGTAGTACTACTTTTCTTAGAAATAGTAAATTCTTAATAGTAAATTCTTAGTTCATCAACGTACCTACTAGTGCAGGCTTGGTACCTCTTGCACTCTCAAAACCTGTTGAAGCGGTTTCGCTGATTTTTTTTTTCATTTTAGAGAAAGAACAGTACTATTGTAGTGCATTTAAAAAATGGGAATTAAGCAAGTATAGAAGTACAAGAAAAAATGTACTAGGGAAAAGAGGAAAGAAAGCTAAAACTAAAGCTTAAAAGACACTATCCACCCTAGCAGCAAAAATCTCATAACTCTTCCCGGTCGACCTTAACTTTAACAGGTGAATCTCCTCTTGAATAATACTCGGCTGTGGTATAAGTTTGGAGACTTTTGCTGGAAGATAAAAGCATTCCTAGTCTTTCATACAAATCATAGCCCTAACAGGATGACCTCCATGAAGAAAGGATTGTGCAGTTTGTTGGGTAAAATCCAAACCTTACTTGTGAGTGAGCATAGTGGTAAATCTCCGAGAGATTTTGGTCAAATGACAGTGAAAGAACAAGTGACCTTTGATATCACTAACACCTTCATTACACAACACAAGTATAATCCTATAAAAAGAACGTTTTCCTCTGCAGCATCTCTCTGGTATCGAACGATCGACAAACAATAACCAACCAAAAACCTTGTGTTTTTCTGACAACATGATTTTCAAAGCCAGTTGAAAATAGGGATGGGGTGCTGGACCATCTTGAAGCATGGCATAGGCTCTGAGGACAGAGAATTCTGGACCCCATGAGTAGCTCCAAGTATCCAGATCATCGTGAGAAAAATGTAAATCCAACATAAAAGAAAAAAATATGAAACTCCTCAAAGGCCTCCACATAGAGAGGGAGATGGCACAAGTCTAATAGTGAAGGACTCCTGCTTAAAAAAAATTGGAAAAAATGCAAAGGATCTCAAATGAGGAAACTCTTCTTTAAGAAGGTGGTCAGCGCACATATCGTCCCGTAAGAGAAGAGAGGCCCCAAAACCATGGTGACAAGAGGCAAGAGTTTTTAACTTGAAAGGGCATGTCCCTAATTGTATTTTGGTTAAGATGACACCCAAGTCAGGGAGGACTAATGTTATCTATAAGTGACTAATCAGGTTTTAGTCCGCCCATGTTGATGTTGGTCATTGGATGGAGGCCCCTCATTTTTGGATGCTCAAGTGGCGGTGGTTTGCTTTTATGTTCTCTATTTACTTCTTTGAGTCGATAGGATCACCGCACTATTAAGAGGGGTACCTTGTTGTTCTCTTTGGGGATGAACTCTTGAACACATGCCATATATCCTAGTCCCAATACTCCTTCCATTCATCCACAAAATTAGAGAGAAAGATGTACGACCCTCTTAGAATATTGATCATTTTGCAGGAAATGTTCATCCGGTATAGAACCCGGAATATTCCGGATCTGGCACCGGAATAACCCGGAATGAATTACGGGTGATCACCAGGTGAGTTCGGCGCGAGTCCAGTAGCCTCTGGCTAAGCCCGGAATCCACCCGGTATCAGACCCGGAATGATTTCCGGGTAATCCGGTACCAGTCCCGGAAAATTCCGGAATCTACACCGGGCTGCACAGTTCCTGTGTAACGGTCAGTTTTAAGGGGCTAGTATATAAGCCCACCTCTTCTTCTCCAAGAGGTAAGTCAACCAGCTCCAAACACGAAAAAGGCAAAGCTCTCTCTCCTCCATTGTTGTTGACCACAAATGCTTCAAGATCTCTCTAGCCTTCCAACCAAACTCAAATCCCTTTGGGGAAAACCAAGAGGAGGTCTTGATCTTTGATTCCACCGAGCCAAAAGTGATTCCCCCTTGAGTTCATCAAGTTGCTTGTTACTCTTGAGTTTGTTGGGAAACCCTAGGCGGCTAGGGTCGCCCGGAAGCTTCCGGGTTGTGGATTGTGCTTCGGGAAAGTTTGTAAAGGTTCGGAGGTCGCCTCAAGATCTACCAATAGTGGATTGAGCTCTTTCTTCGTGGAAGAGGCTCAAGGAGAAGAAGGTGAGCCTTCGTGGCGTACGGGTGTCCTTCGTGGTATCCCGCACCTCTCCAACATGACGTACTTCTCTCCCAAGAGAAGGAACACGGGTTACATATTCGTCTCCGCGTGCCTCGGTTATTTCTATCCGAGCTCTTTCATTATTGTTGTTACGCTTGTGATAGCCTTCGTGCTTGAAGTATTGTATTGCATCATATAGGTTGTTTCACCTAGTTGTTAGGCACACTTTATTTATCCGCATAGCCTAAAACTTGTGAAAAGAAAAGTAAAATTTGTAGAAACCTATTCAACCCCCCCCCCCCTCTAGGTTACCATCTCTATCCTTTCAAAACTCATGATGCAGTTTCAAACAATCGCTCCAACAAAAAGAGCATCCATCAATCTCTGCAGATGGTAAAGCATTCTGATAATATTTCTCCCAAATAAGATTTACCCAATGCAGATCTTCATGATTACAGACTTGTCAAGATGTGTCATAAGAAGACATTTATTTTGCACATAAAGATTAACCACACCAAGTTCCCATTTATCCTTAGATTTACATACCAAATACCAAGCAACAATAAGTGGATTTTTTTTGTTTTCCAAATCTATGTTTCTCCAAAGGCAGTGTAGTACATACTTGTCAATTTTCTCAATAATGCCAGAACACAACTTTATAGAGCTAAGATAGAAGGTTGGCAGAGATGAAAGAACAAAATTCACCATCTTTATAGAAGGTTGGCTAAGATAAAGTGCTCCATCTTTGCTTAATAAGCCTAAAGTGAAAAGGAATATCTCAGGCTGACAGCAGAAGGCAACAGCAAGTTCATGTAGTCTGTCTTCCCGCACATTTATAGGATACAAGTTGGACTAATTATAATTTACTTCGAGTCATGTGGAAATAGCAAACACATCCAAAATGAATGTCAAACGTTGCAAGTGAGCACAATCTGCATGCATAACTACAAGAGTATTATCAGCGTATTGTATCATTGGGAAGTTTGTAGTATCAAAGACACACAAGGGGAGTTGTATCAGACCCTGTGACAGTACATCATTCAAGGTAGATTGCAGTATATCTCAAGTGAGAACAAACAAATTTGGAGACAGGGAATCACCCTGCCCATCCCCCCTTCTACATTTAAACTTGTTTCCTGACATTTCACTAAGCATAAATGTAGAGGTTGCATTAATCAATAAGGAATTAACCCGACCACAAAAGATATTTCTATAACCCTTGTGCTTCAAGATGTCCAAAATAACTGAATGCTCCACCTTATCAAATGCCTTTTCAAAATATAGTTTGAGAAGAACAATTTTTTAACTTACTCCAAAGATGTATATATCAAACCCCCAAACCAAACAATTATGAATTGTTCTTAATTTAATGAAGCCATACTGACTTTCGTGACAATTAAGAACAATTCAGTATGGCTTCACTAAATTGTAGTCTATTGGCAATAACATTTTGAGAATTCTAACACAATTGAGAAGAGAGATTGGCCTAATTAAATTCATCGACAGGGACATCCTTTTTAGGAACCAAAGGTAACAAAAGATGAGTTGATGCTCTGAACACTCAAAGTTTCCTATCCATTCTAATACTATACCAACATTTTTTTTACAGTTCACATGTAAACCATCTGGGCGAGATTTGTATTAGGGAGAACTTTCATCACAGCATCGTTTTCTGCACTTGAAAAAGACACCAGCTCCGAAAGCCCAGGGTGCTGATGCAATATTGTGGGCAAATCAAACAACATCTCAGGAGGCGTGTTTTGTCCCAACCTATTCTTGAAAGCGTGTAAGAGAATATCTGATTTTTTTGTGAGTTGCACATGGATGGAAATTGAGATTGGGTGACATCATGTGACTGATTATTAGGTTAATTCTCAGTAGCTTGAGAATTTAGTCGCACTCTACGAAGGTTAGATGAGAGTTATACTACTCCTCGCTAATAGTAAAAGGTACCTAACAAAAACACTTCTTTCTTTACCCTGCTTCGTTTCTAACTATGTAATGAATTCCCCTACTGGCGTTTATTTACCTCTTTAAAAAAACTGAACAAGCTATCTTAGCAAAACTACCACATTCACATGGATTCCTTTCGTGCACCCCTTCCATAGGATTCCTGCGTGATGTTGTATTTAGCTTTGCCTAGTGTCGATCATGCATTTCCCTTTTCTCCATACCATAGAAGCTTTGTGTTACACACGCGGCGAATTCCTTCTAGTGTATTTTAGGGTATTGGAGGGGATTATCCCGGATACCGGAAAATCCCTACTAGTCTGTTTACTTTGTAGTGTATTTTAGGAATTAGAGGGTATAATCCCTAGATATCCCCACCAACCATCTCATTTTTGTCTAGAACAAGAACTCTAATCTATGCTAGTATATTGTAGGGGAAAATTATTTGTGTGGATTTGTGGGGATGAGGTGTTCACCAAATCCCTTCCTATCCCCACTCCTCTTATCCCGTAGAAAACCGTAAACAAGGCCTTAATCCGGAAGCGGATGTGACTTATGTTTGCGAATCACAAGTCACAACCCTAGTCTCTTTACACAGTAGAATACCTGTGCAGTGTGCTTGCCTCTTTTCGGGTCACATGTGCAGAAGATGCAGTCTAAAAAAGAAAAGAAAAGAAGATGTAGTCCTGCCAATGCTGGCTTTCCAACAAGAGATCCTACGTATAGCTCGGACGCCACGCAATTGCAATGCTTGTACTACATCATTCCCAATCCCAAAGCTACAATACAACGAATCGTCTTTCTGCCTTTCGGCACCGATCCTTCTTTGCTTCCAAAGTCGCACACCATTCGGCTCAGAAGAAAGATAAACGCCGCACAGCATTGATCCGTTCGATGTGCAAATGAGCAAATCATTTGTTTGTTGGAACGTGTTTTTGCCGGCGCGAGGATGCGCGACACCACCGCGTCGTCGTCCATGTGATGTGTATCTTTGCCTGATCGTCATCTAGCCGCAAGCTCGCGTGCAACTCCGCCGGAGAATCTGACCTTATTCGTCCAAGCACATGCCAAATGTCCAGAGAATAAATCGTGGATCACGTTACAGGCCGGCCGAGATATAAAAAAACGGAAAATGGTTTCATCAACAACGTGATGAGTGAGTAGCTAGGCGATAAAAGAAAGCTCACGGGACGGGAGACGACGATTTCCGCAAGCTAGCGCGGCCGCGACAATGGAGAAGGCATCGAAATGATTAGGGGAATCTCGATCGAGGATTAAAGAACCGAACCAGCTTTCCGTCCTGTCACCGAGAATCTCATGGAGATAGATAGAACTCTACTGTTCCCGGGAGCTCCTTTTCTTACGGCCATGATCCAAAAAGTGCACTGTTGTAGGCTATACGTTTGGCAAACAAAGGTCGGGAAACCCGGCTAAAGGGCGAGCAAACAGACCGCTAGAAATAAAGCGCTACGGAGGCCTATACGGCTCACAGATATGATATCCTAAAGCAAACACTCCTATCTCAAGCTGCTTTTGGATAAAGAGACGGCGGATGTTTTCGAAGGCCCCATCTGTGAAAGGCTTTGGAAGAATCCAAAGGCAACCCGTCCGGACGCCCGGGGGTGCGAGAATCGGAGCCGGACGGCTAGCCGCCGGCGGGAAGAAAACACGCTGCACGATGCTAGCACTGCAGTGCCACTACTTTTACGGCGGTATACTCGTAGTAGTACATCTTTGTCGGTGAATCGAGCCGTTCGTTCTCACGTGCTCAGCCATAAATGACACAGTACGTGCGGATCTTGAATGCAGTGCGAATGAAGTTATCTCCGGCAGTAACTTTCTGCGCACAACTAAATTAACCAAGCATCTGCATCGCCGGTGACTTTACGCGTGCTTAATTAACGGTTAGTTGATCCAGCCATGACTGGTTAGCGTGGACACGACACAGCAAGGTCACATGAATCACGAGACCGATCGCGCTCTCGCGTCCACAGTAGCCTCACTGAATTTTTTGCGACTCGTTCGTATCCAGGACAGTAGTGGGTACTGGTACCCGCGATCCCGGCCGGCGGTCACCTAGACGGGTCCACTTGCAGGCCTGGCGGGTACGGCCGCCGCAGTGGTCCAGTACCCGGACCATTATTAGCCCAGCACGTTCGGCCCATCCTACGAGTTTGCCGGGATGGGCCGGGTCTTAAGGCCCACGATAGCGCTGAGGAAGAAGAAATCACTTCGGGTGTCATGAAAAAACGGCGCTTCTTACTCGGCCCAACAGCCCGCGCCGCTGGTTTCGTCGAGATTCGTGACTGGGCAGATGTCACGTGGCCAGGGCCACGTACACGACACAGGTCACACAACGCGGAAGGCAGGGGAAGCACATCAGCAGCGATGCCATGGATATTCCACCATGACACCGACCTCGATTCTTCCCCACCACCGCCGCCCTGCAGAAAAAAATCCTCTATGCCTCCTCTTGTCCGATGGAATTTTTCTCTGCAAAAAGAGACGTCATGCTGAAAAGAAGTTTCGTCAGTTTGAAAAATGTTTTTACCCCACATGACCAATCCTTCACAGAGTAAAAGAAACTTGTCAGTTGATAATGTAATACTCACTCCGTTCCAAATGTCTAGATACATCCATGTGTGGACAAATGGAAGTCAATTAATTTGGAACGGAGGGAGTATATCTCATGTTTTCTTGAGCAAGAAAAGACTCGAGTATGGTTTTTTGTTGTTGACATATACTGAGATAGATATTCCGTTGGAAACTCGAGAACGACCCGAATACAGTTATTTGAGCGTCTCTTCCAGTCTTCCTCTCCAAGTCGGTCTCGGCTTTCACCTGTGTCTTCTTTATTCGCGCCTGCCGACCCACATCGGAAAAAGATTAAGAAACTATCCCCAAACCCTAAGCCCTCTGCTTGCTCACAATCCGCCCCCAAACTGGCCTAGGGTTTAATGCCCGCGTGTTCTTCACGGATCCTCGCTCGCTGATCCGGTCAATCGCGCTCGAGCCCGCGCTCTAGAGGTCTCGGCGGTGGGCTGGTGACGAGGGAGGCCGCCGGATGCAGACGGAGGCCAGGGTGGGGATGGCCGCCGCAACCGTGGACGGTGCCGCCGCCGTGGCCACGCGGCGGTATTCGACGCAGCAACAGCCGCAGACGCAGCCGCAGCAGGAGGTCGGGGCACCGCTCCACCTCCTCGCCGGCGGCGTCGCCGGCGCCGTCAGCAAGACCTGCACCGCGCCGCTCGCGCGCCTCACAATCCTCTTCCAGGTGCGCCTTAACGCCCAGCCTTCCTTCCTCTGCTCTGGTGATTTTGTCTTCTTCACCAGACTGCTTGTGCTAACTGCGGGGTTGTGTATTGACGACTGGTATCTCGCTTCATTAAGCTGCTTTGTAAGCAATAGCGGAGAAATGGGAATTGTATTGCATTTTGTAGAGCAACTGTACCACCAAGGCGGAACTTCTTCTGCTAACTGTAAAGACATGTCCAAATGCATATATTCATGTTCTTGAAGAGTCCTTGGCGTGGCGCTAGGGGTCTAATGTGCACATAGTATCACACTATTTGCGTGCTGATAGTATGCCCGTGCGTGGGATTTATGAATTTAATTTCTATTTGCAGGTGCAAGGAATGCACTCGGATGTGGCTACGATGCGCAAAAATACCATATGGCGCGAGGCATCCCGCATTGTCTATGAAGAAGGACCCCGAGCGTTCTGGAAAGGAAATCTTGTAACTATTGCACACCGGTTACCTTACTCCTCGATTAGTTTCTATGCGTATGAGAAATACAAATATGTAAGTACAAATGCTTCTGTATAAAATTTGCATGCCTACTCTTCGCCACTTGTGACATGTGCTTAATTTGGTTATTGTTGAGGCGTGCAGTGGCTCCAGATGTTGCCTGGTCTCGACAAGGATGCTGGATTGGGTGCTGATGTTGGTGTCAGAATGGTGGGTGGTGGCTTGTCTGGGATAACAGCAGCTTCTTTGACATACCCGCTGGACTTGGTACGGACACGTCTGGCTGCTCAGGTAAGCTGCTGTCAACCAACTCGATGTAGAAATTTGCAGGAGCTACTGTGAAATTTTCCACTCAAATGTCAAAATGCCCAAATTGTTTTCCGTGTGGACAACTAATTCTTTTGGCACCTCTTGCCATGTCTTGCAAAAACAATAATAAACTAAAACTGTTCGATGTTGTGCTTACTACTGAATGTCTACATGCAATGGCCTGCAATAAAACTAACAAATATAGGGCCATGCCCATGCCAAAAGCATATAGCTAGGCTTCTTAACCTTTTTTTTCATTTGAATGATTGCAGACGAACACAGCTTACTACAGGGGCATATCTCATACTCTTTTTGCGATCTGCAGAGATGAGGGTGCCAGGGGGTTGTACAAGGGTCTTGGTGCCACTTTACTGGTATGGACATTTTGTATTTCTTTGATCTCCCTGTTTAATGAGCTTCTTTCTTTTGTTATTTCATTTCGTGATTCTTTGTAACACAGGGAGTAGGCCCCAGCATAGCGATAAGCTTCTCAGTTTATGAAACGCTGAGATCCCATTGGCTACTAGAGAGGTAAGTTGGACATGATACATGTTGGCTCTAAGTCACATCCATGCAACTTCGTTCGTGTTAATTTGATTGTTTTAACTTTCTATTCAATACAGGCCATGCGATTCCCCCGTCTTGATTAGTTTGGCTTGTGGAAGTCTTTCGGGAATTGCATCTTCAACTTGTAAGTGCTCTATAAGCAGACTGCTCTTTGATTATCTTGTAGGCCTATTCAGATTCTCAGATGCTTGTTGGCCCAGTTCCAAGTTGTAAAGATGTTTTCTATTTTGTTTTCTGATAAAAAGCTAAATACCTACATATCTATTGGTAAAAAATGTCATGAAGTCTCTAGATAATCAATTGTATGTCTATCCTGTAAGATTGTTACTTCAGAAATTCTAAGTTATAAATGTCATTTGTATTTCTAAGGCCCAACTTGCGTTTACTACACTCTTTTTGATGAATTTGTTCCATAATATGCTATCTGAAAGTAGCTGTGGAAATGGTAAGATCTGGTTAGCAAATGTTAAATAGGCAAAAGGTGGTTAGGCAAACAGGATTATCATAATCATCCGCAATGCCGAATATTCATAAGAAGACAAGTTTCTGAAAACCGAATGACAGAAGATTAAATGTTTCTGTAAATATGAAAATTATCTGCAAGAGATGCAAAGAACTCTTTTGTGAAGCAAGAAATTGCTTTCTTACTTGACGAATTTTCATGTAACTGATTTTATTATGATTTTCACTTTCACATTAGAGTAATCCTTTTATCTGGTCTCGAAGCGCTTTTGCGTGTCACAAGAGGAAGCAAGTAGCTTATTATTTTGTCATCACCGAACTTGTCTTATGGTCCTGTCAAACTCAGTGAACTTTGTTTTGATTATTTGCATTTGTTATATTCCAGTTACATTTCCGTTGGATCTTGTAAGACGCCGCAAGCAGTTGGAAGGTGCAGGTGGGAGGGCCAATGTCTACCAGACAGGACTGTTTGGGACATTTAAGCATATTGTCCGGACAGAAGGTTATAAAGGATTGTATAGAGGGATCTTGCCTGAGTACTGCAAAGTGGTTCCGAGTGTCGGCCTCATTTTTATGACGTACGAGACACTGAAGTCGATGTTCACAGGAGGGGCATCACATGAATAAATATTGTCTGGTCGTGCTTGACAGTTTTGATACTTGTGCCAGAGTAGCACTGGAGGCTGATTAGGGAGTGAAAGAGAGATGAGTTTGTAGTATATGCTAGAATTTAGGTGGTGCTAAATTTTGGATCTGATAACTTAATATCACTGGAGAATATTTATGTTTCTACAGATGTTGTAGTGCACACAAGAAGATTTAGTAACTGCGATAGGTCTTCCATTTTTTTTCTGTCCACCCTTATTTTGTGTATGTTCACGTTGTCTGTTTGTAATGGTACATGCGGCTATTCTCTAAAGCCTGATGATCTTCGTACCTCTGGAATATGGCCTCTGATATAATTCATATTCATAACAGTGAGGTTCCTAACCGTGACATGCGAGTTTGGTTGTATGATTGTGAATAGTTTTGTTATTCAGCCTTCCTTATATGGATCATGGATCTGTTTGATTTATGTTGTGCTTCAGTTGTAGGATGCCAAAGACGCATCTCAATTTATATTTTGGGCTATTGATTTGGTCTTCTCTTGTGTTAAACTTCCTGATGTATTAATGTGGAAAAAAATCGGATCAACTTCCTCCTACCACATTCTCACAGCGGTGACTATATCTTGTGTCAAAGTATTGGAGAAATGCTGTATTATTTTTTGCTGTCTATGGCAGGATTGACTGACCATACATTTGTTTCTTATTCAGTATGAGCAAGTTGCCTTTTTATCACAAAAAATTAACCAAGTTGAGAAAAGTTGGAATCTTCACTGAATAGGTATGTCAATGGTTATATGCTTAAAAAAAAGGAGTGTTATATGCCGCAGGGACGGCACACCAGAGCGTCAGTGCCTCGTGTATCAACTGCAAGAGCTGATCCACAAGGTGACTGTCTCCTGAAAGGTAAGAATTGGCTGGTTCCATCTCTGACTTTCATTTATGACTAAGAATTGACTGTGCAGAAAGAATGTAAAGGTGCTGATTGGTGCTAATGGATATGCTTATGACGCGCCAGATTTGAGGTAATTGGCTCTCCTGGAAGCCTGCTTAATTAGGACACTTGAACTTTTCTTTTCTCTGCATTTTCACCTGAAGGATGCTCATTTTTCTGCGCAGATCAATAACAAATAACTTAACTTTGCACACGCACATTGATACATACATACACACATACATAAATAAATACCTGAGTACATTAGCATGGGTAATTCTGTGAGTTACATTGGTGCTATGTCACATTATTACACCTGCCATCCTGTTACTTCGAGCAAATGCAGTTTCTTTTCTGATTCGCTCTGACATGACCCCTCTGAAAACACAAGGTCATGAAATACGAACCCTTCTATAGCACATTCATCTCCTTATGTATGTGCGTACGGTCTCTACATTTCTGCATCCGATATGGACATTTGTTTCCGTGTCTTATTACACAGGAAAACCTCCGGTTAAGCGTATATGGTTCAGTGTCTGGCGAAGGCCATACTTGTTGACAGCTTTGTAGGCAGTTCTGAAACCATCACCATATGCTGCTGAGGTGTCATTTGCAATCTGATGCATGAAGAACTCGCCGAGCTTCTTCTCGGTATGAGATATTCCTCCCTTCTTGGAGGACGGTGGTCGATACGAGGTTGACGATGAAGAAGAAGCGTAAGACGATGAAGGTTGAGCGTGTCTCGTAGAAGCTGGAAGAATCTCCGCCTCTAGCCACAGGTAAGCATAACTTGGCATATACCCTCCTCAACCTCTGGGCTTAGGTTTCGGTAACCTGAAGGCACCATTATCGAACCGAGCTCATTATTCAAATCAAATTACATTAAAGTGACTGTCGAAGGTTCAGATCAGTACAAGTTGTTTGTACAGGTACCTTTGAGGCGCAACCACCCTGCATCAGTTCATGGGCAAGGATGGAGCCAGTTAGTAGCCTGCAATTATGTGGAGAACTTTTGATTTCATACAAATGATGCACCGGTTATAGAATGCCAAAAACCCCAGCATTTGATTATGATCTATATGTCGAAGTGCCCAGTCTCTAAGCTCAAAAAAAAGAAGTGCCCAGTCTCAGTGAATACTGAACTCACCTGGGGAGTCCATACAAGACAAGAATTGCAGTGACTTCACATCTCCGAGTCAGCTTCTGTGGTTGAGTTCTCATATCTAGCAACCTATGACCACCAATCCTGGGCCTTCGAAGTATCTGAGAAACCAAAACCTCATACGGTCAAAAGAATGATCTACTGAATAATTTGAGTCCTGAAAGTTGAGAGATCGCGCTTACACTGGTCACAGTCTGCTCCTCCGAGAGACACAGGCCTCTTGTTTCAGGCATGTGGTGAGGCCCCTGCAGAAGTGCAGACGACCATTAACATTTGCAAAGATTACATGTCAACTATGTGCTGATGATCAACTCAAATAAGGACTCACTTTGCACTCTCCTTCCATAGCTTCGTTGAGCGCTTGCCGCTCAACTAGGAGCATGGGTATCTGTTGGTCTAGTTTCATGTTCATCCCTTCGTAGTAGTCCCTGATAGAGTGGTACAGGGGTTGGCATTCACCGGTGTCCATGACAGCAGAATCTAGGCATTCCATGCATAGACTGCGGCCATCTCCCAATGACATGTACTTTGTGTTCCTTGGCTGCAGAGAAAAAAATGTGGTTAGAGAGGCAATTCAAGAAACAAAAAAATGCAGGGCCATCAGCCTAAACGTTGCACGACACATTTAGATAAGCTGGAACTTCAAGCATTGATCTCCTGGTCATTCAATTTCTCCAATCAACACATATGCTTCTAATTATCTAATCTGCCATTTATAGCCTTGTTTTACAAAGCATTATGCAAGACTATGAACCAGAATCTGAAATGCTCAATTGAAGGAAGAATAATCAGAAGGGAAACTGTTCCTCCACAATTTCAGACAAACATGTACCTCCATTTTCTCACAGCTGCAGCAACGAGGTGTGCGGTCAAGCTCATGTGAAGGGCAGTATTTCTGGCCCCAGAATGGATGGGCTCTGTATTCTATCAAGCCCGACCTGTTCGTCGCGATCTGTAGAAATACACGCACACAAAAGTGAGAATTTATTGTAGTGGTGTTGCAATGGCAATCCAAACATCAGTGCTAGCTCCTGTACAAACAGAGTACATTCAAAGAAAAGTCTTACAAATTGAAGGCAGACATCACATTTTGGGTGGTGTAGCTCCTTGTAGCACGACTTGTGGTATGGCTCTGCACCTAGCAAGGTGAACTGGAAAACAGAAAAGATAAGAGAAAAATGGGCTTGTTTGAACACAATATAAAGGCTTGTTCGAAATATTGAAGAAAACAGTTCAATTCCCACAAATGACTCCTATGTCCAGAACGGTGCCTACAACAAGTGTAGGATGGTTACCTCAGTCTCGCGGATAGCGTGGCTACAGGAAGAACAACGGAAGCACTGAGGATGCCAGTACATTCCCATGCAGCTCAAGTAGTGGCCATGTCCTACCTCATGCTTGCAACCACCACAGACCCTGCAGGATGCAGATGGCTTCGTTACACACGAGGTCTTGTGATGCTTTCATTGGGAACAACAAGGTGATGAACAAAGGTAGCTAACCTGTGCGCTCTAGGCAAGGCCTGAGAGGGGGCGTAGGGATTGTGAGGCATGTAAGGATTCATGTTCAGACTGTCTTGCATGGCCTTGGCAATATCTTCATCATTCTCTCCCTTATTGTGGTTTCGCTCTACACAGAATTCAACAGAAATGGCGCATTGTCAATTTGTCATTAGACAAATCAGAAAGGCGTCGAGTACAAGGTTTACATGGTATGTATGATGTACCTTTAGGGTGTTTGGCATCCTCTGCAAGAGAAAGTGCAATCTGACGGTCCAATTCTTCATTGTCAGGTCTAGGTGGCTCTTCCCTCTGGAGATAGCAAAGTAAGAAAGGCTAAGTCTTGTATAAATGTAGCCGGAAATCGAACGTGAGTCATGAAATGGAATTTCATGAAGATATAAAAGAACCACATAAGAAAAATGATAGACTCCGGCAAGGAGAGGGTATCAGCACCTTTGGTCTGATCGGTTCATGTTGCCAGAGCGTGCTCTGTTCTCCCCCCATCACCCGAGGTCGCCGCCGGTTCGACTCCACGGGCTTTGGCCCCTTCAAGAAATTGCAGAGCCACTTCATGAAGCTGGATCTCCTCTCTGTGTGCAGCAATTTTACCGTTAGACAGGCCGAAGCGAAATATAAGCAGGATCTCACGCAAGTGGCTGAAACTGCACAGTGGAGAGCAACTTCCTACCAACCAATCCCTGTCACGTGAAAGCAGGCACACAATGGGTAATACTTTTATGCTTCTTTGGATATGGAACTCTGGAGCAACTATGGTTGGTTAGAAGACCAAACACTTCTAGATGGGCCTTGACTTGAGCTTAGATTACTGCATATGCATGGTGACATTCAGTCATTTTGTAATGCATAGGCTACAGTTGCAATCATAGCAGCTCTGAACCTTCATGAACTGACAGTTAAAACGTATACTGAATTTCAGTCATCATGTGATGTGTAGACTAAGGAACTGCTGTTCATCACCATGGAAGTACATCTCTTAAATATTTATTTTTATTACTACGAGGCGTTTACTGGAACACCGTCATTGGAAAAAGGCCAGATGTACAATACCTGCATTGAACAGGATCAAGAAACACAGGGACAGAACACCATACGAAATTGCCTGGGTTGCTAACATGATCACCACTACACCGTGCTAATCACAGTAGATATCTTCCTTTTTCAGTTCTAGCACCGGTTCATTCACGAAGGGCGACGACGGCGCGAGGTCGGATTCAGTCACTATCTTGGTGAACCTCAGTTTATCCTGGATTGTAAGAGTCAGTTTCAGTCTACCTTTCCCTCCTCTGAATATAGCATGCATGCATGATTGTTAGAAAATTTTCATGTGATGTGAGTGCACAGGGTGTGATTTGACGTTAGGACCAATAAGCTGATGATTCATCAGAGCATTCGCTACATTGGTTGATTGCAACACCATTAACATGCATGGGCCAGCTCTCATGTAAAGAAACTCTCTTTCAGGAAGGGAAGTTTTACAGTACTTTTCAATGGTTACCGGATGGGACTAGTATGATTTGATACGGATGGCTGAGATGAAGTGGAGGAGATTAGGCCCAACAGGCCCAGTAAGCCAGCATTTTATTTTTTAACGTATCGACGCTGTAAAAAAATAGATGCAGTAGCAAGCAAATTCAGCGGACACTCCGATCGAGCCGCCGCCCGACCAGACGCCCCGAGCTCGCCGCCGCCACACCTCACCGCCGATCTCGCCGCTGCCCCACCTCACGCCCGATCGCGTCGCAGCCTCCTCCTCGCAGTCGCCTGCGACATCACCCACGGTCGCCTCCTCCTCGCAGTCGCCTCCGGAGGACGCCGCCGCTTCCACCGGACCCGCGGGCGCCTCCAATTCGCCCTCAACCGAGGACGCCGCAGCCACCTCCGCGCCGCCGCCGTCTCGGCCTCCAGCTCGCTCACGCACGAACACGTCGCCGCCGCCGACATCTCGGACGCGGAGACCGCATCGTTCCTCCGCCTTGAATCTTCTTCCAGACCAGAAAGCCATCACGTTCGTGCTGCATCTCGCCGACCCAATCTCGCCTGAGGCAGTAGGTACGTGTTCCCCTCCATTCCCTGAACTGAAGAATTGGGTGCATATTGACCCAACATTCAGTTATCTTCTGTATGCAGTTAGTGGTGGAGCTAGTACACAAGAATTGGGTGCAAATTGATCCAACTTGGTTTTGCCAAATCCTTCATTAAATTAGTCCTGCCATTGACTTTTAGGGAAAATTTATACCTTAAGCAATAAAGCTGAAACCAATGATACAATGATGTAACTTGGCCACTGTCGCAGTATAGATTTGCTGTTTATTACATTTATTTCAAGACACTTGACTTGTATACTTTTAATTAGTAGTGGTACCATTGGGATGAAACATAGCATTTTCGTTTTCCTGTTTATCATCATGTCAATGGTGCAGAATAGGTTGTCAAATAGTCATCTACAATACAGTCCCAATGTCTTAGATTACAATGTGTTTTGTTTCCTTGGTCATAACAGGTTGATATTAGTTTCTTGGTTTTGGTTCCTGTTGTCTCAATATATTTGTGATCAGCAAAATCAAATGTTGTTTCATCTTGCATGAAATTATCTTGTTTAGTTTGAGACATGATTTATTTGATTAGTAACATGAATATTAATTTTCTGATATGCAGTTTTTAGAGATGGAGCATGAGGAGCGTGATGAGTACCTACGTCGCTGGACAGCCTGAGCTGCCACTGTCGGAAGATGGAGCGTGAGGAGATCCCGTGTGCACATATGTTTTGTGTTCTTAAGCACTACGGCATGCACGACATCCCTCCTTGCTGTGTTGCCGTGAGCTGGACGATGGAAGCACAAGATGCATTCGAACATTGGCAGTACACATGTTTGGTCTGAACAGATGGATTGTTTCCGCGAACTCCGCAACATGTGTAATACAGCTATGTTCAAAGTTTCAATGAGCACCGAGTAACAGAACTTTTGAAGTGTATTATAGATGTGGACGCTGAGAACGAAGAGAATGGTGACGAGGGCGAGAATGACCACCAAACCGAGTTGTAATGTTCCTTCTAAAGGTTAGTTTATTTTTTGTTCATATTTTTCTCACTAGATTCTCAATGCTCAGAAAATATCGTGTGTTTAGAATTTTAAGCTGGGTGTTTATTTTATGTCATATATCACTATAGGCTCCTTGTTACTCACTCCAATAAAATGAGTAGGACTCACTGAATTATAATAGTTCATTTCTTTTCCTTCAACCTTTGATAATTTTATTTTGGGCGCTGCAGATGACTGGTCTCTCAGAGCCCTCAAAAGAAGGCTCTTCAGCTGATGGTTCGATCGCTCTCTAGAAAGCTGGGTCCTGGAATAGCATATTGAGCAACTCTTCTCCAACAAGTGTCTCTCTGGAACAAGCTTGGTCCGACCCAAGCAAACAACATCCAGATTGCTGATACCGTTTCTGGATGACATAAGTTCTAGTTAGAAAACGATGTGATTTCTTTTGTATCTGGTATAAGTTCACAGAAAAAATGGCTGGTATAAGTTCACAGGAAAAATGACTGTACTTTGAAGTTCTGGTAGAACTTGGTTTGTCTATATTTTATTTGCTTTTTAAAGCTTGTAGCCTGGGTGAGACTTTAGAGAAAATTTCCTGCTATTTTCGGTTGCGCCTAGTCTATTTCCTCTTTTCTGTGGTATGTGCAAGTCGTGTCATGCGTACTGAAATTTTTCAGTACAATGAATAAGTTGCTGTCGTGTGGCTGCGTGATCTCTGCAATGAATAAGTGAAAATTGATATGAATATTTCAATAATGCATGTCTATGCTGTTGGAATTATTATTCGAGCTATGTACAAGACCAGCATTAACCCAAAAAGTGCTAAATATTTCTATATTTGGAGTTCTCTTCCGCAATCACTTCTGCAACAGACAGTCCTGTACATATCGAGTGAAGTTTATTTTTCTTATTGCAAAATTGTCGTTGATATCTACCATCTTGGGCCAAATTGCAAAGTTTTTGTAAGGCCGACACCCATCTAGCTTATTGGGCCGAAGCTCATCTGCGGGAGGTCGCGAATTAGGCACTAGTATGATTTCAACTACTCTAATTTTTAGCACTAGTTTGATTTCATCTGGGCCCATGAACGAAAATGGAGGGCTCTTGTTCATATGAGGGTACCACAAAACATCTCTTCAGGAAATAGGACATGATGTGGCCGGTCTAATGGATATCAGCCTCAAATATAATAAGTGCATAAAAATGGTACGCTAGCCGACACATCAATCGATCGGTAGATCGAAGTTCCTTAGGAAAGGGATAGACTGGAACACCCGATCCCAATTAAAGTGAGCCTTTTTGTCAATAAAACTCCCTTTACCGACTTTTGTTTTTCAAGGTGGCTGAAAATCCATCTCTCCTTTCTTCAATTCGCTTCGTTATGTCTTCTGCTTCCTCCGTTTTCGAATAAGTGTACATCTATCTTTTGTACAAGTCAATATTTTGCAAATTTGACCAACTTTATAGAAAAGTATATTAATATGTATGAAATCAAATTGGTATATTTTGAAACTTCATTTCAAGGTGAATCTAGTGATATCAATTTTCTGTCATAAATGTTGATGATTGAGATAACTCTTGATTGTATTGATCAAAACAGAGGGGATTACATCGTATATAAAGTACATGGAGAACCGACATAGGACTAGGGTATTGGTATCCTTGTAGTACACGTATTGGTATCCTGGGTGATCACGTATTGCTAACACCCCCCCGCAGTGTCAACGTCGGGTGTGACGATGTTGAGACTGGAACGTATGTCGGTGAATGGAGCTGTTGGTAGTCCCTTGGTGAAGATATCTGCAAACTGAGCACTGGTTGGAACATGAAGAACACGCACTTCGCCGAGGGCAACCTTCTCTCGAACAAAATGAATATCAATCTCAATGTGCTTTGTTCGACAATGATGAACTGGGTTGGAGGCCATGTAGACTGCAGAGATTTTGTCACAATAGACAATGGTGGCACGCTCGATGGGACGATGAAGCTCAGCCAGAAGTTGACGAAGCCAAATTGTTTCGGCGACAGCATGAGCAACCGATCTGTACTCCGCTTCAGCTGACGACCTGGAGACTGTGACCTGTCTTTTAGAGGACCATGAAACAAGATTATCACCCAAATAAACACAATAGCCGGATGTGGATCGTCGAGTGTCTGGACAACCTGCCCAGTCCGCATCAGAATAAGCTGTCAAACTTGTGGGAGAGGAACAATTAATTCGTAAGCCATGGTCAAGAGTACCTTTGAGATAGCGAAGTATGTGTTTGATATGATTAAGGTGAGGTAAACGAGGATCATGCATATATAAGCAGGCTTGTTGAACAAAGTAGGAGATATCGGGACGAGTGAGAGTTGCGTACTGAAGAGCACCTGTGAGACTACGATAGAGGCTGGGATCAGAAATAGGAGCACCGTCGGCAGAAAGTTTGGAACCTACATCAACGGATGTACGAGAGGGTTGACAATCAGACATGCCAGCACGAGATAATAGGTCAAGTATGTATTGGCGTTGGGAAAGGAAGAGGCTATCTTTGGAGCGAGAGACGGCAACACCAAGAAAATGATGGAGGGTGCCATGATCGGTCATAGAAAATTCTTTGTTGAGTAGAGAAATTATGTGAGTGAGGAAGGAGTCAGAGGATGCGGTGAGAACAATATCATCGACATACAATAACAGATATGCGGTGTGGTGAGAGGAACAAAAGATAAACAGGGAGGAGTCCGATTTAGATGGTAGAAATCCTAAAGTTTGAATGAATGTGTCAAAGCGATGAAACCATGCTCTAGGAGCTTGTTTAAGACCATATAATGATTTGTGGAGAAGACAGACAAGATCAGGAGAAGACGGATGCTCAAAACCTGAGGGCTGCTGACAATAAACTATTTCATTTAATGTGCCTGGAAGAAAGGCATTTTTGACGTCGAGTTGATGAATAGGCCAAGAGGAGGAAATAGCAAGACTAAGAACTATACGAATAGTACTGGGTTTGACGACAGGAGAGAATGTCTCATCATAGTCAACACCAGGTTGCTGAGAAAAACCCCGGCAAACCCAGCGAGCCTTGTAACGAGCAAGAGAACCGTCAGAGTGAAATTTGTGACGAAATACCCATTTACCGGAGACAATATTGGCGTTGGAAGGCTTAGGAACGAGAGTCCAGGTGTTATTGCTAGTGAGAGCATCAAACTCATCACGCATGGCGGCATGCCACAACGGATCAAGAAGGGCACGCTTGTAGGATGTAGGAATAGGAGAAATAGTGGGTGTTGCGGTTAGGTTAAGTTTGCGCACGGGAATGTGAAAACCACGCTTACCACGAGTACGCATGACATGATCATTTAGTGGGGCAGAAACAGTGACAGCATTGGGTGGGATAGGCATATCGGAGAGAGAGATGGGAGTAGGAGCTGACGCGGTATGATCGGATGCAGGCGTAGGGGAAATAGTGGGTGGTGCTGCCTCGGCAGATAAGTCTGCCCCGGGAGAGAATTTAGCCATGGCAGGAGGTGGTGTATGTGGAGTGGTTGGAGGTTGTGGTTCGGGAGAGGATGGTGTTGGGGTTGATGGGGTCATAGGTGGGGTTGGGTTTAGGGTTTGGGAAAGAAGAGGTGGATGCACAAAAGGGTTGGATGGCGGTGTGGAAGGGGTGGGCTCGCAAGAAGAAAAAGCAGCGTAGGGGAAAGTATGTTCATCGAAGGTAACATGACGAGAAAGAAGAACCCTACCGGAAGAAGGATCGTAACATCGCGAGCCCTTATGATCGTCGGACAGACCTAGATAGATGCATGGGAGGGAGCGAGGAGCTAGTTTGTGGTCGGTGGTGGCGGAAATGTTTGGAAAGCAGAGGCAACCGAAGACTCGTAGGGAAGAATAAAGAAGAAAGGTGGCCGTGCGTAGAGCTTCAACCCAAAAACGAGGAGGAAGAGAAGATTGGAGAAGTAGGGTTCGTAAGATATCATTGATAGATCGTAGGGAGCGTTCGGCTTTTCCATTTTGTGGAGAGGTGTATGGACATGAGAAACGAAGTAGAGTACCCATGGAGAGGAAGAAATTACGATTTCTAATATTATCAAATTCTCGACCATTATCACATTGAAGAAAGCGAATTGGAAGGCCGAAGTGAGTATGAGCGTATTTATAAAAATTGAGAAAAACTGTGTGAGCATTGGATTTGGCACGAAGGGGAAACGTCCATATATAGTGTGAATAATCATCAAGAATAACTAAATAGTATTTGAACCCGGAGACACTTGGTATAGGAGATGTCCACAAATCACAATGTAACAACTCAAAAGGAAACGAACTAACTGTAGTAGACGAACTAAAGGGGAGACGAACATGTTTGCCGCGCTGACAGGCATTACAAAGAGAGGAATCATGAGACGAACTAGAGCTAGGGATCCTAAATTCTTGGAGCAGAGATGACAATGTAGTGTTGTTGGGATGGCCCAGTCGACGATGCCAAAGATCAACCGAGGCGTGTAGAGCATGTGGAGTTGAAGAAGACGCATCGTGAAGAGGATAGAGATCACTTGAACTATTGTAGCGGGCCAGAACCGTCCTGGTGATCAGATCCTTCACAGATAAACCGAAAGGGTCAAATTCCAACGATACAGAGTTATCAGTGGTAAACTGACGAACAGAGATAAGATTTCTAATTAAGTCAGGAGAAACAAGAATATTTCGAAGAAGAAAATTTTGGTTGTGGTTTGGAATATAGGAATTGCCAGTGCAAGTTATGGGGATGGAAGAGCCATTGCCAACAATAATAGAAGAGAATTGAGATGGGGAAAAGGATGACAGCAAATTCATATTTGAAGACATATGCAAGGATGCACCAGAATCGAAAATCCAAGGAAGGCAGCCTGATCCCAGGTTGGCGGTGCAGATTGTGGTGGAGCAGCTGGCGACGGCATCATGTAGGGAAGAGCTGGGGGCGTGCCCGGCATGTAGGGGTTGGTCGCAGCAGAGTAGCCCAGCGGTGCACCGTAGTAGACGGAGGGCGTCATGGGAGGGCTGTACGTCGGCTGAGCCGTGTAGACGTGTGAGGGTGGCCGCGAGCTCAGCGGGCCAGGTGCACCTGTCGCAGGACGAAGGCCGGGACTCCATGTGCCCGTGTAGGCAGGCGGGGCACCGTAGGGGGATGGCGCAGTCCAGGGCATAGGCTACGCCTGAACAAGACCCGTCCAGGGATCATGAGGCGGGTGATATGGTGGTGTAGTAGTGGGCGCGACCGGCGGCGGTGCTGGTGTCGATGAAGAGGAGCCGCCTAAAGGAGGTGCACTGGTACGAGGTTGCGGTGGCCTATACACCGGATTCTTGCCACGGTAATTTGGACTCGGACGCCAGCCCGGGAAGGCGGTGGTGTTGGCAGAAGGGCAGAAGCCGTGGAAGCCGTAGGAGTCGTGTACCGACGTGAAAGAGTTGCAGCGGACGACCGGCCTTGCGAGCTTGCATCTGGGCTTCGAGTTGGAGCATGGAGCGGACTTCGGCGAAGGATGGACGTCGCCGCATCATGGGGATGAAGGTGATTTGCTTGTCAAATTGCTCGCCGAGTCCAACGAGAAGGGCGTTGATGAGCGTGCGATCGTCCACGGGATCACCAAGTTCGCGAAGTTCATCACCGATGGCCTTGAGACGCTGGCAGAAGACGGTGACCGTCGAATCCCCTTGGGTGGTGGTGCGAAGCTCAGTATGAAGAGTGTTGATGCGAGCGTCGCTGTTGTCCTGGAACAGTTGGCGCAGAGCGGCCCATAGCTCGGAGGCGGTGGCGCCGTCATTGGAGACGAGGTTGAAGAGCTCGGTGGAGATGCGCGTGTAGATCCATTGGATAATTGCCAGATCATCCTTGACCCATCGTGGATCAGCATGGTGCGGAACCGAGGTAGCCTCGATGTGATGGCGTAGGCCGCAGCGACCGAGGTGGATGTGAAAGAGGTGGCGCCAATGGTAGTAATTGTGTGAGGTGAGATCAAGCATGACGGGGATAAACGGAGAGACATCAGTGATGGAGTCAGCTAGAGAGATTGCAGCTGGTTGCATGGGATGGTGGGAAGAGGTGGAGATTGGAGGTAGAAAAGGGCCGGCGGCGCGGAACTCTTCAAGGGTGAAGAGCCGCGCGGCGGCGGTGGAGGTTTTGGCGGAGGCGCCATCTAGGTGCGGAATAACCTAGGCGTCTGATACCATGATAATTGAGATAACTCTTGATTGTATTGATCAAAACAGAGGGGATTACATCGTATATAAAGTACATGGAGAACCGACATAGGACGAGGGTATTGGTATCCTTGTAGTACACGTATTGGTATCCTGGGTGATCACGTATTGCTAACAAATGTTGGCACTTTTTTCTACAAAGTTGGTCAAATTTTAATAAGTTGAACTTACCACAAAAGGTAGAAGCACTTATTCGCGGATGGAGGGAGTACTTGTATTGTTAAACGGATCGCCAACAGTTTTGGTGACCACTTTCCCCTGGGATAATCTCCGATAACCCCCCTGGTCACTTAAGTATCGCCCACAGGCCCCTTTTCGCTGTCACTGACATGTGGGGTTTAAGTGACCCGGGGGGTTATTGGCGATTCTCCCCCCTCCTCCTCGCCGCCGGAGGGCGTCGCCGGGCAAAGCCCCGGTGGCGCTGGCGGCGGCGGGGCGTCTTCTCCCCTCGCGCGGCGGCGGTGGCGCGGGCCGCTGCTTCCGGTGGGGCGTTGTGCTGGCGTGGGGCGCAACGGCGTGGTCGCCTAGCGGCGGCGGCGCGGTGGCTGTGCAGGTTTTTGGCGAGCTCAAGGCGGCGGCGGCGTCCCCTGACGCGGCTTCTCGCGGAGGGCTGCGCGAGCTCTGCACGACGGGCAAGGGGAGGAAGTTGGGCATTGGCGTCGGCGCGCTTCGATCGGCGCGGCTGTGGAGGAAATCGTGGCCAGCGGTGCTGCTGCTCGCTGGCTTGGTTCGGGAGGTTCTCGGAGGAGTGGTGGGCAGCGTGGTCGTGTCCGCCTCGACTCGGGCCGGGCCAGGGGGCCGGGCCCTCTCGAGCTCATCATCCTCTGCCCTCAGATTTGGTCGCCGGCAGCCATGGGGGCTGAAGGTCGCCGATTTGCGGGAAGAACTCCCCCACCTGCAGGTTCGATGGCTCCTCGCCGTTCCGGGGTACTCGCGGCGGCGGTGCCGCTCGCTCTTCCCAGTGTTTTGTCAAGTGCTGAGTTAGGACGCCGGGGCGGCGGCTCTGGATGGTGGGGAATCTGTGGGTTGGCGGGCGAGCCCAAGGTTCCGGTGGTGCTGGCTAGAACCACGGCCGTGAGGACGGGTGGTGCCTAGCGAGCTATGTTCCGTGGCAGTGGTGTGGTCGTCGTCTTGGCAGCGCCCTTTGCCCTGTGTGGGAGGTGGAGAGGTCCGACCGAGGGGAAACCCTTGCCCAGGCTTTTGCCCGGGCCGCGGCGGCGGCGTCCATGGGCATCGTACCCTTCTTGAAGGCGTCGTTGTGGTGTTCCTCTCCCCTCCTACGTGTTCCGGGTGAAAACCCAAGATCCTCGCATCGGGCGGTGGCGGCGCTTTGCGTCGTGCTCTTCTTGAAGACGCCGCCTTGGAGCTTACGGTGGGCAGCTCTCCGGAGGTTGGTTACCTCCGGCAAAGCTTGTATCTTGATCTACACTACCGGTGTGTCTTGTTGGATGAACCTGGTGTGCCTCAGCGAGCTGGTGATCCCCTGGTGGCTGTTGCGGTTGACGTCTGCGCGTGTCTCGGCGGTGTGCAGTGTGTGTTGGTGAGCCGGCCTTGGCTCTAGGGTGAGCTTCGGCCCGACGACTTTGCCCGTGTTGATGGTGTGCAGCGTGTGTCGGTGTGCCGGTCTGTTCTTGAGGGCAAGCTTCGGCCCAACACCTTTGCCCGCCCTGCTAGTTCTCAGTCTCATCGGAGTAGTTCTTAGGTGCTGTCTGCCTCGCCGGAGTTTCTTCGGTTTTCCTGTTTCTTGTGTGGGTGTGTGTAGTTCGTTGGTGTAAGCTGGGTTCAGCACTTTGTATCCATGTCGCCGTTTGGCGTTATTAATTTAACGTTGGGCCTTTTGGCCTTGTATCTAAAAAAACGATTCATATTGGAAGGCGGCAAGCAAAAGGTAAAATCTAGCCAGACAAGACAAGGACAAACTGCTAGTTTCTCGCCAAAAAGAAAAGGACAAACTGCTAGTAGCTGATAGGCAAACAACGGCTATGAAGTACGTAAGATCTACGAGAAACCACAAAAACATAGACAGAGCATCAACGACGAGGTCGGCCCACGGCAACGCTAACAATACAAGAAGAGAAATAGGCCAGACGAGCAGAGAGTTCCGATTAATTACCGTGGCTGCACTGATCAGAAGTCCTTGGGGGCGTAGCCCATCTACGCAGGAACACCGGTGCTCCAAGACGGCATATATATACTCCGCACCGCGCACACCGCAGTCGACGAATAACGGCGGAGAACTTTGCGCTACCAAGAACGACGGAGGCGATCACGATGTTTGCGGCGAAGCGGGAGGAGGATCGATGAGCGAGAAGAGCTAGTTGCAATGGACGGAGGAGGAACAGGGAAGGGGAGAGGGGGGCTTAAGTTCTTGGAGAATAAAGGCTCGGCCGCTCGGTGGTGGAGTTGGCCGCGACAGAAAGGAAAGGATTGAGGGAGAAGCGAAGGGCGGTCGGCCGCCCACACCTCACGGCATCTCGCCTTCGCCTCCCGCGATCCTCCTCCTCCTCTCCTCCGCGTAAGATTAGCGCGGTGATCCCAGCCGTTAGCTTTAGAAAATTCTCTTGGCTGCTGGCGCTAGCCAGTTGATTAGTGGCGATCGAATGCACTTGCCGGGGCAGGGAGAATATGTTTGGTTTTGTGTTGTGTTGCGGGGGGAGGGGAAAGGAGAGATTCGTTGTGTCAACGGGAATGTATGCCCCTCGTTGGCTTTTCGAACGATTTGTTTGTTATTTTTCGTGATGCTCTGTAGAAACAAGGGAGCGGGAGCAGTGTCTTTATCTAAAAAAATGTTCGTTCAGTGTTAATCAACACAGCCTACTCACTAACGCTACCGTACCCCTTTCCAGTCCCCTAGGGTTTCGCCTAGGGTTTGTAGTCCTCGGGCGCCGCGCCGCCGCGAGCTCGTTTATCCTCTCCGATCGCTACTGTGATCGGGAGATCGGCTCTTGTTCGAATCAGCCACGGTCAGCTTGCTCATGGCGGGATCTTCGACCGCGGGTGGCTCTCGGACGAACGACAGGATGGATCCTAGCCAGCTGTTGGAACGGCTGCACCTGGAAGAAGATGAACTAGATAATCTCGTGTGGAGGAAGAAGTTGATGATTCTGAGGTGCAAACAAAGTGGCTCGCGCTTGCGCGTGTTCTGACGGAGAAAAGTTTTAGCCAAGGTGCGCTCATCGGCGACATGAGGGGTGCTTGGAGCCCGGCAAAGGTGGTGGTATGGAGAAGGATTAACCCTAACCTTTTCTCGGTTCAATTCAATTGTCTTGCAGATTGGAATAAAGCGATACATCAAGGGCCCTGGGATTTTTGTGGATCAGCCCTAATTATACAGGAATATGATGGTTTTCTAACCCTGAAAGTGTCAAGTTAGATCGGATTGAAACATGGACTCAAATTCATAAGCTGCCTGACGGAGTGCTCATGAAAAAAGATTTCGTCCATAATATGGCAAGGAGAATTGGAGATGTCCAGGAAGTTCAAATTACTTTACCCAATGGGTTTGTGGGGTAGTTCATTAGGGTTCGTGTGAAATTGGATGTTAACAAAAAGCTTACCCGCTTCGTGAGCTTCACAAAAGGTGGGAAGACAGAGTTCTTTCAGGTTAAATATGAGAAGCTCCTTGATTTCTGTAACGCATGTGGGAAGTTGGGACATTGGCATGAGGAGTGCGGTACAGGTGAGCACGACGTATCAAAATTTGAATGGGGCCCCTTCATATTAGCGCCTCACTGTGGAAGGGGGAATAGCAGAGTCTCTGGTACTGGTCGTGGTTCTACGAATGCAAATAGTGGTGTTGAAGATGGGAACGGCCGTGGGAGAGGCCGGAATCACATGAGAGGAGGAGGCTTCTCTGGTAGAGGCAAATGGAACAGTGAGTATAATAATCCAGGCTTTGATGACCTGGACATGGATCATGATGGACACACAAAGGATCTTATGGAGTATGCGGTTTCGGCTAAAACATTGAGTCAGGGAAACATGTCAGAAAAGGAGGCCGGGAGCAGGAAGAGGCTCAACTTTGATGATGCTCGTAGCAAAGGAGGGGAGGCTATTCTCCCTCTAGCACTGATGCAAAAAGATGGATTGGGTACTGAAGAACAAGAAGGTGTGATTTCCAATGATGCATCAGATGATGGGATTACTATAGAAGGCTCTAGTCTCGAAGATGGAGAGGTGACCACACCAGAGAAAGTCCAAATTCAGAAGAGAGCAAAAAAGGGTGATGATTTGAACCAAACTAAGATATCGGCGGCTCCTGAGACGGGAGCTGACTGGACGCAATGAAAATATTAGGATACAATGGCCGTGGTCTCCAAAAGACCACGGCTACCCGGGCTCTGCTCAAGTTAGTCAAGCGGAGTTGCCCGGATATTGTGTTCTTGTCGGAAACTCATCTCGATGAGTGGCCGGCAGAGTGTTTGCGTCGTAAGCTAGAGATGGATTTCAAGGAAGTGGTTGTTAGTGATGGGAGGAGTGGAGGTTTGATGTTACTTTGGAAAAAAGAAGTTGTTGTTTCATTGCGTTACAAAATGAGCAACTACATCGATGTCTTCGTGGGAACCAATCAGTCTGATGTCTGGCGATTCACAGGGCTCTACGGGAACCGAAGTGGCAGAACAAACATAAAACTTGGCAACGTCTCAGAGAACTTCATGCTGCGGTGGATCTCCCATGGTTGGTCATGGGTGATCTTAACGAAATTTTGTATCCTTTCGAGAAGGAGGGGGGAAACCCTAGACCGCTACATTTCATGGAAAGCTTTAGAACTGCTCTGGATGATTGCGGCTGTCGGATTGCGGCTACATTGGTGAAAGGTTTACCTGGCACAGAGGAGGGATCAGGGAACGTTTCGATAGGGCACTTGCTAATTCTTCTTGGAAAAATAAGTTCGCTGATGTTGTTCTCCAGAACCTGGAGTACGGTCGTTCAGATCACAGACCTATTCTCATGTGCATTGAAGAGGAAGCCCAGCAGGAGCTTAATGGGCCATCTGTCCTCCGTTTCGAAGCTAAATGGCTCCGGGAGCCCAATTTTCAGCAGGTGGTCGAAGAAGCCTGGGCTAGGTCGGGAGAACGGGCTGGTTCTCAAAATTTGGCGGGAAAGCTATCTGTTGTACATGATTTGCTGCACAAGTGGAATCGCACCACTCTCCAAAGTACAAGCAGGAAGTTGAAAACAGCCCAGAGAAAATTTGAAACTGTGGTTTCTGGACCAATTTTCGATGAAAGTGTTAAATACCAGAAGGAACTAGCGGCTGAAATCGAATTTTTGCTTGAACAAGAGGAGATTAGCTGGGCTCAGAGAAGCCGGCTGAACTGGCTACAGCACGGGGATAAAAATGCCAGCTATTTTCATAACTTCGCAAGTGCCCGTCGCAAGAAAATATGATTCGAAACTAAAGGATGATTCAGGTATTTGGAAGGAAGGATGCCATGAGCTTAATCCTTTGGTTTCTCAATATTTTGCAGGTCTATTCTCTACTGAAGGATGAACCTGATCCGGATATTTTGGCGAAAGTTAACCCTCGGGTTACTGATCCGATGAACGAGGGTTTGCTAAAGCCTTATACAGCGGAGGAGGTCAAAAAGCCCTCTTCGCAATTGGTGATATGAAGGCTCCTGGAACGGATGGTTTACATGCCATTTTCTTTAAGAAGTGTTGGAATCTGATTGGTAATGATCTAACTAATGAAGTTCTTGCAGCGATAAATCAGAAAGCCATCCCCGAAGGGTGGAATGATGCGGTAATTGTGATTATACCGAAGGTCTCTGAACCCGAATTGATCACCCAATATAGGCCTATCAGTTTATGCAACGTACTATACAAAGTTATTTCCAAGATGATTGCTTTCCGTTTGAAACAGGTCCTGGATGATATTATTTCACCTGTGCAAAGTGCTTTTGTCCCTGGTAGGTTGATCACGGATAATATTCTCTTGGCGTATGAGAGTATTCACACTATTAAAAACAAGAAGAAGGGCAAATGGGGCTATTGTGCAGTTAAGTTGGACATGCATAAGGCTTATGATCGGGTTCAGTGAAATTTTCTAGAGAGCATGATGATCAAGTTGGGCTTTGATTCAAATTTTGTTGCTTTACTAATGGCATGCGTGAGATCTGTGAAGTACAAAGTGAGATTTAATAATCAGGAAACAGAGGAGTTTATTCCTAGTAGAGGCTTACGGCAGGGAGACCCACTATCTCCCTACTTGTTTCTGATTTGTGTAGAGGGTCTTTCAAGTCTTCTGGCTCATATGGAGGAGGTTCGTGGCATTGAAGGTGTTAGGGTTTGCAGAAATGCACCATCAGTTTCTCATTTACTTTTTGCTGATGATTCCCTAATCCTCATGAAGGCAAATTTGACTAATGCAACCTCATTGAGACAGACACTTGATCAATACTGTGCAAGTTCGGACAGTTGGTGTCGTGGTATCTCGCACGGCATATGTCACTGGGAGTGACTTCTTGCGTGGGGACTCAGGTGGCGTGCGACGGCGTGTGCATGGGATTGGATACGAGCAAGGTAAACACCGAGACGTACCCAGGTTCGGGGCCCTCGTGAGGAGGTAACACCCCTACTCCTGCCTAGCTGTGGTATATCGAGGTCACAAGGTGTTACAATGGTGCTCCTGGAGCTGTCTCGAGTGTTCTCTCCCTGCTAGGAGATGAGGTGGGTCTCTGGGGTGAACTGGGATCCAACCCTTGCTATGAGGGATCCGACTCTCCTTATATAGGCAGAGCAGCCGGTTACAGAGGCGGCTACCCGGCGTCGGGTAGCGGAGACAGGCCGCCGGTGAGGATGTGGCCATGGTGGGAGGCCGTGTCCACGTGCGTGATGATGGCCTGCGCTCCCTGTCTTGTCCACCGCAGGGCACGCTGTACGGCCCACGGGGGCCGACGTCACCTTTGACTTCGGGGGCGCGGAACAGCGCCAGGCCTACGCCCCCCTTGTCCTTTAGTCCTTGGCTGCCTACGAAAGGGATCCGAGGCGGCCAGCGAGGCGGGCAGCGAGGCGCCGACGCCGGCTCGGAGGGTGTACACGAAAGATTCCCATGCCTTCTGGTTACCCGGGGAGAATATCCCACACAGTAGCCCCCGAGCTCTTGGAGGTTTAGAAGCCGGCACGGCTAGAAGCCTTCAGGAGCTAACAGAGTTCCTGCGGTTTTTTGCTAGTTGTGAGGGGAAAAAATTCTGGCTGACGGGAGTTCCGGCTAGCGGGAGCCCCGGCCTGCGGCGGCGAGGCGCGCAGAGCAGTCCGCTGCTGGCGTCAGGGATGACGTGGGCCACGTTGCACGCGGCCAGGCGCAGGGCGACTCCTCGATTTCCGGGGCGGGATTCTTTGTGGCAACTGCCCACACGCGGGATCGCGTGCGGCAACCGTCAGGTGGTGGAGATCGTGGCCTGCCGTTACTGCCCACGCGCGATGATGAGGAGTCGTGGTCGCAGGACACGTGGCGGAGTAATGCGCAAGTTACCGTTTCCCCCCCCCTTATATACTCACCGCCGTGGGAAGGGGTGGATTTTACTGTGCATCGCCTCTGTTCCCCTTCATCTTCTTCTTCCTAAGTTCATCGCCCTCCCCGCATCCACCATTGGAGCGAGGCACTCGAAACCCATCGACGCCACCATTGATCCTTCATCGGCGATGGTGCTGAAGGGTGACTGGATAGGCTCCACGGCGACGCGGAGCGAGCTAAAGCACTATCAGCGCGAGGGCTACTTGCCGTCGAAGGAGCTCGTGGAGTGGCGCGTTCCGCCGCCGGACGAGGTCTCGCCGGCCCCGGGGCGGGCGAGCGCGTTGTTTTTATGCAGCACATCGAGCGCGGGTTCGGGCTCCCCATTAGCCCGTTCCTGCGTGGCTTCCTCGACTTCTTCGGCATCCAGATGCATCACCTTGGCGCCCACGCCATCTTGATGCTTTCCTACTTCGTCACGCTCTGCGAGGCGTACCTGGGGGTCCTGCCCAGCATCGGGTTCTTCAGGACCCTCTTCTACCTCAAGGGGCAGCTGGTGAGGGGCGGCGGGCGCCTCGCTACTTGCGGGGCCATGGTGGCGTGCCGGACGCCGGCCACCCTCCTCAAGCTTTCAATTTCGGACTCCGTGCGGAAGTGGCAGCAGAGTTACTTCTACGTGAAGAACAAGACGGACGTCGACCATATCGGCCTGGCGCCGTACGTGCCCGGGGCGCCGGAGAAGGAGAACTGGGGCGCGCCGCGGGGCGCCACCACCCGGAGGGCTCCGAGTTGGTGGGGCGGATGAAGATCCTGCTCCGCGACGGGCTCACGTCTCGGGACCTGGTGCTCTTCTGGATAGCGCACCGGGTAATGCCGCTGCAATCGCGGCAGTACAAGATGTGCTTCCTCGACGGGAGCGTGGACCCGACGCGCATGTCGCAGAACGAGCTTCGTTCGAAGCGCTGGCCGGCTGGTTGATCACCGTCACCAAGCTGACGGTGGAGAAGGAATGGCGCTACGGCCTCAAGCCGTTCTGCCGCGCGGACCGTCCTCCTCGGGTAAGCGTTCCTTGCTCTATCTTGCCGTCCGGCCCTGGTGTCATTGCGCATCCTTGACCCTTGCCGTGTTGTTTTTCTTTGTGTCCGTAGTTGTTTGCGTGTCAGATCGCTGAGGATGGCCCGAACGGCCCAGAATTTGCCGCCAATCTGGGCGACCCCGCCGAGGGGGCTGGGGAGAACCAGCCCCAAGACGACGATGATGATGACGACGAGGCCGACGTGGGCGTCCGGGCGCGCCCGGCGGCTTTCGTCGAGGAGGAGGAAAGTCAGGCCGAGGCCTCGGGGGCGGCTTCCGGTCGGTAGGGTCCCCGAGGCGATATACGCGACTGGCCGGAGGACAAGAGCGATGACGGGAAGCGCAACGTCGCCGAGGACTCCGACGTCGAAAAGATCCCTCCTCCGGCCGGTGCTGCGGCGTCCAAGCGAGCGAGGGCCTCCGGAGCGACGAGTCGAGCGCCGCAGCTGCCCACCGCCAAAAGGTCAAAGCCCATCTACTCCAGACCGCCGCGGCGGCCGGTGCGCTTGGTGGCTCCCGGGTAAGTTTCTTCGCAGAGGCGTTCGTGGGGAAACCCCTTGCTCGTTCCTGTTCTTCTCCTTATGGTAATTAACTCCTGCAGGGCCATGGATTCCGTGCTTGACGATAGCACGATGCCAGGAGCGTCCCCGCTGCCCAGCAATGTTGGCGAGGGCGAGGTGGAACCGGCCGCGCCTCGAGTCCCGACGCCCCAGCCGGGTGACTTCGCCCGAGTGGAGCACCAGGCCCAAGGCGGAGACGGCAGCGCGGCCGCCCCAACCACCTCCCAGGCGGAGATGCAGGTCATGGTGTTCGACGCGGCCGCCCAGGCGGGCACTACTCCCGCGCCGGCGGACGCACGGGTTGATGCCGTGATGACGGAGGTGGTGGTCCCGCAGTCGGAGTCGGTTCCGCAGTCGGAGCCGGTTCCCCAGCCGGAGCCGGCCCCGCAGCTGGAGTTCTTGCTGGGTGTGGGGCCGACCAGCGACCAGGCGCGGGTCGACGTGGCTGTGGACATGGAGGAGGTGGAGCAGCTGATGGAGGCTGGCCGCCAGAGCGACCTCAGGTTGGAGCAGCAGTGCGAGCTGGCGGCGCCGGTTGCGGTCGTCAGCGAGATGGAGAAGAACCTCAAGGCCGGGCTGGCCGGGATTGGAATGATCCGGGAGTCGGTCGAGGTGAGTTCTTCGCGGCTGTGGGGACCTGGAGCCGGAGTCGGGTCACCGGAGGGGTTCTGACTTCATATTGCTCTGCTTTTTTCCAGAACGCGTTGCGGTAGCCGCTGAGGCGGAACCAGCAGTTGGAGGACGAGGTGCGGCTGCTCAGGCAGCAGCTCGAGAGCCATCAGAGTAAGCGCCCTGCCTCGCCTATCTTCTCCCCCCTCTTTTTTTTTACGTGTCGGGCCTAACGCGAACTTCCCTGCGTAGGCTCGACGGCGGAGGCGGTCGCGGCCAAGGTTCGAGAGCACGAGGAGGCGACGAAGGCGCTCCGTGAGCGCGCCAACCTGGCGGACCGGCTGGCGACCGAGGCGGAGCAGCGGAAGCAGACCGACGCCCTTCGTGAGAAGGAGTACAACAAACTCATCGGGTGGAAGGACTCGCTGGAGCAGCAGCTGGAGACGGCGAAAAGGGAGAAGGGTGAGGCCACCGACATGCTTGCCGAGCGGGTAGCGGCCCTCGAGATCTTGAAGCAGAAGGACAAGGAGCAGCGACGGGAGCACAAGCAAGCTGTCAAGCTTCTCGAAGACCACCAGAGGGAGCTGGAGGGCGAGCTATCCCGGGTTGACGAAGCCGTCACTTGTAAGTTTTGTGTCCTTTGATGCTTCCTTCGTGCTTCTTCTTCTTCTTGGTTTTGATCCCTTTCTTCTGGTTTCCTAGGCTTCTATTCTGACATCGGCGAAGAAGCGCCCTAGGGTACTACCGAGGAGCGGGTCGCCGCACTTGGTGAGTTGGCGGGCGGTTCCACAAGATCAGCGCCGATGTCTACAACACGCTGTGGCCACAGGGTGGAGCTGACACCGCTGCTGATGCCGCAGCCCAACTCCACGACGTGCCCAAGGCTTTGGACACCTTCCAGGATACGGCGGCTCGCGGGGGTCGGAGATGACAATAGCGGTGGTGCTCTCCTGGTACAAGCACGTCACGGCGAAGAGGCTTACTTCCGGCCTCCGGGAGGCGCCGACTTCCAGGCGCTGGGCAAGGAGCCGGGCGTCGCGCTCGCCGCTAGCCGCATCATGCGGATGGTGGACTTTGGGGACATCGTGCCCCTGGAGCCGGAAGTGGAGAAGGAGATCGCAACGGAGCAGAGCCTCGGACCGGAGCAGACAGCCTCGGAGGCGACGAGGACTCCCGAGTCGGGTCGGGAGCCGACGACGGCCGCGGGTACGACCCCAGAGGCGACGAAGACCACCGAGCCAGCGGCTTGATCTTGATCCCCAGGATGCCGGGTGTATTTGTTTCTAAGGAACCCCTTTGCTTTTGTTGCCCGTCGTACCTGTGAACCTTGAAGCGGAGCTTCTGACTCCTTTATCTGTCTTGTTTTTGTTCTTTGTGAGTTTTTTCCTTCGTCTTGATGCCGCACGGGCATCCCCCAGCCCCCGAGTTTCGGGTCGGCGTGCCGTAGGGAGGCCGGGTCGGAACTTTATTTCGTCTCTTTTTTCCTTCTGTGTCTTGGTTCTTTCCGTCCCCAGCCCCCGAGTCTCTTCCCGGCTGGCGGCGAGGGAGCTGGGTCCGGTGCCGGGTACCGGCTGGCCGGGACCGGGCTCCAGTGTGCGTGAAACTCATAAGTAGGGGCAAACGTGAGCACTTGGCAGTAAAACTAGAAAAAACATGCGAGTAGAGGAGACGCCAGGTTCATGCAAGCGGAAGGAAACGACTCGCCCATTTCCAGGTGTGTCGACCTTTTTTCTCGTGCGGCTAGCCGTCCAGGCGCAGGCTCTTGCCGGCTGGCCGGGTTGCGGTTCGCAGCCGGAACCGAAGAGGTGCCGGAACGCGCATGGCACAATACTTAGGCCTAAACAACTGGTTTTGGGCACTTCGCGGGTGCCGGCAGCCGCTCCTTCCTTATGGTTTTTTCACGTGTAAGCGACCTCGGGCTTTTGTTCTTGCCAGCCGTACTGCCGGGTTGCGGTTCTGCGGCTGGAACCGAAGAGTGGGCCTCTGGTGCCTGTGCACGTTACTAAACCATTTT
The DNA here is from genome assembly GCA_947311845.1 of Poa pratensis. Classification (NCBI taxonomy): domain Eukaryota; kingdom Viridiplantae; phylum Streptophyta; class Magnoliopsida; order Poales; family Poaceae; genus Poa; species Poa pratensis. The sequence continues at coordinate 26,211,471 of CAMZMU010000117.1, forward strand.
GGGAAGAAATGAACCGCGGGCGACCGGCGAGCCCCCGGGTTACGAGCCCGGGAGGCCGGCCAGGAGAGGGAAGAGGTATGCAAATTGAAATAGGTACAAAAAGGCCAGCCCCCGAGTGTAGCTTGGGACTGCCTGCTCTTATTTATGATTTGGATACAAGGGTATGTACATCTTACACCTAGGTGTAGAAGGTACGGAGGAGGGCGGCGTTCCACGGCCTCTCAGACTCCACGCCTGACTTGTCTTTCTTGTTTTTTATTGGTTTTCTCGCATCGACGAGGTAGTAAGCGTCGTTGTGCAGGACCTCGCTTATAATGAAGGGACCCTCCCATGGCGGGGATAGCTTGTGCATGCCTTTTCTATCTTGGATCCACCGGAGGACGAGGTCTCCTTCGTGAAATGCGATTGGCTTCACGCGATGGCTGTGGTACCGGCGCAGGCTCTGTTGGTAGATGGCTGATCTTGACACCACCAGCTCGCGTGCTTCTTCTAGGAGGTTGACTCCGTCTTCTCGTGCCTCCTTCGCTTCCGCCTCCGTGTATAGGACCACTCGCGGCGCGTCGTACTCGATGTCGACTGGCAGGACCGCCTCGGCGCCGTACACGAGGAAGAACGGGTGTAGCCGGTCGACCGGTTGGGCATCGTGCGCAGGCTCCAGACCACGGAGGGCAGCTCGTCAAGCCAGCACCCGAGAGCTCGGTGTAGTGGTTCCTCTAGCCGGGGTCGGATGCCGAAGAGGATCAGGCCGTTCGTCCTCTCGACCTGTCCATTGGTTTCCGGGTGCGAGACGACGGCGAGGTCGAGGCGGATGCCTCTGCGGCCGCAGTAGCGCGCGGAGACGCCCTTTGCGAAGTTTCTGCCGTTGTCGGTGATGATGTTGTGCGGGTACCCGTACCGACTGATGATGTCCTCGAAGAAGGCGATGGTGTTGTAGCCATCGAGGGTTTGGATGGGTTTCACCTCGATCCACTTGCTGAACTTATCCACCACCACCAGGAGATGAGTTAGCCCGCCTCGCGCCTTCCGGAAAGGACCGACCATGTCGAGTCCCCAGACAGCGAACGGCCAAGTGATAGGTATGGTCTTCAGAGCCGACGTTGGCTGATGCTGCTGTGCTCGGAAGAGCTGGCAGCCCTTGCACTTGCGGACGAGCTCCTCCACGTCCGCCAGCGCGTGGGCCGGAAGAAGCCGTGGCGGAGCGCTTTGGCCGCGATGGCCCGTGATGACGCGTGGTGACCGCACTTGCCTTGGTGGATGTCCTTAAGGAGGTCACAGCTGTCCTCCCGCTGTACGCAGCGCTGGAACACGCCGGAGACGCTGCGCTTGTATAGCTCGCCGTTGATGATGGTGTAGGCCTTGCACCGGCGCATGACTTGCCTTGCCAGGACCTCGTCCTCTGGCAGCTCGCCCTTGAGGATGTAGGTGAGGAAAGGCTGCGCCCAGGATGGCACTTCCTGGACGGCGAAAACATCGTTTGTTGCCCAGTCCTCAGCCCCCGGGTTCGTGAAGCCGGAGGGCGGCGTCGGGTTCCCAGCCCCCGAGACGACGATCATGCCTACCGGGTCAGCGGACCCGGTAGCCGCAGTGGAGGTTGGGGGTCTGAGATCCGGCAGGTAGATGGACTCGGAGTCGGGTGACGGTATGATGGATGGCTTGCGCGGTGCTCGAGGGAGATGCCCGGCGGGATGGTCTGCCGAGTGGAGCCTATGCGCACTAGGGTATCGGCCGCCTCGTTGTTTGCGCGTGGGATGTGATGGAACTCACATCCTTCGAAGCAGCCGGAGAGCTGCTGGACGAAGAAATGGTAGGAGGCCATGTTTGCGTCTTTGGCGTCCCAGTTGCCCGCCACCTGCTGCACAACGAGGTCCGAGTCACCAAAGCACATGATCCGGCGGATGTTCATGCTTTTGGCGAGCCGGAGTCCATGGGTGAGCGCTTCGTACTCGGCGACGTTGTTGGAGGCGGTGAAGTGGATCTGCAGGACGTACTCCAGTTTGTCGCCTTTCGGAGAAGAGAGGACGATGCCGGCTCCTAAGCCCCCGCGCAGCTTGGAGCCGTCAAAGTGCATTAGCCAGTGCGAGGAGTCGGGAGCCGGTGGCAGGTACTGCGTCTTCGCCCAGTCGACGAAAAAATCGGCGAGGAACTGGGTTTTGATGGCCACCCCTGGCTCGTAGAGGATGTGGTGAGCCGCCAAGACGACGGCCCACTTGGCGATCCGGCCGGTGGCATCCTTGTTGCCAATGATCTCCAAGAGAGGAGAAGAGCTCACCACCGTGATGGGGTGCTCCTGGAAGTAGTTCTTGAGTTTCTTGGCGGTGAGGTACACGCCGTAAGCCATCTTCTGGTAGTGAGGGTAATTTTGCTTGGATCTTGAAAGCACCTCGCTCAGGTAATACACGGGACGCTGCACGAGCTGCATTTTGTCCTCCTCCATGCGTTCCACCACAAGGACAACGCTGACCACCCGGTTAGTGGCGGCGATGTACATCATCATCGGCTCCTTGGGCAGCGGGGAGCGAGGACGGGCGCAGTCGACAGGGCAGTTGTTCCAGTGGAAACCGCCTGCCCGCTTGAGGAGGCGGTACAGCGGGAGGGCCTTCTCCGCTAACAGACTGACGAACCGGCAGAGGGAGGCCAGGCAGCCGGCAAACTTCTGCACATCTCGTAGGTTCCGAGGCCGGTGCATGCGCTCGATGGCAGAGATCTTGTCCGGGTTGACCTCGATCCCTCGAGCCGACACGAGAAACCGAGTAGCTGGCCTGCCGGGACGTCGAACACACACTTCTCCGGGTTCAGCTTCATTTGGAAGCGCGGAGGTTGGCGAACGTCTCCTCGAGATCGCCAAGGAGGGTGCCCCGCTCCTTGTTTTGACGACGATGTCGTCCACGTACGCATGGTGACATAGCAGAAAGCACCGATCTGGCTGTGCAGGCACTTCTGCATGCACCGTTGGTAGGTGGCCCCCGCGTTTTTCAGGCCAAACGACATGGTGACATAGCAGAAAGCACCGTACGAGGTGATGAAGGACGTTTTTAGGTAGTCTTCCGGTTCAGCTGATCTGGTGGTAGCCGGAGTAAGCATCGAGGAAAGAGAGCAGCTCGCAGCCGGCTGTGGAGTCGATAACTTGATCGATCCGAGGCAGGGCGAAGGGATCCTTGGGGCAAGCCTTGTTCAGGCTGGTGTAATCGATACACATGCGCCAAGTATCGTTTTTTCTTCAACACCATCACTGGGTTGGCTAGCCACTCAGGGTGGAACACTTCCATGATGAACCCGGCTTCCAGCAGTCGGGCTATCTCTTCTCCGATAGCTTTTCTTCTTTCCTCCGCGAAGCGGCGGAGGGTTTGTCGTACCGGCTTCGTGCCCGGCTTCACATGGAGCGAGTGCTCGGCGAAATCCCTCGGCACACCTGGCATGTCCTTTGGAGACCATGCGAAGATGTCCCGATTCTCACAGAGGAAGTCGACGAGCTCGCCTTCCTATTGCTGTTGAGGCTCGACCCGACGATCACGAACTTGGTGGGGTCGGTCGGGTCGAGGAGGATCTTCCTGGTATCCTTGGCGGCCTTGAAGGCGGACTCATTGATGCATGTAAAATACATACATGAACTTTGCATGTTATTACTAGATATTCCTACATATTTGCAACTTATATGATGTTATATTCATGTTTTATAATGATTTCGAGGATTTCCTAAACAATCCCCCCTCTTTTGGTTCTAACTCTGTTTTCCAGAAAACGTCTTTTTTAGTGTTTCGGACTTTCCGGGAGCTTCGAGACTCCAAAAAGGGCAAGGCCAAAGAGCACGGTTCAGAATTTTCGAGACGAACGCAATGGGATTAAAATGAAGACCAGAAGCCCAACCAGCTGGAAACAAGAGGGCCCACGCGGTCAGATTCCCTGGCCGCGTGAGGACCCCTCTTTTCCCTCTCGTGGCTCCGATGCCGTCCGTTTCGTCTCCGTGGTTTCGTCTTGACCTAAAAACGGCTATAAAAATAGTCCCCGGGGAGTTTCGGGGGAGGCGGCGGAGAAACACAAAACCACGAAACAGAGAGTCAGAAGGCTGCCGCCGGAGAAGATCGGAGGGGGGAAACACCGCCGGAATCACCTCCGGAGGCTCCACCCCCCTCCGGCGTGTTCATCATCAACATCTACAGCAAGATCATCTCCATCTCTGCACTGTAAACTCTTGGAAAACATGATATATGATGCAATATACTATTTCCTTGATCTATTGTGTCTCCCCATCTATGTTTGAGAAGTGATTTGTTCATGGAAATAGTGAAATAGTTCGTTGATTGGTTGCATACAAGTTTTGTTATCTTTTATGATTGTCTTTATGTACAATATATTAGTGCACACATATGTTGGGGAATGCATGTAAGGTGATCACCGGTAATGTAATGGAGTGAGGGAGACTTGGGAGGACATGTAAAACTGAGACCGAGTCATGAAGTTATTTTATTGGGGGATATATATCGGGGACCTTAGAACTTAAGGCTATGGTGGGACTTTTATGTCTTAATAATTCTTGTGTGCTCATTTACTTGGCCATGAGATCCATCATAAGGGGTTTTAGTTCATTTACTTGGCTACACCTATTTATGGCTCCGTCCTAGAAGAAACAATTAAGACTGAAACATGTGCTTCACTAATTGTGACAACCACACGAATGAAATAACAATTGCTAGAACATTTACTCCCTTGAGATATTTGCTACTTGAGATATTTGCTACTTGCTACTTTGAGAAACTTGCTTGAGAAAACTGCTGAGAGAAACTTGCTCTAAGAAACTTGCGTTGAAACTTGATTGAGAAACTTGTTACCAAATAAACCCATTCCACATCACTTGCTTTCATTAGTTAGTTCCTTTCATATTTAAACTTATTGCTTTGCACAAGCGGCCATATAAGAGGGTTATAGGGCTTTAGAGAATAGATAGTTTACCTTCAGCTCCTCGTGGGTTCGACACTCAAATACTTATCGAATTGTGCTACAGTGATTCCTTGCTCTTGGGGATTATCAAGCACTTTTCTGGCGCCGTTGCCGGGGAGCGTTGTGCTAAGCTTTTATTCTTGTTTGCATTGCATACTAACATATAAATCTAAAACATTATTATAAAATGGAAAACAACCAAACAATTATAGATCTGTATAATATCTATCTTGAGTTAGGACATGAAGTGTTTGAGGAGAAAATTAAATTTTATTTGCATAACAATCATGTTTGTGGTAGTACTAATTCGTTGAACACCTTTATTGCAAATGCTAAGGAAAACCTTAAGCTTGGGGAAGTTTGTTTTGATGAATATGATATTTTTAGTCCCTCAAGTTTGGAAGAGAAAATTTATTTTGATGATACTATGTCTCCCATTTATGATGATTACAATGATGTTTATGATATTTTCAGTCCACCTACTATTGAGGATGAAAGTGATTTAATTGAGTTTGTGATCCATTATGCTCATTAGATGATAAGTCTTTATGTGGTGATTCTATTCAAAACTATATGGTTATGTTTAACTTTAATGCTTGCAACTATTATGAGAGAGGAAGAGATAAGAATCCCCTTTATGTTTCTATGTTATTTAAAATGCAAGCTATTGATTATTATATGCATTGGTTACCTCAAATTTGTTGTTATTTATTCATATATAAAATTCCAATGCATAGGAAGAGAGTTAGACTTAAAAGTAAATTGTTTAATATTCTGTGGTGTGTTCCTTATGCTTTAATTTCCTATTCGGTTAGAGCACACCTTTATATCTTTACAACATGTAAAATATCTTTACCTACTGTTTTGTGACAATTAGTTTAAGATTTTCATTCTATATAAAATTTGGGAAAGTAAATGAGAAGGATGAGTAATGGAGAAGTTGGGGTCGACCTTGAACATGTGTTGTTCATGCCAATGGAACCGTTGCAAAGTCTCTATCATTAAAACTTTTCCCAAAGCTAAAACCAAATAAAAGAGTGTTTATGTTGTATATATTTGCTTCTCCTTTTGCCTTTTTGCTAAATCAAAAACAACAAAAATATTTTCCTTCTTCTTTGATTGTTTCTCTTGATTCTTGCTTGGTTCTTTTTGTTTCTTTTTGATTTTTATCTTCAGCTTAAGTTTTGGGTTTTTGAGTCAAGGTGCTTGTTTACTACCGTAACATCACATTTGTATCTTATTTTTCATCTTAATGGCAAGAATAACCTCTTTTGAGAGGTAGGATTAAACAATAGTGATTTACTGTCCAGAAAACAGATGCCTGAGCTTCACTGCGAAAAATGTATAAAATCACAGAAGAGGAATTTTGACCTGATATTTTACGATAGCAATATTCAGTTATTAATACACATTTCATTAGTTCAAAGTTTTCTGATTTGAGCAACGTAAGTGCCTCTGAAAATTCACTCTTTACGGGCTGTCCATTTTTGACAGATTCTGTCTTTATTTTGCATTACTCTCATTACTTGTGTTTTGTGTGGTTCTATTGATCAAAGAGCAATACACAACCATAGTAATATTAGCTAATGTGTAGAATCAACTCATGATATGTCTTTGCTGTACCTATGAGGATTTCATTTATGGAGACACTAACCCCTCTAATCAAGTTTTAAGATGAGTTTTGTGTGAAGAGAACTTTCAAGTGGAAGAGTTGAGGGTGATGAATAAAGATCACGAGGGACAAACACTCAAGCTTGGGATGTTACCCCTAGGCTCACCCTACATATATCAAATAAGTACAAGAATTTAAGCTTGGGGATGCCAAGCCACCTCACTCCACCATCTTGATACCAAGTAAGTAAGCCTAGCTATATGGCTATAAAGAAAGCGCTTTACGGGAGGCAACCCGGTTGTTTTTACTTTTGATTTTCTTTGTGTCCTCTTGCTGTAACAAGAGACTTAGTTTTTAGTTTAGTTTCTGGAATTCTTAATAAAGTGCCAAGTTTTACCTATTTTGGCTTGAAAAAGTTGCTTTTTGCATTCGGAGATTTTATTCCAGCACGAATCTGTGCACGGTATGATTTGTAATTCCTATTCTGTAACTCCGAATGAGCTTGAAAGGACATTTCTTAATCCCTTGTGTTTTGTGTGTTCGGCAACAACACTAGTGATGATTTAACATGTGAATCAAGTGATGCAGGTTTTAAGTGTGTAAAACATCTTTGCATCAAATCCAAAAAGGGAGTTGAAAAGAGCCAGTATTGTTGCTGAAGAAAATCGGATTATCCGATGTTGGAAGATTCGGATTATTCAATTTGCAAAGTCTGCTGGAATTCTGCTAAGGACTAGAAGAAACTTCACACTGAAGATATTCGGATTATCCGAGTTGGAAAGTATCGGATTATCCGATGATCAGGATTTGCTCGAAATCTGCTAAGGACTACAAGCAACCGCACACTGAGGTTCTCCGGATTATCCGATTGTGGTCTGCTCGGATTATCCGATTCCATCGGATAATCCGATGTTGACTTGGATCGGATTATCCGATTTACCTGTCTGCAACGGCTAGATTCTGGGAGCAGTATATAAAGGCCGGGAAAATTTTGTTTTTGCCACACTAGTTTTTGCCCATTTTGCTTTTGCCACTCTAAATTTTGACATTTGCTTTTACCCTGCCAGTTCCTGGTCACATTTGGGCAAAAACAAAATGGAAACGGTGAAATTTTGTTTTGCTTTTGCCCGTACTGTTCATTTTTTTGTTTTGCTTTTGCCACTCAAAAGGGCAAAAGCAAAATGTCAAAATTTAGAGTGACAAAAGCAAAATGGGCAAAAACTAGTGTGGCAAAAACAAAATTTTCCCATAAAGGCCTTCTCCTACCTTGGAGAGGGCACCACGACCAGAACTGATCCCCCACCATTGTTGAAAGCTTCAACTCCCTAGATCTCTCTCCCTACCCACTCAAACACCTTGTCCTTCTAGGACTTGGGAGAGATGGCCTAGATCTACACTTCCACCCAAGCGATTTGATTTTCCCCTCCGTTCTTGAGAGGGCTTGAAGCTTGTAAGTTCGTTGATACTTTGGATTGTCGTTGGTCGTTCTTGTGGCTTTGGGAGCCGCGGGGACTAGCCGGGAGCCTCCAATTAAGTTGTGGAGTCGTGCCCCGGCCTTGTGATTCTTGTGGCTTTGGGAGCCGCGGGAATTTGGTGAGAGCCTCCAATTCGGTTGTGGAGTGTGCCTCATCCTTGTAAAGGTTTGTTGCCGACCTCGAGGGCATCATATAGTGGCTCGTGGAACTCCTCATCGGAGGATAACACGAGGGAGATACGGTGTGCCATATCAAGGCTATTCGGAGTTCACTTTGTGACTCCGCACCGCTCCAACGGAGACGTAGCTTCCATTGGGAAGTGAACTTCGGTAGAACATCTCCGCGTCACCGTGTGGTTATCTCTTAACCTTCCTTTACTTGTATTGCTAGCTTATCTTGTGTAGAATATCTTGCTAGCTTGCTTATTGCTCATCATATAGGATTGTTCACCTAGTTGCATATCTAGAGAACTTATATTTGAGCAATTCCCAAATTTGTATCAAAAGAAAAAGAAAATTTGTAGTTGCCTATTCCCCCCCCCCTCTAGTCAACCTACTCGATCCTTTCAATTGGTATCAGAGCAAGGTCTCTTTATTAAGGGCTTAACAGCCTAAAGAGGAGGATGACTAGCGACGAGGAGTTAAAACTTGCTAAGGAACAACAAGAGAAAAATGATAAAGAACAACTTGAGAAAGAACTAAGTGAAGCGGGGATAACCCCTCCCGATGATAATGCCCCGGTCACCATGAAAGCCATGATTGAACTCTTTGGGTTCATGAAAGGCAAAATGGTGGACGAGGTGTTTACTCGGGTCATTAATAATCAAAATGCCTCCTCATCAACCGGTGTTTCTAACGTTGAGGCCTTGGTTGTTAAGGATAACAAAGATCAACCTAAAACTGGTGAGAAGCCTCCTCATAACTTTGCTCCACCTACTTCATATCTCACTCAAGTTCCACCACTCAACCTCATATAACCAACCTAAGTAGGCCACCTCCTAAGCTTGATAATACTCGTTATTTCACTTGGAAGAAATCTATGGAGTCTTATTTTCGCAGCTCATCGGTGCATCTTTGGAGGGTGGTTCTAAATGGTTATACTCCGGTTGATCCCTCCAACTTGACAAGGCAAGAAGAGATTGATGAACAACTTGATGCCAATGCCAAGTACATCCTTGAGAGTGCCATGACCGCCCATGATGAAGATCAAGTGCGGAATCTCAAAACCACCAAGGAGGCTTGGGATTTTCTCGCATCGGTATATGAAGGAAATGAGGGCCTTCAACGCTCCAACGACGCCATCCTTCAACATCAAGTGGACAACTTCATCATGCTAGAAGAAGAGACACCATCGGATCTCTTCCGAAGACTCACCAAGCTTGTTGTGGCATGTAGGGAAAATGGAAAGAAAGATATGGATGATGAATGGGTCAAAGCCAAGTTCCTCAAGACCATTGTTCCATACAATGAAAATATGGTGATGAATCTCCATACGAGAGCGGACTACAAAACAATGTCTCCCAATGACATATTGGCACAATTCGTCACTTATGATACCTTGAAGGCCACTTCCAAGTCTTCCATCAACCAAATTCGTGGCACAAAGAACCTTGCCTTGAAGGCTCATGTGGAAGAACATCCAAGATATGAAGAAAGCACAAGTGGTCATCATGAAGAAGATTTTGTGGGTGAACTCAATGAGGTGCTTGCTCTTGCCGCCACCAAGTATTGGAACAAAAAGAATATCAAGAGCAACTTCTCCCCTAGAAGCAACTTCTCCCCACAAATGAAAAGAATGTGCTTTAATTGTGGAAAGGAGAATCACCTTGTGAAGGATTGCCCCTATGAGAGAAGAGAAGATTTTGGAGGCCAACTCATCTTAAAGAAGAAGAAGTTCTTCACCAAGCCCATCAAGTACCTCATCAAGAGAGAACCTCAAAAGGCTCTTGTCACCGCAACACATGAAGAAGAGTATGAGTCCGGTGGCGAAGAGGAGGATGATGATACAAGTGAGGAAGTGGGGATGGCGGCTCTTGCAATGGGCAACCTTCCTCCTTCATTGGCACCCCTTTTCTCCGCTCCAAATGACAACAAGATCCCCAAGCCTATGTGCCTCATGGCCAAGGAAACCAAGGTGAATTCCCCACCTAAAATTACTATCTCCTCTAAACCATCTCTCTTGGATTGTGTTGAGGATGTAGGGAAAAATGAGGAGAAAGAGGATACAATTACCCTCTTTATAAACAAGCTCCAAGGTCCAACCAAGAAAATGGTTGAGGCTCTCATGTACCAATATGGAGAAGCCAAACACCTCCTTGAGGAGAAGGAGAATAGGATTTATGAGCTTGAGGGGCATGCACGTGATCATGCCGATAAAATTGGTGAGCTAGAAGAGCAACTTGTTGAGGAACAAGTGTTCCGGGAGCAACTTGAGGAGACCCAAGCCAAGGATTTATCCAAGGCAAAAGAAACCCGTGAAACCTCTATTCAAGTTGCTAGTGATCTAAAAATTAAAAATGATGAGCTTGTAGAGAGTCATAACAAACTCCTTGAGAATTTTGAGCAACTTAGGGAAACCCACAAGGTGACCTCAAGTGAGCTCACCAAGCTCAAGGGGTCATATGCTAAATTACAAGCTCAATTTATATATGCTAGCTTCACCACTCCTCATAATGATAAAGATGCCAATGCTTGTGCTACTAACCCTTTATGTCTTAAAGCATCTCTCATGGAGGAGAACACTAGGTTGAAGGCCCAACTTGAAAAGGGTCTAGCCACTTGTATCCAAGGGGAAAAGAACCTCAATGATCTTTTGACCAATCAAAAGGGAGTGGTTAGCAAGGAAGGGCTTGGGTTTGCTCCCAAGTCCAAGAAGGCAAACAAGAAGAAGATGCCTACCTCCCCTTCAAAAGATATTATTTTTGTGAAGGAGGGGGAGTTGGGCAAGAAGAATGTTGAACCCATTGTGGGTGGTAAAGCCACAAGGGGCAATGCCACTCACAATGACTTTGCCGGAAAATATAACCCCTCATATGTGCTTATGAAATCTAGAAATGGTTATGTTTTTGCTAAATATGTTGGTACCTCATATGGAGATGATTATCACTATGCTATTTGGGTTCCAAAGACCCTTGTGACTAACAAAAGAGGACCCATTCCAAAATGGGTACCTAAATCAAAGACTTGATTTATTGTAGGGCTTTTCTTCCGGTGGATCTTCATGGCTCATTGATAGTGGGTGTTCATCTCACATGACCGGAAGCAAAGAAGTAGTAAAGGGCTTATTGAAACAATTACTCTCATTCTCTCATGTCACCATTGGGAACAATACAAGACTTAAGGTATTGGGATATGGCAAGGTGGTGATCACACCGGAGTTATCAATTGAGAAGGTCCTCCTTGTTGAATCCCTTTCATATAATCTACTTTCCGTTGGTCAATTATGCGATGCCGGTTACACCGTTATCTTTAATAAATACCACGTGACCATCCTTTTCACAAAATCTCTTAAAGTAGCCTTTGTTGGATTTCGTGAGAACGGTTTGTATGTGGTCGATTTCTCGAAAGAGACCACTCAAATTGCCACGTGTCTAATGGCTAAATCCGACAAGGGTTGGCTTTGGCATCGCCGGCTAGGCCATGTCGGTATGAGAAATTTACAAACTCTTGTAAAGGGTGGACACGTGGTAGGACTAACCGATGTTAATTTTTCCAAAGATCGTCCTTGTAGTGCTTGCATAGCCGGAAAGATGCATGAAAAGAATCACCCCAAGAAGACCATTATCTCCACTAAGAGGCCTTTGGAGCTCCTTCATATGGATCTCTTTGGGCCTCCCACATATGATAGTCTTGGTGGCAAGAAATATTGTTTGGTGATTGTGGATGATTATTCAAGATATTGTTGGACTTTCTACATCAAGAAGAAGAGTGAAACTCAAAAGATATTCATTGACTTTGCAACCCTAGTTCAACGCCAATATGACTCCAAGATTTTGGCAATTAGAAGTGACAATGGTACGGAGTTCAAGAATTACACTATGGATGATTTCCTAAGTGGGGAGGGCATTCAACACCAATATTCCGCTGCATATACTCCCCAACAAAATGGTGTCGCCGAAAGGAAGAACCGCACTCTTATTGATATGGCAAGAACTATGATGGCCGAATTTCATTCCCCATACAACTTTTGGGCCGAAGCCATCAACACCGCTTGTCACTACTCAAACCGGCTCTTCTTCCGTCCTCTCATGGAAAAGACACCATATGAACTCCTCACCGGTAAAAAGCCAAATGTATCTTACTTTCGAGTCTTTGGTTGCAAATGCCATGTTTACATTAAAGGTTGCAAAATTGCTAAATTTGAATCTAGATCTTTTGATGGTATACTTGTTGGATATGCCGCAAAGTCTCATGCTTATAGGGTCTACAACATATCCACCGGGTGTGTTGAAGAATCTATGAACGTGGAGTTTGTCGAGGATAATGGCTCCCAACGGAGCATATTGATCATGATGATGTAGGTGATGATGCTCCATCTCAAGCCATAAGAACTATGGGGATTGGAGAACTTATTCCTATTGAAGGACCTATTGATGATACTCAAGAAGAAGGAACAAGTTCTACTCAAGTTGAGCCATCCACCTCAATAGTTGATCAAGAAACTATCCAAGAACAAGAACATGATATATTCACATGATCAAGAAGATGGTCAAGACCCACCCAACTCTAGTGGTGAACGAGAACATAATGAACCCACAACCCAAGAACTCCACTTCGGGTTGACCATGAGCAAGATGAAGGCAATGATGAAGATATTGTGTTGGTGAAACAATTGGTCAAGCCATGGAACGCCGGGTCATCCGGCGTGCATCAAAATTGGATCATCTTTCCCACTTCAAAGAAAATATCCTTGGGAGTATTCGTAGGGGTGTGTCCACACGCAAACAATTATCTAACTTTTGTGGTCATGTCTCTTGTTTGTCTAGCTTAGAACCTCTCAAGGTATATGATGCTCTTGAAGATATGGATTGGGTTGCGGCTATGCATGAAGAGTTGAACAACTTCGAGCGCAACAAAGTATGGTAGTTGAAAAACCCAAAGACACATGCCATAATGTCATTGGAACCAAGTGGATATTTAAGAACAAGCAAGACTCACATGGTCAAGTCATCCGCAACAAAGCAAGATTGGTTGCACAAGGCTACACCCAAATCGAAGGAGTCGACTACGGTGAAACCTATGCCCCCGTTGCTAGACTTGAATCCATTCGCTTACTAATTGCTTATGCATCTACTCATAATATTGTCTTATATCAAATGGATGTTAAAAGTGCTTTCTTAAATGGTCCACTAAATGAGTTGGTGTATGTTAAACAACCTCCGGGTTTCGAAGACCCTAAATTTCCTAACCACGTCTACTTACTACATAAGGCTCTTTATGGGCTCAAGCAAGCTCCACGTGCTTGGTATGATCATCTCAAGGAGTTCTTAGTAGACCGTGGCTTTGAAATTGGGGTAATAGATCCCACTCTTTTTACAAAAAGGGTAAATGGAGATTTTTTCGTATGCCAAATATATGTTGATGATATTATCTTTGGTTCCACTAACCGTGAATTTAGTGATCAATTTGGCAAGCTAATGACCAAGGAATTTGAGATGTCCATGATGGGAAAGTTGAATTATTTTCTTGGCTTTGAAATCCACCAATTTCGAGAAGGAACATTCTTATGTCAAGCCAAGTATATTAAGGACATGCTCAAGAAATTTGACATGAACAATGCCAAGCCTTATAAGTTTCCCATGGACTCCAAGGCGGATCTTCACTTAGATCCGGATGGTAAGGAAGTTGATCAAAAGCTTTATCGTTCTATGATTGGATCTTTGCTTTACCTTTGTGCATCTAGACCGGATATTATGTTTAGTGTGGGTATGTGTGCAAGATTCCAATCAAGTCCTAGGGAAAGTCATGAAACCGCGGTTAAAAGGATTCTAAGATACTTGATGGATACTCCTAACTTTGGTCTTTGGTATCCCCAAGGCACAAGCTTTGATCTTGTAGGTTATTCGGATGCGGATTGGGCGGGTTGCAAAATGGATAGAAAATCAACTTCGGGTACTTGCCAATTCCTTGGTAGGTCCCTTGTGAGTTGGTCTTCTAAGAAGCAAAATTGTGTGGCCTCGTCCTCCACCGAAGCCGAATACATTGCCGCCGGAAGTTGTTGTGCACAACTATTATGGATGAGGCAAACTTTAAAGGATTATGGTGTCATTTGTGACAAAGTGCCTCTTTTATGTGATAATGAAAGTGCCATCAAAATTGCTCACAATCCGGTTCTTCATGGGAAGACCAAGCATATTGAGATCCGGTATCATTTTATTCGAGATCATGTTGAGAAGGGTGATATTGCAATCAAGTATGTCAACACCAAGCTTCAACTCGCCGATATGTTCACAAAGCCTCTTGGTGAAGCAAGATTCAAGGAGTTGAGAGGAGAACTTAATGTGGTGGACATAAGCAATTGGATTTAGTGGACTTCTTGCATACCTACCCATATTAGACGATATTCATTTGGTTTGGATGTAGGCATGGACATAGGGGGAGTGCGGTCCTAATCCATTGGACTATCCCTCCCCCCATTATGCCGATAGTAAGAACTCATTTTGTCTCTATATTTTCATTTCATGAATTGTGAGCTTAAATGACGAGTAGTGGCCGTGAACCCGAGATACATCTTCGCGGTGTCACACCACAAACTCATACATGGTGGCCTTGGCCACCGCCCTCTTCTTTATGAAGAGTTGGTTCTTTTCGGTCTTAATTGAAAATCATTTGGAATTTTGGTCCTATTGTTGGTTTTATGGGAAACCCACTCATCTTGGCATTTCCTTGTTCGATTTTTGCAAGTTTGAGTGTGGAGTACCAATGTCAGTTTGGCAATCTTATCCCAAGCCTATCTTTCCTAAAAACACTCCATCTTATGCACACAAGTCTTATTTTGAAACTGAGGAGAAAGGGTTTAGCAGGCCAGAATTTCTAACGAAATCCTGACAATCGGATTATCCGATCAAGACTTGCTCGGATTATCCGACTATCGGATTATCCGATTCAAGTCAGATCGGATTATCCGATTTGGCGGTTCGTCGCCTAAATAGAGCAGGGGTCGGGGTGAAGGGCTCAGTCGAGCGTTTCTTCCACCCCCGACCCTCTCTCTCCTCCAGCGCCGCCGCCTGCTCTCCCCGCGCCTCCCCGGCATCTCCGGCCGTCCCCAACTCCGGCATTTGGCCGGATCTGGTGCTCCTCCTCCCCGGGAACCCATTCACCCAAGCTTTTTCCTCAATGGACGAGGGTAACTTCTTCTCTCTCATCTCCTAGGTGTTCTCACCTAGATCTTTGTAAGAAGTTGTTTTGGCTGGTGGTAGTGGTTCCCCTTGGTACTTAGAACACTAGGCTAGCCCCCCTTATTGTCGATCTACTGCTAGACCTAGGACTTGAATCAATTTGTTGCTGCCAGATTCAGATCGGATATTCCGATTCAGTCTGAACCGGATATTCCGACCAGTCGGATTATCCGATTCATACTTACTCGGATTATCCGAAATTGCTCAGTGGTATTTTTCAGCCACATTTTGATTTGTCCAGGACTTAGTAGACTCAACTTAGGGATGCTCTCCTAGTGTACATTGTACCATTCCTTGCTCTGTGACTTGTGTGTACTCATCTATGCTATCCATCTATTGCTCTATCTCACAGGTGGTTCCGGTAGTCGTGGTTCGGGTAGTCCTCCGAAGAAGCATGCTAGAAAAGACAAACTGCCATCCAAGAAGAAGCAAGTTGCCATAAACCTTCGAAGAAGGGCAAGGAAACTCGCCCCAACTACTTGACCATGAACCCCGTTGACTATGCCCAAGTCCGTCAGTCCAACTGGTATATGAATGTGCCAAGAGATGAAATATTGAAGATCCCAACTTCTGGTGCATGGAGCAGATATATATACACAATGACATCTATAAGCATTATCTCCACCCTATTCGCCCGATGCAGCCCTACAGAATGCGAGATATCAAGGCCAAGGCCAGTTATGCTCAAGCTGCAGATGTGATTGAACAGATGGGCATGGTTTCTCTCATTGAAAAGCAATGTCCCTACAATGTGCCAATGATTCTGCAGTTTTTCTCCACCTTGGTGATCGAGACTGACCATAAAAAGACCATGAAATGGATGACGGGTCGCACTCAGTGTACATCCTCCTTTGCTCGGTCTTCTCTTCTTGGCTATTCATCCTACCGCAGCAACCTTCCTCCTAGTGGTTACCGTATGCACACTGTTGAGAAGCAAATAAAAACATATTGAAGGACATGTATGGGGCTGGTGGAATTATTGGCCAAAAACAGGGCCTCCTGCCCCTCTATGACCAGCTTGTGATCATCTTCCGCTCAACTATTGCTCCCAGTGGAGGTAACAATGACAATATAGTTGCTCCTCTTGCAATCTGCTTTGCCTTGCTAAAAAGATTGTTGAGAATGAAGACCCTGAAGCTGATTTTAAAGTGGATGTGATGCATTTCATCTTTCGTGAGTTGTTTGACTCTATGGTCAGTGGGCTCACTATTCCTTATGCTCCTTACATCATGATGCTCATCAAGGACACTCTGAAGAACCACAACTTCAGCCGGTATGATATGGAGCCCCATTCGTACAAGAGGGTTTATCAGAAGAGGAAAGAGGTCATTCCATCTTCTGCTGCTGCAGCTCCTGCCCGAGGTTCCTTCATGGGTGATGCTCGTCGTGGCGCCACCCGTCCGTCTCCGGTTCCTTCCTTTGCTCCGCCCAAGAATCTGAACTGGTTCCAGCGGAACATCCTGTGCATGAATGCGGACATCCGGAGGGGACAGTATGACACTTATCTTAGGCAGGAGAACATTCTCAAGCACCTTCCTCGCCTCGCAGATGACCCCCAGAGTCTGCTCCTCTCTCTTATGATCAGTGGAAAAGGGCTCTCAGTTTCCATGGACTCAGCTTGAGTCTCATCTTCTAGAGACAGCTTCTGCTGGCCCTTCCCGGCCATCCTACACTCGTGCCCGTACTTATGAGTCTTCAGAAGAGGATGATGCTGAGTCTGAGGAAAATGATGATGATGATGCTGATGGCGGTGACGTGTTGGGATGATGATGATGATGCCTCTGAGTCGGAGTGATCTACTTGGGCCGTAGCATCGCTCTTTTCCCTTTTTGGCGTTTCGATGCCAAAGGGGGAGAAGTAGTTCTATTAGGTCTCCGTGTGGGATTTGCATGGGTTTCGGGCACAAGCATATGCTTTTACCATTCTTGTTGCGCTTGTGTCCATTTATGTCGAACTTATGTCGAACTTATTCGTGTTGTGTTTTCATGTGGAACTTATGTGTGTGAACCTTTGTGCTTAAGTTATGAGACATATGGATTTCTAATATGGTTATGAGTTGTATCTTGTGCTATGGTTTATTTCTACTCTATTGTGCACAAGGTATAGTCCTCTCTCAAAGCTCAACCTATTTTGATATGTCTCCCATGAAATTTCCTATCTAGTTTCCTTACTATTTGGAGGTGCCCTCTTCCTATATGTGTTGCATTTGTATTCAATGCAATTTAATTATATGCACACATTCAGGGGGAGCTTCTCATGTCTTAAGCTCGGGAATCTAGATAATATATAATTATGCTTTCCTTGCAAATCCTAGTGTTGTCATCTAACACCAAAAAGGGGGAGATTGAAAGGACATTTCTTAATCCCTTGTGTTTTGTGTGTTAGGCAACAACACTAGTGATGATTTAACATGTGAATCAAGTGATGCAGGTTTTAAGTGTGTAAAACATCTTTGCATCAAATCCAAAAAGGGAGTTGAAAAGAGCCAGTATTGTTGCTGAAGAAAATCGGATTATCCGATGTTGGAAGATTCGGATTATCCGATTTGCAAAGTCTGCTGGAATTCTGCTAAGGACTAGAAGAAACTTCACACTGAAGATATTCGGATTATCCGAGTTGGGAAGTATCGGATTATCCGATGATCAGGATTTGCTCGAAATCTGCTAAGGACTACAAGCAACCGCACACTGAGGTTCTCGGATTATCCGATTGTGGTCTGCTCGGATTATCCGATTCCATCGGATAATCCGATGTTGACTTGGATCGGATTATCCGATTTACCTGTCTGCAACGGCTAGATTCTGGGAGCAGTATATAAAGGCCTTCTCCTACCTTGGAGAGGGTACCACGACCAGAACTGAATCCCCCACCATTGTTGAAAGCTTCAACTCCCTAGATCTCTCTCCCTACCCACTCAAACACCTTGTCCTTCTAGGACTTGGGAGAGATGGCCTAGATCTACACTTCCACCCAAGCGATTTGATTTTCCCCTCCGTTCTTGAGAGGGCTTGAAGCTTGTAAGTTCGTTGATACTTTGGATTGTCGTTGGTCGTTCTTGTGGCTTTGGGAGCCGCGGGGACTAGCCGGGAGCCTCCAATTAAGTTGTGGAGTCGTGCCCCGGCCTTGTGATTCTTGTGGCTTTGGGAGCCGCGGGAATTTGGTGAGAGCCTCCAATTCGGTTGTGGAGTGTGCCTCATCCTTGTAAAGGTTTGTTGCCGACCTCGAGGGCATCATATAGTGGCTCGTGGAACTCCTCATCGGAGGATAACACGAGGGAGATACGGTGTGCCATATCAAGGCTATTCGGAGTTCACTTTGTGACTCCGCACCGCTCCAACGGAGACGTAGCTTCCATTGGGAAGTGAACTTCGGTAGAACATCTCCGCGTCACCGTGTGGTTATCTCTTAACCTTCCTTTACTTGTATTGCTAGCTTATCTTGTGTAGAATATCTTGCTAGCTTGCTTATTGCTCATCATATAGGATTGTTCACCTAGTTGCATATCTAGTGAACTTATATTTGAGCAATTCCCAAATTTGTATCAAAAGAAAAAGAAAATTTGTAGTTGCCTATTCACCCCCCCCTAGTCAACCTACTCGATCCTTTCAGAGCTGAAATTTGAACTGTGGTTGCAACTTTTCATCCTCTGTGAGAGTGAATTTTCAGATTTTTTCGACATATTTAAGTAGGGTAGAAAAATACGTTTTGCTGCTGCTGTTTTTCTGGACGGATTCTGTCCCATTTTATTTGATGCATTTTTTGAACTTTTAACTTGAATCTTTTTTATCCAATTGAGTTTATAAGTAGGCATACAACATTATACACTTTCTGGACATTCATATGAATTTTTGTTTAAGGATTTTATGCAACAAGAAATTCATTTGTCTATCACTACTAATGTCACCCCACAGAAAAGAAATGGGAGAAACGGTGTTTTGAAGTTTTTTCACAGGGATTAGAGGAGATGCACCAAGAGCTATCCAAGGATGGTGAAGACCATAAGCTTGGGGATGTGAAGACAACCCCACTAGACCAACACACTCTCGGTTTGCACACGTCTAACTTCTGTTTTTCGATCAATGCACCCTATCACATAAACTTGGAGCGTCTTTTATTTGCTTTTTATTTTGATTTTTGTTTGTCTTGAGACCACCACTATCATTTATATATGAGAAAGCTACTGGAAAATTGGGTTGAATTAAGTTGGATGCTATCAAAAAGATTGGGAAAGGGATGTTTGAGTTGATTCAAAAAGATACATATAGTTGCATGATTCATATGCTTTTTAATGAGTATTAATTTGCAAGTGTTTTATGAAGAGCTATCTTTTATTCATGTTTTGATGCTGAATGTCTCTTTACTTTGTTTAACATGGATTGGTTAGTTCTATGGACACTTATGCATGCATTTAGACGGTCAACTTTCTCCCTTTTGCTAGCCCAAAAAATTCCAACAAGTAAAAACTTGTTTTCCAACACCTTCAACCAAAGTTTTTTCAGTGAGTCCACCATATCTACCTGTTAGCTTTATGCTATTCCAAGTATGTTTATCATGTTATATTGTATTATCTTTGCTTCCAAATTAAAATGCTTATGTTATTGATTGTTATGGGAAAAGTTGGTTAAAAAGCTCTCACGAACTTGATGCACACTTTACTTTCATTGCACTTAATAAACATGAACCATTGTGATTAAAATTATGAAGTTGTGTGCCTGACAAGAGTCTTGGTTGGGAGTTAGCTCATATGTGCTGTCACATGGCAAGCTTTCAACAGTGTTCTTAATTATATTTAGTTGATATCATGTACTTTTGTTTATGGATGCCTAACATTGTGTGAAATAAAAGTGGAAACTTGGTAAGTTTGAGGAGTAAGTATAAATGGCTAGACTCACCGGACGGCTAACCCAAGCCATGCATCATTCATGGTGGAAATTTACTTACATATCACGGTGGACCTTCAGTGAGGCACTTCACAATAAAAAGCTATAACAATAGTAAATAAAAGAGTGCTGAGATTGTCCATTTTGTTTGTTTGTCTTGTCATTTTGACATGGGCTTGTTCCATGTCCTGGGACAACAGGTACCCCGGGAGCAACTCTTAATGATGCTATTATTACTTGCAATGACTTTAACTTGAACTTGCTTTGTGACCCGAGTTGAGTAGCCAGTTGGAGAGGTACTTGTATTTAAGGGGCATGAGGCATTCAACCCATACTTTGTCAAGCACATTACTCGTATTTGCTTTCACTTTAAACTTTAACCATTCAAGATGCTATGATAGGGGTAATGAGAGCTCCACATCAATGGATATCACATTGCAAACATTAACTTAAGTAGAAGCATTTGGAAGCTAGATGAAACTTATTCATGTTTTACCTCTACTTATTTATCTATCTTTCCAAAGTGTCCACCTTTTATATTCAGATTTACAAGAGTACTCTATGACCATTATAGGATGTTTTTACTTTTCATTATGCATACATTTGGTCCATAGTACTTTCTTCTATGTTACACTTTGTGAATTATCATTGAACACCCTTTCATTGAATATTTGATATCACTTCATAATCTATCTTGTATATAGCTACTCCTTTGAGAATGAATCATTTGACTTTATGTAGCAATAGTAATCATCTTTGATATCCATTGATAGTATTAAAATGCAAAGTCCATGTTAGTTTTATCACCTTCATACTCGAGGACGAGTATAGGTTAAGCTTGGGGATGTTGATGCATGTAAAATGCATACATGAACTTTGCATGTTATTACTAGATATTCCTACATATTTGCAACTTATATGATGTTATATTCATGTTTTATAATGATTTTGAGGATTTTCTAAACAATCCCCCCTATTTTGGTTCTAACTCTGTTTTCCAGAAAACGTCTTTTTTAGTGTTTCGGACTTTCCGGGAGCTTCAGGACTCCAAAAAGGGTAAGGCCAAAGAGCACGGTTCAGAATTTTCGAGACGAACGCAATGGGCTGAAAATGAAGACCAGAAGCCCAACCAGCTGGAAACTAGAGGGGCCCACGCGGTCAGATTCCCTGGCCGCGTGAGGACCCCTCTTTTCCCTCTCGTGGCTCCGATGCCGTCCGTTTTCGTCTCTGTGGCTTCGTCTTGACCTAAAACCGGCTATAAAAATAGTCCTCTGGGGAGTTTCGGGGGGAGGCGGCGGAGAAACATAAAACCATGAAACAGAGAGTCAAAAGGCTGCCGCCGGAGAAGATCGGAGGGGGGAAACGCCGCCGGAATCACCTCCGGAGGGCTCCACCCCCTCCAGCGTGTTCATCATCAACATCTACAGCAAGATCATCTCCATCTCTCCACTGTAAACTCTTGGGAAACATGATATATGATGCAATATACTATTCCCTCTATCTATTGTGTCTCCCCATCTATGTTTGAGAAGTGATTTGTTCATGGCAATAGTGAAATAGTTCGTTGATTGGTTGCATACAAGTTTTGTTATCTTTTATGATTGTCTTTATGTACAATATATGAGTGCACGCATATGTTGGGGAATGCATGTAAGGTGATCACCGGTAATGTAATGGAGTGAGGGAGACTTGGGAGGACATGTAAACCTGAGACCGAGTCATGAAGTTACTTTATTGGGGGATATATATCGGGGACCTTAGAACTTAAGGCTATGGTGGGACTTTTATGTCTTAATAATTCTTGTGTGCTCATTTATTTAGCCATGAGATCCATCATAAGGGGTTTTAGCTCATTTACTTGGCTACACCTATTTATGGCTCCGTCCTAGAAGAAACAATTAAGACTGAAACATGTGCTTCACTAATTGTGACAACCACACGAATGAAATAACAATTGCTAGAACATTTGCTCCCTTGAGATATTTGCTACTTGCTAATTTGAGAAACTTGCTTGAGAAAACTGCTGATAGAAACTTGTTCTAAGAAACTTGCGTTTGAAACTTGATTGAGAAACTTGTTACTAGATAAACCCATTCCACATCACTTGCTTTCATTAGTTAGTTCCTTTCATATTTAAACTTATTGCTTTGCACAAACGGCCATATAAGAGGGTTATAGGGCTTTAGAGAATAGATAGTTTACCTTCAGCTCCTCGTGGGTTCGACACTCAAATACTTATCGAATTGTGCTACAGTGATTCCTTACTCTTGGGGATTATCACTCATTCGTCGGCTTCTTGGCATCCGGAGCCGGTGTCGGGTTGCCGACGACCTTGCGCTTGATTTCCTTCAGCTCCTTCGCCAAGAGGATGGCGTCCGCCATTTTTGCGCCAGCCGACGCGCAGCTCAGAGAGAGCCGGTAGTCACCCACGACGGTGATGATGCCCTTTTCGCCTGGCATCTTCATCTTCAGGTAGGCATAGTGGGGGACGGCCATGAACTTGGCGAGGGCAGGGCGCCCGAGTATCGCGTGATACGCGCTCTGGTGGTCCACCACCTCGAACCAGATCGGCTCGCGGCGGTAGTTTTCCTTCGTGCCGAAGATTACATCAAGCGCTATTTGGCCCATCGGGGAGCACGAGAGCCCCGGCACTATGCCATGGAATGATTGCAGACGAACACAGCTTACTACAGGGGCATATCTCATACTCTTTTTGCGATCTGCAGAGACGAGGGTGCCAGGGGGTTGTACAAGGGTCTTGGTGCCACTTTACTGGTATGGACATTTTGTATTTCTTTGATCTCCCTGTTTAATGAGCTTCTTTCTTTTGTTATTTCATTTAGTGATTCTTTGTAACACAGGGAGTAGGCCCCAGCATAGCGATAAGCTTCTCAGTTTATGAAACGCTGAGATCCCATTGGCTACTAGAGAGGTAAGTTGGACATGATACATGTTGGCTCTAAGTCACATCCATGCAACTTCGTTCGTGTTAATTTGATTGTTTTAACTTTCTATTCAATACAGGCCATGCGATTCCCCCGTCTTGATTAGTTTGGCTTGTGGAAGTCTTTCGGGAATTGCATCTTCAACTTGTAAGTGCTCTATAAGCAGACTGCCCTTTGGTACCAGAAGCTCTTTGATTATCTTGTAGGCCTATTCAGATTCTCAGATGCTTGTTGGCCCAGTTCCAAGTTGCAAAGATGTTTTCTATTTTGTTTTCTGATAAAAAGCTAAATACCTACATATCTATTGGTAAAAAATGTCATGAAGTCTCTAGATAATCAATTGTATGTCTATCCTGTAAGATTGTTACTTCAGAAATTCTAAGTTATAAATGTCATTTGTATTTCTAAGGCCCAACTTGCGTTTACTACACTCTTTTTGATGAATTTGTTCCATAATATGCTATCTGAAAGTAGCTGTGGAAATGGTAAGATCTGGTTAGCAAATGTTAAATAGGCAAAAGGTGGTTAGGCAAACAGGATTATCATAATCATCTGCAATGCCGAATTACTAACTATATTAAAGACAAACAAAATCGCGGCCTCTCAGCCCCCCGAGTTACTGTAGCTACTGTAGAAAATCTACAGTATTCTACAGTGCGTGGTGGGCCCCACATGTCAGCCACACAACCCGCCGACGTTTCGCAAAAACGGCCCTCGCTGCCAACGAATTGCTCCGCGGTCCTTAACTTTACGTGCGGAAGGATCTCTTCGCAAATTGGCAAAACCTAAAGGGCTTTTCTGCAAAAAACATCACATAACTCACCCTCTCCCTTCCTCTCCCGCGACGCAGCGGATCACCGCCGCCGCCGTCGCGGCGCGCCGCCCATCCGCTACGCCCCCGCTGGATCCAGGCACGTGGGGAGTTGCGCCGTCGCCGCCGCTCCCTCCTGGCCCAGCGCGGCGTCCAGGGAGGCCGAGCCCGCGCCGCAATCGCCGCCACCGCGCGAGCTGCCCTCCGCCGCGTTTGGCCGTCGCCGGCGTCGCTCCGGCGACCCAAAATGGGCGGCGCCACCGCCTACGGGTAGCCCGCGCCGGCGCGCGTCCGCTCCGCCCAGGCCACCGTCCAAAATCGCGGCGGCGCCGCCTGCCCGACGTCGCCGTCCCCGTTGCATCTCCGGCCATTGCTGACGTCATCGTGACGTCAGCAGTGGGCCTGGGCTGGGAAGATGGGCTTCGGCCTTTTTCTATTTCCCTTTTTTTTCCCCCCTCTTCTTTTCCTTTTCCTTTTCTATTTTTCAAATCTTTTGAAACTTCTCAAAATATTCGAAATCAGTTGAACCCTTTATTACACAAATTTACTAAAATCAAATTAGTCACTGTACTCTAAAAAAATGTCCAGTTAAATGGACCTTTCGAGCAAATGCAAACTTATTTCCTCTAATTATGACTTGCTTTTAAAATTTAATTTAATAGATGCCCAAACAAAATATTTAAGAAGACTATTGAGCTAAATTAAACATTTAACACAAAACACAAACATACCATACCATTTCGAACAAGTTAAAATCTAGAAATGATATAACATTACGAAGAATTTTGCTCGGCTACGTCAATACTTCGGAAAAATTGAAAATCCATTTTCTCTAATTAAGGCTTGATTTCAAAATGAATTTAATAAATGGTCAAACAATTTAATTCTTCCGATAATTGAGCTAGATTAAATATTTAACAACAGACACGGACATAACATACCAATTCGTACGATTAATAATTACAAATAATATAACTAAACTTACTCCAATTGCATTATTCAATTTAATAAATGTCAACTTCAACTTAACTTCCTCTAATTATGTAGCCAAATTTCTATAATGCTTCATTCCATTCGCATCTCAAAAAATCAAAATTTTGTTCCCACAAAAGACGGATTCAATTTAATAGATGCTAACACAATATATTTGCTCTAACCAAGGAACTAAATCACATATTTGCAGCGAGACAGACATACAAAATTTAGACATAACCATAATAAATTTCCTCTAATTATGGTGGTACACATGATTTTTTTTGCTAAAATAGAACTATATTTGACCACGCAAATTTACCTAACATATTTGCAAGTAATATAACTTAAATGTCTCTAGCTACGTTCAGAAAAGGTTGCTAGATGAATATTTCCGGAAAATGCAAACACACCCGCTTTACCTATGGATTGCTTTCGAACTGAATTCCAGCTAGCAATAGATTTGTTAGATTCTCTAATAACAGATATCCCCCCCCCCCCCCCCCCCCCCCATAAAATATTGTTGCAATATTTCTAAATAAAAAACATCACGAAAACTAATATAGATTCCTATATAAATTATGAAGCTTATGCCTTTCATGCATAAATTACAAATAAAGAAATTCCCAAACTTAAAACTTCAAAATTTTCAATGTCCCATAAATCTGAGCATATGCCTTTCATCGCACATATATTCTATCACCTTTTTCCAAACATATTATTCCATTTATTCCCAAAATATATTTTACGTTGAACCTGTAAAATAAAAATTCTATTTAAAACTTAATCAAACCAACTATTTCTTACAGAGACACCACAGTAATTTATAACAACAAAGTCATCTCTCTTGGGAAAAAAAAACCCATATATTTCGAATAACAATTGAGCAACCGAAACCAGATAAAAGAAATGTGAACTAAAACAATAACTTTAAATCTATACGTTTGAAAAAAAAATACACCAAAATGATCACAAAAAAAAAAACTATTTATGCCACATGATCAAATTCCCAAACTTAAAACTTCAAAATTTTCAATGTCCCATAAATCTGAGCATTTGGAAAAAAAAAAAGAAACAACAGCTTCCCACTTCCGCCAAATTTAAAAATTCAAACAAATTGTAAATAGACATCTCCGAATATATCCACTAGAAAAATACAGGTATATATCAAAACAATCAGACAAAATACATGCAAACTACTTCTGTTGCTTTTTCTTTTTTGAAATATTCAAATTTTTGTCACCATTTGGAAATAATTCATATGCATTCTTTTCCTAATTTCGATGAAATATCAACACTGGCATACAAACATGTTCGAACATTTGAAACTGCTAAATATTTCAATACTCAACGAAAAATATATAAAAATGCTCATACAGTTTATTATCTACTCACAACAAAATAAAAGAACATGCTTACAAATTGCAATTTCGCCAACATTTGAGCGCATTTTTATGATATTCCACAAAACATAACGAGAATTCTCATTAACAAAAAACAATATACTTATACCAACTTACAAATATATTTCAACACTTCAAATTCGCCTACATTTCTTACACCACACGAACAAACTTCCCCCAAATGTGGAATCAAATTCAGCTGAATTATTCTGATTTCAATTAAATATTAACGCCAAAATACAAACATTTCCAAGCATTTCAACCCACTGAATATTTGAATACTACACACAATATAACCGAAATTCACACAAAAAATGTTACCTAAATAGAAACATGTTCCAACATATCAATTTAGCTAACATTTTCGTGAATACAAAATATATATATTGCACACAGAAAATCACAAAGAGCGTGCCGTGACGGCACGCCAAATTCAACTAGTTACTAAATATATGAAAGACGAAGGAAACGGCGAGCTCTCAGCCCCACGAGTTACTGTAGCTACTGTAGGAAATCTACAGTATTCTACAGTTCCGGGGTGGGCCCCACCTGTCAACCACACATCGCGCCGGTTTTTCGCGGAAAAACCCCTCGCGGCCGACGAAACGCTGCGCGGTCCACGTTTCACCGCGGGGAAGGACTTATCTGTAATTACGCAAAACCTGAAGGACATTTTTGCAAAAGTACACACAGTTTCCCCTCTCCTCCTTCCCTCTCCCGCGACGGCCCGACGTCGGCGGCGCCGCCGCCGCGAATCGCCTCCCCTTCGACGCTCCCCCGCCGGATCGAGGCCCGCGGGGAGCTCTTCCGCCGCCACCGCTCCCTCCTCGCCGTGTATCGGCCGCCGGAAAGCTGCAATCGCGCCGCAATCTTCGTCGCCGTCGCCGCTGCCCGCCGCCGCTCCCACGCGTCGCCGGCGCCGCTCCGGCGACCCAAATGGGGCGGCGCCGCCACCTACAGGTCCGCCGCGACGAGCCGCGTTGGGCGCGGCCAGCCGCGCGTGCCAGAACGCGGCGGCGCGCCGCCGGCGAGCACGGCGCCGCCGCGGCCAGATCTGTCCATACTAACGTCAGCGTGACGTCATGGTGGGCCCCACATGTCATTTTTTTTTTTTGAAAAATAATTTGCTGAAAAATCAATATATTCAAATATGCGCTTTGTGAAAATTCAACAAGTATATCAAGGTGGACTCACAAAAAAAAATTAATTTCAAATTTGAATAATCCACATTTACAAATTCTTTCGAAGTCCGTCTATTTTCGGCGGTTTATTCAGATTTGCCTCCTTCTCCGGCGGCCGCTGCACCTCCTATAAACAACTTTAGATGCAGTCAGAAATATAAACTAGATTTCTTTGTGTCCTGCGACAATCTGAAATTTTCCAGAATACTGGGCCCACCTGGCAGGGTTTTCCCCTTTTCCAAAATGATTTTGGTAATTAAAAAAAATGGGGTCCACTGCCAGGCAATAAACGTTCTCACGAATTACAAAAAAATATTTAAAATTTGCAAAATTCATAACTTCTTATCTGCCAATCAGAATATTACAAATAATATATGAAAGCGATCAGAAAAACGGACTCAAATTGTTTACATACTCAAAATATTTGTTTGACTAAAATTGTATTACTCTAAAATTGAAACGACAAACCGCTCATATTTTTAATATGAAGGTTATTTCAAGCGCTATCTTCCATCCATTTCACATCCATTCGAATTTCTTCAATTGCCTACATTGCAAACATGACTACATGTTTGAATCAAAAAAACTCTAAAATTAAACCACCAACCACTTATTATTTCACCTACGAAGGTAATTTGAAATACTATTTCCGATCCATTTAAAATCCATTCCAATTTCTTCATGCAAATTAATTCAAAAACTCAAAAAAATAAAACAACAAACAATTATTATTTTACAAAAAACTCAAGAAGTAAAACAACAAACAATTAATAATTTATATACGAGGGTAGTTTGAGATACTATTTCCGATCCATTTAAAAAACATTCCAATTTCTTCATGTAATTTAATTCAACAACTCAACTCTCCCTAACTACGTAATTATATTTACGAAATTGCACACTATTTAAATAAAGGCATTTCAAGATTCCAATTTTTGCCACACACGCGCACCGTCTAATACAGTAAACATATCAAAGTGCCCACAAAAAAAAATATATATACAGCCTTCCACATATTAGCCCTTTAGGCCTAAACCCTAAGACCACTTTTTTTTCCGGATTATTCACAATATGCAACTAATTATTCACAATATGTATGTGCGAATAAGACTCGATTTTGAAAATGTAGGCGCTAATTTTTTTAATACTACGGAATTAATGAAATGAAAAGTGAGATTATGTCTAAAAGATTGTATAAATTTTGAAAACTGTTCATGCTTTCCCACAATTTCAAAATAAAAACAAATAATTCACAGAATTCAATTTTACAACTTACAATAATGAAAACCACGTATAAAAAAAAGCACAAAAAAAATGGATTCCCCCCAATAATTCTCCCACTCCAAAATATTTAATTTCGTTCTAAGTTCCAAAATGGATTTAAAAAATTCACAACAGTTAACTTCCTCTACAAAAAAAAAAAAAATTCTTCCGTAAAAAAAAAAAAAACAAAAAATCCGCCAAATAATTCTTCCTCTCGAAACATTAAATTCTGTTCTAAAGTTTCAAAATAAAATAATATGATTTAAAAATCCACAACAATTACATTTCCCACATAAAAAAAACAAACTTCATGCAAGTTTGTAAGTACAAATTAATAATTCGCAGAATTGCGATCTTCAAATTTTAAAATTTCATCTTCTTTTCAGATACCACTATTTCCCACACTTTTCGAAATCAAATAATCCATATATATCAAAAAAAAAACCCCTTTTCCATATTTCTGTACATCCAAATTCGAGCACAATTTAAACATGGATATTTCCAAATTAAAATTTTCTGCACCTTTCTTTACAAGATATATAACGCAACAAAAAAAAAACATCAAGGGTGCGGCGTGACGCCGCACTAAATATTACTAGTATTCATAAGAAGACAAGTTTCTGAAAACCGAATGAAATATGAAAATTATCTGCAAGAGATGCAAAGAACTCTTTTGTGAAGCAAGAAATTGCTTTCTTACTTGACGAATTTTCATGTAACTGATTTTATTATGATTTTCACTTTCACATTAGAGTAATCCTTTTATCTGGTCTCGAAGCGCTTTTGCGTGTCACAACAGGAAGCAAGTAGCTTATTATTTTGTCATCACCGAACTTGTCTTATGGTCCTGTCAAACTCAGTGAACTTTGTTTTGATTATTTGCATTTGTTATATTCCAGTTACATTTCCGTTGGATCTTGTAAGACGCCGCAAGCAGTTGGAAGGTGCAGGTGGGAGGGCCAATGTCTACCAGACAGGACTGTTTGGGACATTTAAGCATATTGTCCGGACAGAAGGTTATAAAGGAGTGTATAGAGGGATCTTGCCTGAGTACTGCAAAGTGGTTCCGAGTGTCGGCCTCATTTTTATGACGTACGAGACACTGAAGTCGATGTTCACAGGAGGGGCATCACATGAATAAATATTGTCTTGTCGTGCTTGACAGTTTTGATACTTGTGCCAGAGTAGCACGTGAAATTTGACAAAAATAACCCTTTTTTGAAACTTCATCTAAAAATAACCTATTTTTCGAAAAAATTCTGAAACTAACCCTTTTTTGTGGCTCCCGCACCGGCGGCGCCACACATACATGTGCAACGTCCTAGCCTGGGGCGCCACACCCTTACGTGCAACGCCCCAAGCTGGGGCGCCACACGTGAACAGGTGTGGCGCCCCAGGCTGGGGAGTTGCACATGTATGTGTGGCGCCCCAGGCTGGGGAGTTGCACATGTATGTGTGGCGCCCCCGGTGCGGGAGCCACACAAAAGGGTTAGTTTCAGAATTTTTTCGAAAAAAGGGTTATTTTTTGATGAAGTTTCAAAAAAGGGTTAATTTTGTCAAATTTCACGAGTAGCACTGGAGGCTGATTAGGGAGTGAAAGAGAGATGAGTTTGTAGTAGATGCTAGAATTTAGGTGGTGCTAAATTTTGGATCTGATAACTTAATATCACTGGAGAATATTTATGTTTCTACAGATGTTGTAGTGCACACAAGAAGATTTAGTAACTGCGATAGGTCTTCCATTTTTTTTTCTGTCCACCCTTATTTTGTGTATGTTCACGTTGTCTGTTTGTAATGGCACATGCGGCTATTCTCTAAAGCCTGATGATCTTCGTACCTCTGGAATATGGCCTCTGATATAATTCATATTCATAACAGTGAGGTTCCTAACCGTGACATGCGAGTTTGGTTGTATGATTGTGAATAGTTTTGTTATTCAGCCTTCATTATATGGATCATGGATCTGTTTGATTTATGTTGTGCTTCAGTTGTAGGATGCCAAAGACGCATCTCAATTTATATTTTGGGCTATTGATTTGGTCTTCTCTTGTGTTAAACTTCCTGATGTATTAATGTGGAAAAAAATATCGGATCAACTTCCTCCTACCACATTCTCACAGCGGTGACTATATCTTGTGTCAAAGTATTGGAGAAATGCTGTATTATTTTTTGCTGTCTATGGCAGGATTGACTGACCATACATTTGTTTCTTATTCAGTATGAGCAAGTTGCCTTTTTATCACAAAAAATTAACCAAGTTGAGAAAAGTTGGAATCTTCACTGAATAGGTATGTCAATGGTTATCTCTACTACAAAAGAACGAAGTGTCATGTCTCGGCGTTTCCTTCGTCCGTTCTCGTCCGTCGTGGATTTACCATTTTGCCCTCCCGCCAATCATATTTACTGAGAATGCCACCGCTAAGTAAAAAAAAACGCTTCACACGGACAAATAAATCCCCTCGCTCCCCGACCTCTCCCATCGCTCCATGCCGCCCCTGAGCTCCTGCTCGCCGCCGACCGGACATCCCTACTGCCATGGTCCCCGACGAGCCCCGGAACGGACCTCCGCCGCCGACGCGGTCCTCGACAAGCCGCCGGAAAGGGTCTCCACCGCGACCCCAGCGCATCGCTGTCTCCCGAAAGGGTCAGCGGCGGGACCGCGGGAGGCCGGAGCTGGAGGTAGGAGAGGAGGGCGGCGAGGCTGGGCTCGCTGGCCGTCGCAAGGGGAGGAGCTCTATCGCGGGAGGAGGACGAGGGGAGCTTGGGCGGGCGAGCAGGTCGCTGGAGGGAGGGCAAGAGGAGTGAATAGGTCAGGGCGAGCGGGAGACCGGAGAGCATAGGAGGGAGCACGCCGGCGGCGCTGCAGCAAGAGGCCGAGCGCTCGAGATGGCGGGCCGCCGGAGCTGGCCGAGCCACGGCCGTGAACAGAGGCCCGATATGCGACAGCGTCGGGGCAGAGGAGGTCAAGGGAGCGCTGCTGTCCATTCGCGAGGTGAGTAGGAGGAGCCGTTGTCTCCATTGCGGCAGAAGAAGGAGAACCGGGGAGGGGATTGACGAGGCTGGCCGAAGCGGCGCAGGGTCAACAGGAGGAAGAGGTGAGAGAACTGGTGTGCTAGGATAGGAGGCTGGAGACGAGACTGGCGACGCTGTGGCGCTGGGAGGATTGAGAGGAGGGGATCGATGGGAACGAGCTGGGCTGTGTGCGTGCGTGCGTTTTAGCTTTATTTTTTTTAAAACGTAGTTTGGGTCGGATGGAATTAGGTGGGCCGGCTGAGCTAGGGCTGTCTTTGCTGGCCGGCCGACCGGCCGTCCATCTACCCAGTACCCACGTTTTTCAGTTTACAAAACATTAACCAATTGTGTTTTATAACAGAAACATAGATTCGAAAATAGGATGAAAACAAATTGGCCACACGTAACAAATATGGACGTGGTTACAAAACCGAATAGGATATCAAATCCTACATAGCTAGGTCCATTTGGTGCAAATATATTATCGCTTCACTTCTTTTTTATTTATATTTTCCCCCTTTTTTCTGTTTCGACCAAAATACCAAAATGCTTACTTCTCCTACTTCCTACATGAAGCTTACTGATTCTCTTTGACATTATATACCTCATCTCTTCCTAAGTAGACCAGCTAAAAGAGAAGTGCAAGCAAGAAAAGACGATACTGAGTTTTTAGTCCTACAAATACAACATTGAAACAAAGTTTGTGTGACGGGAGATAATGAACCACCTGCCAACACATTTTTAAAAATTCTACAATATCATCGTAATCTAAATCTAAATTATTATAATTTTCGTTGTTACACTAGCTTTTTGTTATCTTACAGTCCACTCCATCACCCTCCGGTCTTATTTTATTGGACCAAACTTATACTATTTATGTAAATCATGCAAACCGCATGACTAATTGAATTGTTCATTCAAACACATCAAAAATGAAATACACATGAGTCACAAGCAAGGCCGGACAAGACCCCTGGTCAAGATGCCGCACGCCACCCAAATAGGTGCGGACACGACTCCCGACTAAAACCATGTACGACTCCCAAATTAAAATGGACACTACTACGTTAGGATCGCATACGACTTACGACTTCTGACTCCCGACTAAAACATGACCCCCGACTAAAACATGATACTACACACTACTTTAACTGCAGACGACTCCAGATTATGACTCCAAATTAAAACTGGAGACTCTCACTTCGGTGTTCATGGGAGTTAGCACCAAGGATAACTCCTCCTTGACGACTCCACAAACAAGTACAATTCCAGCCTTGGATATCTATTTGCCTTCGAAGCTTCTCCCGTCCGAAACCGAGCCCAACTCCGAGTTGGAGCACGACTACCGATCGCGGCCTGGTGCTCTGGGAGAATGACTCCTACTCAACGACTTCATGGACAAGGGCTCCGAGTCGGAGCACGACTCCTGACTGAGGCCTCATATGACTCCCGGGATAACTCCTCCTCGACGACTCCACGAACAAGTACAAAAATCATTATGTGGTGGAAGCCTAAAAGCGAACACATTTTTAATTCTACTTAGCTTGGCCCACTTGCTGCAAATATGCATGCACACGTGCTAGCTAGGTTTTGGTTCATGGTGCCTGCCCGTCGCATATTAGCTAGGTTCACAACAAATTAGGTCTAGCTCTTGCGCGTCCAGATTGTACTTTGGAAAAATTACGTACGTAAATAGGTATTTTTTATTGAGCTCCTTAGCAAGTCAGATCTACACGTTTTCTCGATGTATCGGCGATGACGGAAAAAAGAAGTCATGGGGTATGTTATATATTAAGAGTTATAGGCATTAGCCAAGTTCTCATATGCTAATATCAGCATAAGCATAAGCTTTGGCTTTCCCGTTGTAACGCACGGGTATGTTTCCATGTCTAAAGTAGGAAGAGGGAGCAAATTGCGTGGGTTATTTGACGTCCAACAAAATCAAATCAAACATCTCCATATCTTCTTTCCCCGTAGCAACGCACGGGTATTGTCCTAGTATGCTTAAAAAAAAGGAGTGTTATATGCCGCAGGGACGGCACACCAGAGCGTCAGTGCCTCGTGTATCAACTGCAAGAGCTGATCCACAAGGTGACTGTCTCCTGAAAGGTAAGAATTGGCTGGTTCCATCTCTGACTTTCATTTATGACTAAGAATTGACTGTGCAGAAAGAATGCAAAGGTGCTGATTGGTGCTAATGGATATGCTTATGACGCGCCAGATTTGACGTAATTGGCTCTCCTGGAAGCCTGCTTAATTAGGACACTTGAACTTTTCTTTTCTCTGCATTTTCACCTGAAGGATGCTCATTTTTCTGCGCAGATCAATAACAAATAACTTAACTTTGCACACGCACATTGATACATACATACACACATACATAAATAAATACCTGAGTACATTAGCATGGGTAATTCTGTGAGTTACATTGGTGCTATGTCACATTATTACACCTGCCATCCTGTTACTTCGAGCAAATGCAGTTTCTTTTCTGATTCGCTCTGACATGACCCCTCTGAAAACACAAGGTCATGAAATACGAACCCTT
The DNA here is from genome assembly GCA_947311845.1 of Poa pratensis. Classification (NCBI taxonomy): domain Eukaryota; kingdom Viridiplantae; phylum Streptophyta; class Magnoliopsida; order Poales; family Poaceae; genus Poa; species Poa pratensis. Next base: position 26,245,904 of record CAMZMU010000117.1, read on the forward strand.
CTATAGCACATTCATCTCCTTATGTATGTGCGTACGGTCTCTACATTTCTGCATCCGATATGGACATTTGTTTCCGTGTCTTATTACACAGGAAAACCTCCGGTTAAGCGTATATGGTTCAGTGTCTGGCGAAGGCCATACTTGTTGACAGCTTTGTAGGCAGTTCTGAAACCATCACCATATGCTGCTGAGGTGTCATTTGCAATCTGATGCATGAAGAACTCGCCGAGCTTCTTCTCGGTATGAGATATTCCTCCCTTCTTGGAGGACGGTGGTCGATACGAGGTTGACGATGAAGAAGAAGCGTAAGACGATGAAGGTTGAGCGTGTCTCGTAGAAGCTGGAAGAATCTCCGCCTCTAGCCACAGGTAAGCAATAACTTGGCATATACCCTCCTCAACCTCTGGGCTTAGGTTTCGGTAACCTGAAGGCACCATTATCAAACCGAGCTCATTATTCAAATCAAATTACATTAAAGTGACTGTCGAAGGTTCAGATCAGTACAAGTTGTTTGTACAGGTACCTTTGAGGCGCAACCACCCGTGCATCAGTTCATGGGCAAGGATGGAGCCAGTTAGTAGCCTGCAATTATGTGGAGAACATTTTGATTTCATACAAATGATGCACCGGTTATAGAATGCCAAAAACCCCAGCATTTGATTATGATCTATATGTCGAAGTGCCCAGTCTCTAAGCTCAAAAAAAAGAAGTGCCCAGTCTCAGTGAATACTGAACTCACCTGGGGAGTCCATACAAGACAAGAATTGCAGTGACTTCACATCTCCGAGTCAGCTTCTGTGGTTGAGTTCTCATATCTAGCAACCTATGACCACCAATCCTGGGCCTTCGAAGTATCTGAGAAACCAAAACCTCATACGGTCAAAAGAATGATCTACTGAATAATTTGAGTCCTGAAAGTTGAGAGATCGCGCTTACACTGGTCACAGTCTGCTCCTCCGAGAGACACAGGCCTCTTGTTTCAGGCATGTGGTGAGGCCCCTGCAGAAGTGCAGACGACCATTAACATTTGCAAAGATTACATGTCAACTATGTGCTGATGATCAACTCAAATAAGGACTCACTTTGCACTCTCCTTCCATAGCTTCGTTGAGCGCTTGCCGCTCAACTAGGAGCATGGGTATCTGTTGGTCTAGTTTCATGTTCATCCCTTCGTAGTAGTCCCTGATAGAGTGGTACAGGGGTTGGCATTCACCGGTGTCCATGACAGCAGAATCTAGGCATTCCATGCATAGACTGCGGCCATCTCCCAATGACATGTACTTTGTGTTCCTTGGCTGCAGAGAAAAAAATGTGGTTAGAGAGGCAATTCAAGAAACAAAAAAATGCAGGGCCATCAGCCTAAACGTTGCACGGCACATTTAGATAAGCTGGAACTTCAAGCATTGATCTCCTGGTCATTCAATTTCTCCAATCAACACATATGCTTCTAATTATCTAATCTGCCATTTATAGCCTTGTTTTACAAAGCATTATGCAAGACTATGAACCAGAATCTGAAATGCTCAATTGAAGGAAGAATAATCAGAAGGGAAACTGTTCCTCCACAATTTCAGACAAACATGTACCTCCATTTTCTCACAGCTGCAGCAACGAGGTGTGCGGTCAAGCTCATGTGAAGGGCAGTATTTCTGGCCCCAGAATGGATGGGCTCTGTATTCTATCAAGCCCGACCTGTTCGTCGCGATCTGTAGAAATACACGCACACAAAAGTGAGAATTTATTGTAGTGGTGTTGCAATGGCAATCCAAACATCAGTGCTAGCTCCTGTACAAACAGAGTACATTCAAAGAAAAGTCTTACAAATTGAAGGCAGACATCACATTTTGGGTGGTGTAGCTCCTTGTAGCACGACTTGTGGTATGGCTCTGCACCTAGCAAGGTGAACTGGAAAACAGAAAAGATAAGAGAAAAATGGGCTTGTTTGAACACAATATAAAGGCTTGTTCGAAATATTGAAGAAAACAGTTCAATTCCCACAAATGACTCCTATGTCCAGAACGGTGCCTACAACAAGTGTAGGATGGTTACCTCAGTCTCGCGGATAGCGTGGCTACAGGAAGAACAACGGAAGCACTGAGGATGCCAGTACATTCCCATGCAGCTCAAGTAGTGGCCATGTCCTACCTCATGCTTGCAACCACCACAGACCCTGCAGGATGCAGATGGCTTCGTTACACACGAGGTCTTGTGATGCTTTCATTGGGAACAACAAGGTGATGAACAAAGGTAGCTAACCTCTGCGCTCTAGGCAAGGACTGAGAGGGGGCGTAGGGATTGTGAGGCATGTAAGGATTCATGTTCAGACTGTCTTGCATGGCCTTGGCAATATCTTCATCATTCTCTCCCTTATTGTGGTTTCGCTCTACACAGAATTCAACAGAAATGGCGCATTGTCAATTTGTCATTAGACAAATCAGAAAGGCGTCGAGTACAAGGTTTACATGGTATGTATGATGTACCTTTAGGGTGTTTGGCATCCTCTGCAAGAGAAAGTGCAATCTGACGGTCCAATTCTTCATTGTCAGGTCTAGGTGGCTCTTCCCTCTGGAGATAGCAAAGTAAGAAAGGCTAAGTCTTGTATAAATGTAGCCGGAAATCGAACGTGAGTCATGAAATGGAATTTCATGAAGATATAAAATAACCACATAAGAAAAATGATAGACTCCGGCAAGGAGAGGGTATCAGCACCTTTGGTCTGATCGGTTCATGTTGCCAGAGCGTGCTCTGTTCTCCCCCCATCACCCGAGGTCGCCGCCGGTTCGACTCCACGGGCTTTGGCCCCTTCAAGAAATTGCAGAGCCACTTCATGAAGCTGGATCTCCTCTCTGTGTGCAGCAATTTTACCGTTAGACAGGCCGAAGCGAAATATAAGCAGGATCTCACGCAAGTGGCTGAAACTGCACAGTGGAGAGCAACTTCCTACCAACCAATCCCTGTCACGTGAAAGCAGGCACACAATGGGTAATACTTTTATGCTTCTTTGGATATGGAACTCTGGAGCAACTATGGTTGGTTAGAAGACCAAACACTTCTAGATGGGCCTTGACTTGAGCTTAGATTACTGCATATGCATGGTAACATTCAGTCATTTTGTAATGCATAGGCTACAGTTGCAATCATAGCAGCTCTGAACCTTCATGAACTGACAGTTAAAACGTATACTGAATTTCAGTCATCATGTGATGTGTAGACTAAGGAACTGCTGTTCATCACCATGGAAGTACATATCTTAAATATTTATTTTTATTACTACGAGGCGTTTACTGGAACACCGTCATTGGAAAAAGGCCAGATGTACAATACCTGCATTGAACAGGATCAAGAAACACAGGGACAGAACACCATACGAAATTGCCTGGGTTGCTAACATGATCACCACTACACCGTGCTAATCACAGTAGATATCTTCCTTTTTCAGTTCTAGCACCGGTTCATTCACGAAGGGCGACGACGGCGCGAGGTCGGATTCAGTCACTATCTTGGTGAACCTCAGTTTATCCAGGATTGTAAGAGTCAGTTTCAGTCTACCTTTCCCTCCTCTGAATATAGCATGCATGCATGATTGTTAAATTTTTTTCATGTGATGTGAGTGCACAGGGTGTGATTTGACGTTAGGACCAATAAGCTGATGATTCATCAGAGCATTCGCTACATTGGTTGATTGCAACACCATTAGCATGCATGGGCCAGCTCTCTTGTAAAGAAACTCTCTTTCAGGAAATAGGACATGATGTGGCCGGTCTAATGGATATCAGCCTCAAATATAATAAGTGCATAAAAAATGGTACGCTAGCCGACACATCAATCGATCGGTAGATCGAAGTTCCTTAGGAAAGGGATAGACTAGAACACCCGATCCCAATTAAAGTGAGCTTTTTTGTCAATAAAACTCCCTTCTCTCCTTTCTTCAATTCGCTTCGATATGTCTTCTGCTCCCTCCGTCCTCGAATAAGTTTACATCTATCTTTTATACAAGTCAATATTTTACAAATTTGACCAACTTTATAGAAAAGTATATCAATGTGTATGAAATCAAATTGGTATATTTTGAAACTTCATTTCAAGGTGAATCTAGTGATATCAATTTTGTGTCATAAATATTGGCATTTTTTTCTATAAAGTTGGTCAGGCTTTAATAAGTTGAACTTACCACAAAAGGTAGAAGCACACTTATTCGCGGATGGAGGGAGTACTTGTGTTGTTAAAAGGATCGCCAACAGTTTCAAGTCCAAACAAGGGCAACGATTCATATTGGAAGGCGGCAAGCAAAAGGTAAAATCTAGCCAGACAAGACAAGGACAAGCTGCTAGTTTCTCGCCAAAAAGAAAAGGACAAACTGCTAGTAGCTGATAGGCAAACAACGGCTATGAAGTACGTAAGATCTACGAGAACATAGACAGAGCATCAACGACGAGCTCGGCCCACGGCAACGCTAACAATACAAGAAGAGAAATAGGCCAGACGAGCAGAGAGTTCCGATTAATTACCGTGGCTGCACTGATCAGAAGTCCTTGGGGCGTAGCCCATCTACGCAGGAACACCGGTGCTCCAAGACGGCATATATATACGCCGCACCGCGCACACCGCAGTCGACGAATAACGGCGGAGAACTTTGCGCTACCAAGAACGACGGCGGCGATAACGATGTTTGCGGCGAAGCGGGAGGAGGATCGATGAGCGAGAAGAGCTAGTTGCAATGGACGGAGGAGGAACAGGGAGGGGGAGAGGGGGGCTTAAGTTCTTGGAGAATAAAGGCTCGGCCGCTCGGTGGTGGAGTTGGCCGCGACAGAAAGGAAAGGATTGAGGGAGAAGCGAAGGGCGGCCGGCCGCCCACACCTCACGGCATCTCGCCTTCGCCTCCCGCGATCCTCCTCCTCCTCTCCTCCGCGTAAGATTAGCGCGGTGATCCCGGCCGTTAGCTTTAGAAAATTCTCTTGGCTGCTGGCGCCAGCCAGTTGATTAGTGGCGATCGAATGCACTTGCCGGGGCAGGGGAGAATATGTTTGGTTTTGTGTTGTGTTGCGGGGGGAGGGGAAAGGAGAGATTCGTTGTGTCAACGGGAATGTATGCCCCTCGTTGGCTTTTCGAACGATTTGTTTGTTATTTTTCGTGATGCTCTGTAGAAACAAAGGGAGCGGGAGCAAGCACGGGGGCGGGCGATGCGGGAAGGGTACGCTTGCTTGGAATTCTTTCCTCCAGGGAACTGAAAAGGCTCGCGCGCCGCGCAACCTGAAAGCTGCCGCTGCCGTCGTCGTACGTGCAAGCGCGCACAGCCTTTTCGCTGGCTTGGGCCGCCTCGCTCCTCGAGTTGCTGCGGCGCCGGCGCTTGCTGGGCAGGCGAGCTTGCGTCGAGACGCCAGGACGGTCGGCAAAGCCACAATTGGGGTCGGTGGCTGAGTTTTACTACGGGAGTGTCTAACAAACAGCCGACTGTTTTTAATTTCGGAAACAGACAGATTTTGGAGACCAATTAAAAACCGACAGCTGTACAAATTGATTCAATGAGTAAAACTGACAGAAATCCAAAATGTGTCTGTTTCTTAATTTCTTAAAAGACATATTGTGGCTTTTCTCAGTATTGGCTTTTGAGTCCCATTGAGTCTTCACTCTTCGGTCTTCCGTTAACAACGAATAAGGCCCTGGTAAGTTGCTGAGTTTGGCTTAGGTTCACTCGGTGCAGGACACACAAATAGAGGAGGAAAGAGCCATGATCTTCTTCTTCCCAAAGACAACATACACGCGCCACTGAAGCATGGAATGGGGAAGAGAGAAATTTAAAAAGATAATCACATAAAGAAAGAGATGAAGCTCTACATCTGAGATGGGAGTGGAGAAACTGCTTTAGAAGAGAGCCGACCTGCATGAGGAAGAAGGAAATATACAAGCTCAGGTACTCCTCCATCAAAAATTCTTTATCATCTGCCACCTACATCAAAAGAATTCGTATTATCCTGCCAGTAAGAATAATGTAGACAACAACCAGATACATTATGGTTGAAAAAACAATCAGAAACACTGGCAGTTTATTTACAAATTAATTTGAATCTTCGGCTCTTGTGTGAGAAAAAAGAATGGAGTGACCAGCATAAAAAAGAGAGTTATAGCAAGAAAGGTACTGATTCAGTTAAAAAACACAGTAGCATTGACCAAGAACAAGCAAACCAACTTTTTTTTAAAAAAATCATAAAAAGACTACGGTTAAATTTCATTGTACTTGGGGTGATAGAATAGACAAATCCATGAAACAAACCCATAAAATACTAAAATATGCAAAAAGTTGTGGATAACTTGCATTTGTGTTCCGTTTCCTATACGAAAACAGGAAAAAAAAATGGATAGAACCACCCACTCCAGCAGGCGCATGTCGTCCCCGTGGTCCCTCCCGCCTATAGCAAATGAAATGAGATTGTGATAGTACCCATGCATCAAGTTTGTTGATCAGAGCAAAAAACGCCTCACCCCCTGTTCTGAAACTAATCCTTCTGTCCGAGCAGGTGTAGAAAAACTCTGCTTCTATAGTTCTATGGTGGTTCTCTCATGCATTTTCAGAAACTTTGACACCGCCTTGTGGCAGGCTGAGCGCCTTGCCAACCATCTTAGGGATCCTCTAAGGGAAGAAACATAGGGAAGAAAAGGAGAAAAAAACATGAAAAGAAAACAACAAAAGATCAATTGAGAAAAATTGGTTTGTAGGAGACCGAGCAAAGTTACTTTAGGCAAAACCTGTTGCAGCGCAGCAGTTGTTTAGGGTTTAGGGTTTTTGGAGCTGGCAGCACGCAAGATGGTTACGAACAATGACAGCAATGAAGGACAGAATTTGCTGAAACTTTTTTTTATCTATTTAACAATCTGAATGAATCTGGAAATGGAGGGGAAAAAACCTATTTGTAATTAACGTATTTATATTTCCTTGAACAAGCAATTTTTCACACATGACGCTCCTGCAGGGTGAACTTCACATAAACTACAGAAATGAGAGACACGGGCACCGAGGAAGCTCAACATACAAATAACAATGATCTGAAATCAGAGAGAGGAATGCTATTTAAAACAAGGGAAGAAGCTCAATAGTACTTCAACATGTATTAATTTGATAATAATCTACACTGAAGAATAATCAGAGTAGCCAGATACAGCCACTGGTACACTGATCATGCCGCATTGCTGCTTAACACTAATATCTCAAATTGAAGACTGAAGAAACTAAAAATGACAAACTGAATGCTCAAACACCTAACAAAGTGAGTACTTAAACTGATACAAACTAAACAGAAGACTGATGAATGAGTTAACTAGAAAAAGGGACTGAAGAATGAGACAAATGACTCAACAAGAAATAATGAGACTGAAAGAAATGAAGAATGAAAGACTTGAAAATATCTAGACTGAAGAGCATGACTTAGAACACTCAGAATGACTAAAATAACAAGAAAAGATGAAGGAGAAGACTGAGAACAAGATAAAAGACTGAGAATGACAAGGAAAGGATAAATACTGAGAATGACAAGACAACGACGGAGATTGAGAATGAGAATAATAAGAACTGATGACTGAGGAAAGATATAAGCTGAAGAATAAACTTAAAGACAAAATGAAGTAAGTATACTGAGAGACTAAAGAAATGCTGATTAATGCCGATTAATGATGATCAAAGAGACTGAAAAACTGAAACTGAAGTAATGCCGACAAAAAGACTGAAAAGAAGGAAATTAGAGACTGAAGAAATGCTGAAAAATGATGAAGTGATATACTGAGAGACTGAAAAACCCCGAGAAATACAAGTGAAATGAAGGAAAGCAGGGACTGAAAAAATGACGAAAAATGATGAACTGATATACTGAGAGACTGAAGAAATGTCGAGATAACAAGTGAAAAGAAGGAAATTAGAGACTGAACTAATGAAATGAAGGAAATGAGAGAATGAGAGATTGAAAGAGGAAACGACTGAAACAATAAAGAGACCGAAGAGATTGAAACTGAAACACTGAAGAACAACACTTGGAAAAATGATGACCGGAAGAAATGAAGATTGAAAGACTGAAAAATAACAAGACTTGGATAACTGAGAGGGGCCAAATACTGGAGACTTGGAAATGAAGACTTAAGACCGAAAAATGAAGCTAAAGAACTGATAAACTGATCAACAAAGACTGAACTGAACGAAATGAAGACTAAAGACTGAGATGAAGAAATGAGAAAATAAAGAAATTCAGATATGAATAAATGAGAGAAATTCAAAACTGAAACAAATAGGACTGAATAAATAGTAAGAAAAAAGAAGGAAGAAAAAAAGACTGAAGAATGAAACAAATATGGTTGTCTGAACAATGCTACAAAGCAATCAGACACAAGAACATATAACAGCAGTCTAGCTTATGCATGAATGGAAAGAAATGCACCAAAGCTCACAAAATCTACAACCAGGGAGTGAGAGATTATAAAGAAGGCTTCAAGCTAATATGAACTAGCACTACACAGGGGACTATACCTCCTACAACCCAGGTCAATATGATTTTGATATAAACTGAAACTCTAAAACTGAACAATAAACACGGAGTGTTCACTTATCAACATAGAAACTCAGCAATTGAGTTGATATCAAGAAGTGTCATGCAACACCAAGGCTCATATACAACAACATCGATCAAAACAGATCAAAACATCGCTGCCATCTTCTACAGACCAACACCACAGCACCAACATCTGCATGACCGCATCCCCCAAAACCCAAGCTCAACAAACATGCCCCTTCTATGTCCGGTTTCCTCAAACCATTTCTCAATCCTAAAAGAAAAGCAATCTAACTCTGGTGAAAAATTGCACGAGATCGGACGGCCAGACCAGCAAAGCAACCGGGAAGAAAACAAATGACACAAAACAGCGGTCGGTCCATCAGCTTCAAACCATTGCCAATTATCTTATCGATTTTGCCAGCAGCAGAAACTACCTTGCCTACTCGTTGTGTACCAAACACCATGAATCGGATGAGAAGTGGTGGCTCCAACACCATGAAGTAGCAGAGATGTCCTCAAGAGGAGCTGAGCGGCTCCTCCAGGTCAACAAAGTTAAACCTAAGTATTCTGAACACAAAAGTAAACCCTCACAAAATTAAGCCTAAGCACAGACAACAAAGCTTGCGCACCAAAAATCTGAACCTAAAATAAGGAGATTTCACACACAAGCATTCAGCGAGACTAACACGATTGAGGACGAACTCCCTAACGCCAAAATCCATGAACTAGACTGCATCAGCCATGCTACATCATCAAAAGGAGCTATCGGCACTGCAGAAAATTAGATCAATTAATTCCCAGATCTCGCGCGCGACAAAACACTACAGAAACATTACCACCCCCAAAACCAGCACGCATAAGGGCTAAAAAATTGAACAAAATCAGAGAAACAATCCGTCATAAGGGTGGAGGTCAGAATAATACCATCTCAGCGGCGGCGCACATGACTTCCATGCTAGTGAATCGCAGATCTCTTCGACGTCGCACTAGGACGACACGAGCTGCAGCCATCTCCATCGCCGACAGCGCCTGTTGCGCGGTCGCCAGTCGCCACTCTCTCCGTCGGGTACCTCCCTGGCTCGCGAAGCACAACCGCCCCGGGAACCGGCTGAGCTGGCTGCCGCGTCGCCGCAGCAAGCTCCGCCATGGCTTCCGCCTCTCCCTCTCTCCCAAGCAAAACGACACGAAGCGGTGGCTTCACCACAGAAATGAATTTTTTTTGTAAAAAAAAAACTCAACCCGGGATAACGTTTGAGTTTTGACTCAGCCGCGAAAGAAAGAATAAAAGAGAGAATGAGGGAGAGCGCGCCGAGATTCGGAAAAGAGATCGGACGCACCAAAAAGTGTCTGTTTGCCAACTACAAAACAGCTAGCTATTAAATAGGAAAACTGTTTATAGCGCGCTATAGACGAAATAGGCCGTAGCCCCGCTATATAAATATAGCAACCACCCGATACAACCAACAGTAACGAAATGTTGGGCAGCAGCAAACATACACCCAAAGAGAAGAAAAGAAGAAATAAAATGGAGACAGGCAGATAGACTAAACTACGGTGACTCGCAACTGCTGCGCCCTCTCCTTCGAAGTACCACCACACTCCTAGCAACGAATCGACGAGTACAAGGCAACACCTTCAAGAAGGCACACACATGTTGCTGCCCGGATAGCGCGCTATAGCAAAACAACGTCGGCATTGAAATATGTTATTAGCTATAACATGCTATTAATAAGACATTCTACATAATTTATTTAGCTAGACAATTCACAGCAGGCTATAGCGTGCTATTAGCGGCGATATAAATTCATATTTTTTCCATGTTTATTTTAACAGGTCTCACGTAAAACGGAGCCAAGTATCCGGCCTTTTTCTGGCCATGGCACCCAATGGACGACGACCCATTTGATCTGTCATATCCGTTTAAAAAAAATGTAATCAATAAATTTACACAATTAAATAAATGACACTAAATTCAAATAACTTAGTTCACAACCAAATAAGTTAAAACACTGTCATACTACCATTTTTTTTAAAACAATTGAGATGATAGAACTACTGGTTTCTTACGTAAGTCCACACATGTTCAAAAAATCATTTAAAAGTCACGTGAGCTGGCTGGTCGTACATTTCATCATGTATTTGGATGAGATGTTCGAAAGTTGATCCACCCTCGGACTCAATCAACTCTCCCCGATATTCCCACCCATGGTTATAGATATTGTCATCACGCACATCCTCTGTATTCATGTTACACATGATCATATAAGCAGTCATCACCTCACACATAGTCTCAACGTTCCATATTCTAGCAGGGTGACGAACAATAGCAAAATGAGATTGGAGGACACCATAAACCCGCTCCACATCCTTCCTAGCACTCTCTTGTTTTTTTAGCAAACCTAATCATCTTCTCTCCTTAGGGATTGAAGATTGTCTTCACAAATGTATACAACAGAAGATAGATGACATCAGCTAGGTAGTATCACTTCGTGTATGGGCGGCCATTGTTCTCGTAGCTGACCTTCGGGGAATTGCCTTCCGCAAGCCTAGAAAACCTTGGGGAGCGTTGAAACACGTTGATAACATTGTGTCCACCTGGCACGCCAAAAAAACTGTGTCAAATTCAAAGATCTTTGATGCCACAACTTCAATTATGGTTGTGCACTCTCCAACACGGCCCTTATATGGCCACCACCAAGCAATTGGATAGTTCTTTCACTCCTAATGCATACAATCTATGCTTTCACGCATCTAAGGAAAGCCCCTCAAAACATTGATCAATAACAATTGGTGTATCCTTTATTTGGTTCTCTCAAGAATTCTCTTCCGAACACCTAAATCACTACTCTGCAAAACTTGTACATTGTATCAAAGCACGTGAACTCACTCATGCACAAGTACTCTTCAATAAGATCACCAACAACTCCTTATGCAAACATCCGAACAACTGCAGTGCATTTCTGGTCAAAGAAGAAGCCAATCTTACCAACATCTTTATTGCATTGGAAGTTATCATCATAATCCATCAATCCATGCCGAATATGGCTAACCACATGTCTCACTACCCAGAAGCGTCGCCGGATAAAACTAGGAGTGAATAGTGGATTTTTATGATGGAAAGTCTTTGTAGAGTTGGATATGCTTCTCTGTTACGATCCAACGTGGTTGTTTATTCTCAATGTATTAATCGATGGGAAGTGTAGTGACGGGGTTATGGATACCCGATACCCTTCAAAGGCAAAACCAGAAGCGCGGGTTGGCACTGCCAGCTGGACGATACAATCAGCTCAGCCTCCACCAAAAAACTCTCTCCGCAGAGAAACCACACTCCATCCAGCGTTAACCTCGCAGCCAGGCCCAGCCTCTCGAGCACCAACGGGCAAGCCAAAGTCCCCCCTCTGTATTGGCACGGGAACAAATAGACAAGACACCTCATCATGGTCGGCCCAACAGCCACATCCTGACAGAATATGATGATGCAACTCTCGAGGGGTCAAGTATTTTCCCGAACAATCGGGGTTGAAAAGCTCCATATCGTGTACGGGCCCACACAATAGCCCAAAGTTATCGCTGACGTCCCGAATAGTGGCCCAGCGCCATACCGTGTACGGTCCACCCATCCGGTGTTTTGCCCTCTGACACTTTTCCCATTGTTTTGCCCCTAACTTGCATAATCTGAATAGACACTAATCCGGACTAACGCCGTTTTGCAGCAATATTTTTATGTTATCAGTTTTTGTACATAAAATATATTCTACAAAATAGCAAAAATGCACCAATAATTTTTTTGAAAGGAAAGATACACGATACCCCAGGTTGAGATGAAGGGGGGCCAAGAGGCATTGGCGCGGGTGGGCGGCACATCCCCATTTGGTGGAGCTAGAGAATGAGAGAACGGAAGATCAGGGTGCACGATGGTACCTGAGCTGCCCAAAAACTTGTTATAGGGGTAGCACGATGGTACCCCAAGCATACACTTGGATCCACCACTGACACCCCCCACCGTGGATGCTCCAAGCACCTGCGCCACCACCTCACGCCCCCTTCGGCCTATATTTAGTACCGACCAAAAACCGTAAAAAGGCCGACACTTCATTATTTCACAATACGGACCCGCCCAACCTCATTTGTCTTTCGGAGGGCTAATTTGGTACTACTTTTGAAATTGATTTAATTTGTATAGTAGTTTTCAAATTTGTATTAAACATAATAATATGTTTTAAAAAAGTTCAATGACTCGGCCTGTCCGGCACACACATAACACATTGGACCCATTTCGCTTAAAAAAAAACACATTGGACCCACCAGCCAGGGCCACCGCGGAACGACACAAGCGGAGAGGTTTTTACCCGAGCGAAGACAAAAACAAACAAAACACAGAGAGAGGAGGCGAGTTTATCTAGCTATCGGCGGCCCACCACCCAATCCCTCCCCTCCTCCTCCGCCTCGGCCACCTGCTCCTCCCGAAGCGCCGAAACCCTAACTCCACCGATCTCTCTCCACCTCGAGGGAGGCGATGGCGGCGGCGCCGGCGGCGGGAGGGCAGGGAGGCGGCGGCATGGACGCCGCGCTCCTCGACGACATCATCCGCCGCCTGCTCGAGGTGCGGACGGCGCGACCCGGGAAGCAGGTGCAGCTCTCCGAATCGGAGATCCGCCAGCTCTGCACCGCCTCCCGCGAAATCTTCCTCACCCAGCCCAACCTCCTCGAGCTCGAGGCACCCATCAAGATCTGCGGTGCGTGCGTCCCACTCTTCTCCTGCCCTCTTTGATTCTCCCCACCGCCCCCACCCGTAGAGTAGATGTGCTTTGCTCGCCACGCAGGGAGTATTAGGGGCGGTCCTGGCGATTGCATGGCTATGTCGCGGGGTTAAAAAGAAAATAATTCGTCGTGACATTAACCAGGCTATTTCTCGTTTAGCGTTTCTGTTTCTGTTGGAAAGTGGAGATAAGGGCGTTATCATGTTTATTACGCTCGAGTTTTTGTTGTATCCATTCAAGCCATTGCCATTTGATAAGGTGTTTGCACGGGTAGAGGCTCCGCAGCAAAGTGCAATCATCAGAAACGATTCAGTCTTAATTAGGGTTGACAAGTTTTTCTAGTGCAATCAGCAATTACTTCTTAAGGGCAAATAAATAGTTACTGTTGATTCTAATTGGTTGGTGTACATAATTTTTTTTTTAAAAATCCTTGGGAGATTGTCATCCGTAATTTTCTTACCTTACCTACAACAGCTACTATCGTCACAGTAGTTAATATGTATGTTGGATGAATATACAATCCATATGTAAATAAATATTTGGTGACCGGGAAACTTATGACATCTATCTAGGCATTGCAAATTGATCATTATAGTGTTTTTTCTTTGGTGATGCTGATTTTCATCGTAAGTATTCTGCTTGCTTCGTATTATTTGAAAATTGAATATGCCCTCGAGGTTTCCTAGACTCGATCTACAGATTTCAGCAGCTTCCAGTTTAACTTTGGGCAGTTGTGACCATTGTCAGGCTCCTGTCCGTTCTCTAGGCAGGGAATTTAGAATCAAATCCCAATCATGAATCAAGAACCCTGTGATGTTTACTAGCCATGTGTGTTTCCTTTAATATCCTTGCGAGTTCCTTTAGTGACCAGCTTAATTACACCGCTATTCTGTCGGTTGTGTGGCACATAAGAAACTCAATCCTGCATACTTGTATCTGAGTTGTGTATCAGCGTGTCATCTGTTTACCTACTTTGCATGCAAAACCACCTCTACAAACAAGAATATGTCCTTGTTACTAGGTCGTATCACAAAGTGTGCTTACCTAAGCAAGTAAGCATACAATACGTTATGGACAATCAAGCAGCAATTTTTGGCAACACTTATCTATGTGAGACGTGTCTAAGGAACGGATTTCTACAGGTCTTCAAACCCTGAGATAGTTTTGTAGCAAGTAATTGTTCATTCAGAACACTAGTTGTTAAAATAGACTAGACTACCTATTTTCCCGCTTTGCTTCCATTATTTTTTCTTATATTGTACTCTTATCGGTATTCCTCTATATAATAAAGCTATACTAAGAGGCATCTTTTTAGCTTGCCCTTCACTTCATCCTAAAACATGCTTGTCATTGTCAGGTCTGACAAAATGCTGTTTTGTAGTGCTGCGTGTATGCTTCAGAGTTTCAAAATATCAGTAGCTCAGTCGTAATTCCGTAGTTACCATATTAGCATCTGATTTTACTCACCCTTGTCATTTGCCTCCAGGTGACATCCATGGTCAGTATAGTGACCTTTTAAGGCTATTTGAGTACGGAGGTTTTCCCCCAGAAGCCAACTATCTATTCTTAGGTGATTATGTTGACCGAGGCAAACAAAGTCTGGAAACTATATGCCTCCTCCTTGCTTACAAAATCAAGTATCCGGAGAACTTTTTTCTTCTGCGAGGCAATCATGAGTGCGCTTCAATAAACAGAATATATGGATTTTATGATGAATGCAAGCGGCGATTCAACGTGCGGCTATGGAAGGTCTTCACTGAGTGTTTTAACTGTCTCCCTGTGGCTGCTCTAATTGATGACAAAATATTATGCATGCATGGTGGCCTTTCTCCTGATCTGGGACACTTAGATGAGATTAAAAACTTGCCCCGTCCCACCGATGTGCCTGATACAGGTCTACTATGCGATCTTCTTTGGTCTGATCCAGGAAAAGATGTCAATGGGTGGGGCATGAATGACAGGGGTGTCTCGTACACATTTGGCCATGACAAAGTGACAGAGTTCCTTCTGAAGCATGATCTTGATCTTATTTGTCGTGCCCACCAGGTAGTACTATAGTGCATCATCCTTTTGTTTATTACTTTCTAAGGAATTATGGTGTTTACAAATTTCATCTTCTGCCAGGTTGTCGAGGATGGGTACGAATTTTTTGCTGACAGACAACTGGTCACCATATTCTCTGCTCCCAACTATTGTGGTGAATTCGATAATGCTGGGGCAATGATGAGTGTTGATGAAACTTTGATGTGTTCTTTTCAAATTCTGAAACCCGCTGAGAGAAAAACCAAATTTATAGGGTCAAACAAAATGTGAAATGATGAAGCTCTTTCCTCTTCCAGAGGCTACTGAGGTCAGTTGCACTATCTTGCCCTACTCACTTGTGTCTAATGGTGCAATGGTTTGATCATATGACTGCGCATAAGTTATTACTAGAAAACACTGTAGAGACTAGGGAGTTCTATTCATGGACAAATTGGTTCTCTGTAATACCCGTATCACAGTTTCGTGATTACTTCAGTGACACCACGCAAAATCCTAGTTGTACATCACCTGGGACTGGAACCGAGAAAAATATTTGAATATCTTTTAGTTATTCCATTAAAGATGTTTGAAAACTAGGAATATGAAACAGGCTGCTTGCCTATTTGCAGACGTATTTGTACTGTTGCACTGTTAATAACTGTCAATTTAATGTTATTCTGCATGATTGGATTTTCGTAAGTTTTATAACAGTCACCACCCTGCACACTGCCCTGTGACCTTCTGATCTTTCTTTCTGCTCATTGGTTGACCTGTCAGCGTCCACTGTGAACAAAGTGCCGAATGGATCTATCATACATTTAGGAACCTTCCGGACTTCAGATCACTAATTTTGCGAAATATAGATTTGACGTGGATAATTGTGAACAATTGTGATTTGATTTATAAGAATATTGCTAGCTCTTGAGTCTTGATAGTGGTCTTATTAGGCCAATGCTACCGCTCTTATTAGCAGTGTTCCACTTTTGGATCTCAGCCAGATTATCACATAGACATCCTGCATGATACGGCAAGCATCATTTGTCATTAATTTTTGGTTTACCCCGTGACATTCAATTGTTATGACTAATATAGGCTCTCATGTGGACAAAATCGCATCAAGACATCAACACAGGCGCTAGGCTTGAAGGCAGCATCGGGCTAGTCCTACCGAAGAAACCAATTAATATCATATCTAACAGTTGGTCTGAAAGTTCTCTTCATAGCAAGTGCCAGAATTTTTTTTTCTTGTTACTGCCGTGTGTGAAACTATCTTGTAGCTGTAGATATATTGGTTATGGAAGGCTGAAGTTGCCAATTGATGTGGGGTGATTTCCTTCTCCAGTAAGGAAACATTTCTGAATGTGAGAGTTTCTGTTTGGAAGTTCCCGCTATTTAAAAAGCACTTGTATCACTTACTGAGGTAAGAACAGAAAAGCCAAGGCTGTGTTTCTCTGTTGCTTGTAAGCAAATATTGGATGATTTTTATTTAGTTTTTAGAGGGTGCCAATGGTAACAATCTGAGTGTGAGCACAAAGATTGCTGATGCTTGGTGAGGACTGAATGGAAAAATATTGGCTTGTTCCTGATGTTGGACCAGAGGGAGTTTCACTTCTCCAAGTGCTGGATGGCGTGAATTTTATTCCATCAGACCGGCGTGATGAACTGATGCTTGATTGGCATTCGAATACATGTTTAGTTGGCTGTGTTTAGGCACTCATTTCTCTGTTCAGGTCGGTACTTCACAGGTACATAGAACAATGTGTGATAGGGAACTCTTCCACGAAAGCGTTTGTGGTTCCCTACAACCTGCTCTGGAGTTGCAATTCTGATAAATCTGGCCTTATGATATTCCATTTTTCTTGGGAAAAAATAATAAAAGTTACACTAAATTAACGTGGATGCAAAATTTATAATTTAGGAAACAGAAGTCACGGAAGGCCTTTGGCATTAAACACCAATCGTGCTCGTGCGATGTACGTCTTCGAGATCCAGTAACTTCCTATTGTGCTCTTGTGCCCCCAACATTGTCAAGCCTTCCTCCGGTGATTTCTACAAGTAATATCTCTACAGGTTGGTGTGGCCGACTCAGTTAGCTGTGTCAGTCACCAAACAAGTGGTGAAAGATTCAAATACAGAAAGTTTTTCTGATGGATTTAGATGAATTTCTAAATTATCTCAGCGTATTTTTCTATAATTGTGGGACAATCTACATATGTTAGCTATAAAGAAAAACATTGTCAAGCCGCAACGCAAATCATGCACCTTGTATCAGTGGGATTGAGTTCGTGAGATATACTATGCCGCGTGATCTCCTAGCCATGGTCATTTCTTAAACCTCGTAAAATTGACACGAATTTAACTATAATCACTTATACATAACGTCAGGAAGATGCTAAAAAACCAGTAAATACGGCATAAACACATTAATTGGGCAAATTAAGCCTACAGCTCATGGTGAGCTCATAGCCATGTGAAATCATGTCGTCAAATCTCTTTCCAAAAATGCACACAAATCATTAAAGATATGCTATATATATTCTCTTCTTTTTCACCGATCAACAAGAATAGAAAAAACTCGATCTTGGTTTTGTGACGTGAAGTAGCCAAGTAGGAGGATCGAGCCTCCGACGGCTTCTGTGCTGAGTGATGTTGAGTTCGGGATTTGCACCCGCTTTGATCCATGGGGCAGGGGCGTCAAAAGATCATGGCGGCGGCGAGGACGCCATGATGGAGCACCTATTCGACAGGGTGATGATGCCGAGCGACATGGGCGATGGTATGTTTGATCGGCTCATGATCCCCCGGCAGCACATCGCGAAGCTCGTCGATGTGGCGGCACACAGCGAGGAAGCAGACAGCATGGGTCTTATCGTCTTGGAGGACCGAGCGGTGGCCGGAAAGCAGTGGCACCTGGAGTGGTACTGGAGCAGCAACCAAGCCCACCACTGCCTGACCAAGCGTTGGGGCCTCTTCGTCGAGGAGAAGGGCCTCGGCGCCGGGGACACCATCTCTTTCTTCCGTGGCACCACGGACGGCCGCCTGTTCATCGACTGCAGGCGGCGCCAGCCAGAGGCATGGGTACCACGCTCCGTGTCTGCCACCGAATTGCACTGCGGCACCTCTCCGTGGCCACCGGCTGCCATCGGTGCTATGCTCTATGGCGGCGGCGGCCGCCACCAGGGTCGTGCTGACGTTCCAGGTCCGATCAACCAGGCAACGACGGAGAGGCAGCAGCAGCAGCAGGTCCCATGCCCGGAGTTTGATGAAATGCCAGCACACTTGCTGCCGAGGCGGCGTCCGCGGCGCAACAGGGTGCAACCGGACCAACCACCCGTGGTCATGATAGGAACCCCCACCATTCTTGAGTCGTCGCCGCTCGTGCAAAGCCCGGAAGCCAAGCGCGTGCGCCTGTTCGGAGTCTACCTAAATTAGAGGTGAATTTTTCTTCAGGGAGATTAGTTACAGTAGATCTCGTATGAGTAATGTGCTCTTATCTTAATTTGATTAGTTTGTTGACTTAGGTCTTCTATAAGGGGCCATGCAAGAGAATTTTCTTCAGATTTATTCACTACTAGTGTTGAGAACGAGTACGTTTGGCATAATATGTTGGATATATTTTTGAGCCACTCGAGCGAGCATATATGCGTACGTACATGAACATGGATCATCTCTAAACAAGTTGTTGTCACCGAAGTCATCACCAATTTGAGCACGGTCATATCTTTTTTTTTCTTCGAGAATGCACGGTCATATCTTTGAACAGCAATGGGAAAGAATGGTACGATACCACGGAAAACCGTTACCCCCATGGTTATTTCTCTTTAATTAAAGTATAAAGCAGGCACAAGGCATTTTTTTCCGTTCCCAAGGACTAAGAAATGGTGAAATATATGGCTGGTTAAATTATAAAAATACATCACAATGGAAAACTGAGAAATGGTGAAATATAGGGCTGATTAAATTATAAAAATACATCACGATGGATGACTAGAGGTCTGCACAGGCATAAAAAAGAGCACTTGCTACAAACCCAAATGATCAAAATGAAGCTAAATAAATGTCCACCGGGGTGCCCAGGTGCGCTTCCTTTTTTCACTCGGTTTACAAAATACATCAGAGTAAACAAAGAATACATCAGTGCCGCACATGTAAAACAACCCTGATTAAACTCTATAAATGAAGAACTGCCTAACGCATGTTGGCAGACAGGAAAGGGAGCATCAGTTCAAGCAATACATTCTTGAGAGCATGTACTCCTCTAATCCAAAATAATTGTCACAGTTTTGAACTGGGGTTAGTTCAAAACTGCGACACTTATTATGGATCGGAGGTAGTAATAAACTTGTACATCCAGAGTGGCATGAGTAATGTCCTCGCTGAAGTTTGCACTCATACATCAGTGAAATCATTGGATTGTTGCATAAGTCTCTTGTTTCATTTTCATCAGATTACCCTCAATGTCTTTCAACACAGGTCTATATCTGCACGAGAGATGACAACCGTTTAATTACACAAAAGGGAGGAACATATAAGAAATGGCAGCACACTTACAAGCGTGCAAGATTATTCTGTGCTTGGACTGCCTTCCTAAGTTGCGCTGAAAGTTTCATTATTTCTGCCGATAACCCCTCAGATATGCTCTGTTCTTTGACGAGTTGATCCTACATGTGGTGTGCAAAGCTACTGTAAATTGCTGATATGATATTATCTGGATTTGACCACAAGTTGGTCATCACACAAACAACAATAAACATTTTCGACAGTTTCAGATACTAACCTTTAGAGAGAAATTCTCCGTGATCAATTCTGGTGGGTTTGGGATGCTGGTCTCACTTTGCCCATCTAGCTGGACATTAGTATTGCTTGCTTTGAACAGGCTAGCTTGCTCACTTCTTAGCTTCTCTAAGTGAAGACGGAGCTCTTCATTTTGCTTCAGACAATCTTTAACCTGGAAGTTTCAATAAAGTCAATAGGCAAGATACAGGTTTCACACAAAGGTTTCAGTATCTTTATGCACAAACTGATTGGAAACGCCGACAGCACACCTGGTTCTCCCACTGCATTGTAACAGACATAGCTTCTTGGTATGAAGTTGACAATGCCGAGTTCTCCTCGAACAAATTTTCTATTTCTGATGATTGAGAATCAATCTGTTGAACACAGCAAAAACTTAGCAACAGCTTAGGAAGTTATTTCATTTCAAATAAAACAAAGGTGGCATCAAGGACCTCCATCAACAGCTTTTGGCGGCTTCCCTCTAACCTCTCAACCATCAAAGCCATATCGTGCAACTGGTTTTCAAGTTTCTCCCTATCTTGCTGCTATAACGAAAAATCCGATCAGTACAAATTGTATTAAGAGTGCATGTGATTATTCTTTATGAAACTAGAGAACTTAAGTTTCTTAGACGCGTTACCATAGAAAATGCCTTGCGTGCAGCAAATTCAGAAGCCTCTTCTGCATGAAAGGGACAACTTATTTCAGCAAGTAAATGCGTAATCTTGAAA
This sequence comes from Poa pratensis, assembly GCA_947311845.1. NCBI lineage: Eukaryota > Viridiplantae > Streptophyta > Magnoliopsida > Poales > Poaceae > Poa > Poa pratensis. Next base: position 26,266,727 of record CAMZMU010000117.1, read on the forward strand.
GCAATAAAATAAGCAAAAACTTTAGTATCATAGTATGTATCAGCAAACCATGGAAGGTAGGAAGCAATGATAAAAGCTACAAACTGGTAAGCATGGAAGAAAACACCTTTGACAACATCTAAAAAATAGAGTTGGGTACTACTTTCTCCATCCGGAAATTGTAAGGCATATTTTGTATGGTTAAGACAAGGCTTTGACCAATCATTACTCTATTAACATTTGGTGATACAAAATCACAATCATACATACTTTTAAATACAGATATACTGATTCATTTTATGTCATATATATTACATAACAGGATAATTGTTGTTTTTTCTAAAGACTTGTGTTAACCAATCAAAATACGCCTTGTATTTCTGGACTAAGGGGGTAACTACTAGTAAATTGTTCCACTTCCTCACTTTACAATTGATATATGACATGAACCTTATGTGTTCTACAAACCTGAAGACTTTTTTGTTAATGCAGCAATTTTTTCTTCCATCTCTCGCTTTTCAGCTGCCAGAGAAGCAGCAAGGGATTGTTCTTCAGCTAGCTTTTGCTGATCTTGTTGCCTGAGTAGGGACTCTTCAGCTAGTTTTTGCTGCTCCTGTTGCCTTAGTAGTGACTCTTGCTGTGTTTGCCATTTTTCAAGATGTCAATTTTTTTTATATGGATTAATTAAGAAAGTACTTTTTTTTCCTGATACACAGCCTACCTTTAGCTGAGCCTGTAAATCTTGTATCTCCTTTTCCATGGCAAGAGTTTGCTCGCTTGATGTTTCCACTGCGTATCCGCTGTAAGAGTTGCTCATTACTTGCTGCTGCATGGTATTCAGCTGTGCTCTCAAGGATGCAGAGTCTTCTTCTGCCTGTTGAATTACAACATTTAGCTCACTGAAAGTACTGCTAGGAAGACATAAACTTCAGACATACCCTGTATTGCTCCTCTTCTGCCTCCTTCAGCCGCTTCTTCATGCTCCTGAGTTGCGATAGAGCATCCTCCTACTTAGCATACCAGTAAGAAGCGATGATGGGTTAAGCAAGCATTGCCTAATTATCAGATTAGAGTGCAGAATCTTACAGAAATGCCCCAACAAGGATAAACAAGTGCCGAATACCTTAGCAACAACTGCAGCATCTTTCTCCAACGAAATGTCATTTAAAGCCTTTTTCAATGAGGGTACTACATTCCTCTCCTGCAAGTCACAAACAAGCCACAAAATATTAGCATCGATGTAAAATCAGATGCTCTAAGGTGCACCAAAAGTACTGGCTAGCAATACACTATATGGAACTCACAAGGTCATTCAATCTGTTAACCAGGGAATCCTTCTCGACTTCCTTCTCAGCAAACTGGGGGAAGCATGCTGCGTGTGTTAGGACCTCACCATCCTCAAGTAGCTAAAATACATCTAATCACAGACAGAGATACCTTGGACAGCAGCATTTGGTTTTCCCTCTCCAATTCCATGTTCCCATTTTCAAGTTGCTGAACTCGAGCAAGAAGCTAAGCATTTAGATGAAGAGAAAAAAGCCATAGTTACCGTCTAGAAACAGCAGGGATGCTGCACATTTGCATCAAAAGCTAGATTTTTCAATGCCTAAAATTTTGTGAAATTGCTCCCAGCTCTTGGATACGAGGGACGGAGGGAGGAAACTGAAAACTAACCTCTGCTCCGGTTCTTTGGTTCCCTACAGTTGATCGCCGTTGTTACGGCTCAGAGTTAGCATCCAAGCGAAGCTTATTAAGCACACACTGCAACGAGCTGCTCCAGAAGAGAGGGTAGGAGAAGGATGGACCAACCGTAAGGGTCGACGTGGGACGCTGCGCCGGCGGCGGGCGGGTTGTGCTGCTGCTGCTGCATCCTCTCGGCGGCCCTCTTCTGCCGGATCTCTTCCAGCTGCCAGAAGTGCAACAGAAATCGGAGGCTCGGACATCAGAAGCGGAATTGCGAAGGGAGACGCGGATCTGAACCGCTTCCCGTCTCAAAAAAAAAAAAAAAAAAACGGAGGCGGATGGAGGCGTACGGTGCGGCGGCCCCTCGAGGCGTGGTGAGATTCCATGGCGGCGCTCAATGGATCGAGAACCGGGAGATGATCGGATGGAACGCGGAAGCGCTGGTACCCCCGGAACTCCTCCGGCTC
>CAMZMU010000117.1:26268868-26460454 GCA_947311845.1 Poa pratensis
CCCATTTGGTGGAGCTAGAGAATGAGAGAACGGAAGATCAGGGTGCACGATGGTACCTGAGCTGCCCAAAAACTTGTTATGGGGTAGCCAGATGGTACCCCAAGCCATACTCTTGGATCCACCACTGACACCCCCCACGTGGATGCTCCAAAGCACCTGCGCCACCACCTCACGCCCTTCGGCCTATATTTAGTACCGACCAAAAAACCGTAAAAAGGCCGACACTTCATTATTTCACAATACGGACCCGCCCAACCTCATTTGTCTTTCGGAGGGCTATTTGGTACTACTTTTGAAATTGATTTAATTTGTATAGTGTTTTCAAATTTGTATTAAACATAATAATATGTTTTAAAAAGTTCAATGACTCGGCCTGTCCGGCACCACATAACACATTGGACCCATTCGCTTAAAAAAAACACATTGGACCACCAGCCAGGGCCACCGCGGAACGACACAAGCGGAGAGGTTTTTTACCGAGCGAAAGACAAAACAAACAAAACACAGAGAGAGGAGGCGAGTTTATCTAGCTATCGGCGGCCCACCACCCAATCCCTCCCCTCCTCTCCGCCTCGGCCACCTGCTCCTCCCGAAGCGCCGAAACCCTAACTCCACCGATCTCTCTCCACCTCGAGGGAGGCGATGGCGGCGGCGCCGGCGGCGGGAGGGCAGGGAGGCGGCGGCATGGACGCCGCGCTCCTCGACGACATCATCCGCCGCCTGCTCGAGGTGCGGACGGCGCGACCCGGGAAGCAGGTGCAGCTCTCCGAATCGGAGATCCGCCAGCCTCTGCACCGCCTCCCGCGAAATCTTCTCACCCAGCCCAACCTCCTCGAGCTCGAGGCACCCATCAAGATCTGCGGTGCGTGCGTCCCACTCTTCTCCTGCCCTCTTTGATTCTCCCCACCGCCCCACCCGTAGAGTAGATTGCTTTGCTCGCCACGCAGGAGTATTAGGGGCGGTCCTGGCGATTGCATGGCTATGTCGCGGGGTTAAAAAGAAAATAATTCGTCGTGACATTAACCAGGCTATTTCTCGTTTAGCGTTTCTGTTTCTGTTGGAAAGTGGAGATAAGGGGCGTTATCATGTTTATTACGCTCGAGTTTTTGTTGTATCCATCTCAAGCCATTGCCATTTGATAAGGTGTTTGCACGGGTAGAGGCTCCGCAGCAAAGTGCAATCATCAGAAACGATTCAGTCTTAATTAGGGTTGACAAGTTTTTCTAGTGCAATCAGCAAATTACTTCTTAAGGGCAAATAAATAGTTACTGTTGATTCTAATTGGTTGGTGTACATAATTTTTTTTTTAAATCCTTGGGAGATTGTCATCCGTAATTTTTTACCTTACCTACAACAGCTACTATCGTCACAGTAGTTAATATGTATGTTGGATGAATATACAATCCATGTAAATAAATATTTGGTGACCGGGAAACTTATGACATCTATCTAGGCATTGCAAATTGATCATTATAGTGTTTTTTCTTTGGTGATGCTGATTTTCATCGTAAGTATTCTGCTTGCTTCGTATTATTTGAAAATTGAATATGCCCTCGAGGTTTCCTAGACTCGATCTACAGATTTCAGCAGCTTCCAGTTTAACTTTGGGCAGTTGTGACCATTGTCAGGCTCCTGTCCGTTCTCTAGGCAGGGAATTTAGAATCAAATCCCAATCATGAATCAAGAACCCTGTGATGTTTACTAGCCATGTGTGTTTCCTTTAATATCCTTGCGAGTTCCTTTAGTGACCAGCTTAATTACACCGCTATTCTGTCGGTTGTGTGGCACATAAGAAACTCAATCCTGCATACTTGTATCTGAGTTGTGTATCAGCGTGTCATCTGTTTACCTACTTTGCATGCAAAACCACCTCTACAAACAAGAATATGTCCTTGTTACTAGGTCGTATCACAAAGTGTGCTTACCTAAGCAAGTAAGCATACAATAGTTATGGACAATCAAGCAGCAATTTTTGGCAACACTTATCTATGTGAGACGTGTCTAAGGAACGGGATTTCTACAGGTCTTCAAACCCTGAGATAGTTTTGTAGCAAGTAATTGTTCATTCAGAACACTAGTTGTTAAAATAGACTAGACTACCTATTTTCCGCTTTGCTTCCATTATTTTTTCTTATATTGTACTCTTATCGGTATTCCTCTATAATAAAAGCTATACTAAGAGGCATCTTTTTAGCTTGCCCTTCACTTCATCCTAAAACATGCTTGTCATTGTCAGGTCTGACAAAATGCTGTTTTGTAGTGCTGCGTGTATGCTTCAGAGTTTCAAAATATCAGTAGCTCAGTCGTAATTCCGTAGTTACCATATTAGCATCTGATTTTACTCACCCTTGTCATTTGCTCCAGGTGACATCCATGGTCAGTATAGTGACCTTTTAAGGCTATTTGAGTACGGAGGTTTTCCCCCAGAGCCAACTATCTATTCTTAGGTGATTATGTTGACCGAGGCAAACAAAGTCTGGAAACTATATGCCTCCTCCTTGCTTACTAAATCAAGTATCCGGAGAACTTTTTTCTTCTGCGAGGCAATCATGAGTGCGCTTCAATAAACAGAATATATGGATTTTATGATGAATGCAAGCGGCGATTCAACGTGCGGCTATGGAAGGTCTTCACTGAGTGTTTTAACTGTCTCCCTGTGGCTGCTCTAATTGATGACAAAAATATTATGCATGCATGGTGGCCTTTCTCCTGATCTGGGACACTTAGATGAGATTAAAAACTTGCCCCGTCCCACCGATGTGCCTGATACAGGTCTACTATGCGATCTTTTTGGTCTGATCCAGAAAAGATGTCAATGGGTGGGGCATGAATGACAGGGGTGTCTCGTACACATTTGGCCATGACAAAGTGACAGAGTTCCTTCTGAAGCATGATCTTGATCTTATTTGTCGTGCCCACCAGGTAGTACTATAGTGCATCATCCTTTTGTTTATTACTTTCTAAGGAATTATGGTGTTTACAAATTTCATCTTCTGCCAGGTGTCGAGGATGGGTACGAATTTTTTGCTGACAGACAACTGGTCACCATATTCTCTGCTCCCAACTATTGTGGTGAATTCGATAATGCTGGGGCAATGATGAGTGTTGATGAAACTTTGATGTGTGTTCTTTTCAAATTCTGAAACCCGCTGAGAGAAAAACCAAATTTATAGGGTCAAACAAAATGTGAAATGATGAAGCTCTTTCCTCTTCCAGAGGCTATGAGGTCAGTTGCACTATCTTACCCTACTCACTTGTGTCTATGGTGCAATGGTTTGATCATATGACTGCGCTAAGTTATTACTAGAAAACACTGTAGAGACTAGGGAGTTCTATTCATGGACAAATTGGTTCTCTGTAATACCGTATCACAGTTCGTGATTACTTCAGTGACACACGCAAAATCCTAGTTGTACATCACCTGGGACTGGAACCGAGAAAAATATTTGAATATCTTTTAGTTATTCCATTAAAGATGTTTGAAAACTAGGAATATGAAACAGGCTGCTTGCCTATTTGCAGACGTATTTGTACTGTTGCACTGTTAATAACTGTCAATTTAATGTTATTCTGCATGATTGGATTTTCGTAAGTTTTATAACAGTCACCACCCTGCACACTGCCCTGTGACCTTCTGATCTTTCTTTCTGCTCATTGGTTGACCTGTCAGCGTCCACTGTGAACAAAGTGCCGAATGGATCTATCATACATTTAGGAACCTTCCGGACTTCAGATCACTAATTTTGCGAAATATAGATTTGACGTGGATAATGTGAACAATTGTGATTTGATTTATAAGAATATTGCTAGCTCTTGAGTCTTGATAGTGGTCTTATTAGGCCAATGCTACCGCTCTTATTAGCAGTGTTCCACTTTTGGATCTCAGCCAGATTATCACATAGACATCCTGCATGATACGGCAAGCATCATTTGTCATTAATTTTTGGTTTACCCCGTGACATTCAATTGTTATGACTAATATAGGCTCTCATGTGGACAAAATCGCATCAAGACATCAACACAGGCGCTAGGCTTGAAGGCAGCATCGGGCTAGTCTACCGAGGAAACCAATTAATATCATATCTAACAGTTGGTCTGAAAGTTTCTTCATAGCAAGTGCCAGAATTTTCTTCCTTTTCTTGTTACTGCCGTGTGTGAAACTATCTTGTAGCTGTAGATATATTGGTTATGGAAGGCTGAAGTTGCCAATTGATGTGGGGTGATTTCCTTCTCCAGTAAGGAAACATTTCTGAATGTGAGAGTTTCTGTTTGGAAGTTCCCGCTATTTAAAAAAGCACTTGTATCACTTACTGAGGTAAGAACAGAAAAGCCAAGGCTGTGTTTCTCTGTTGCTTGTAAGCAAATATTGGATGATTTTTATTTAGTTTTTAGAGGGTGCCAATGGTAAACAATCTGAGTGTGAGCACAAAGATTGCTGATGCTTGGTGAGGACTGAATGGAAAAATATTGGCTTGTTCCTGATGTTGGACCAGAGGGAGTTTCACTTCTCCAAGTGCTGGATGGCGTGAATTTTATTCCATCAGACCGGCGTGATGAACTGATGCTTGATTGGCATTCGAAACATGTTTAGTTGGCTGTGTTTAGGCATCATTTCTCTGTTCAGGTCGGTACTTCACAGGTACATAGAACAATGTGTGATAGGGAACTCTTCCACGAAAGCGTTTGTGGTTCCCTACAACCTGCTCTGGAGTTGCAATTCTGATAAATCTGGCCTTATGATATTCCTTTTTTCTTGGGAAAAAATAATAAAAGTTTACACTAAATTAACGTGATGCAAAATTTATAATTTAGGAAACAGAAGTCACGGAAGGCCTTTGGCATTAAACACCAATCGTGCTCGTGCGATGTACGTCTTCGAGATCCAGTAACTTCCTATTGTGCTCTTGTGCCCCCAACATTGTCAAGCCTTCCTCCGGTGATTTCTACAAGTAATATCTCTACGGTTGGTGTGGCCGACTCAGTTAGCTGGGTCAGTCACCAAACAAGTGGTGAAAGATTCAAATACAGAAAGTTTTTCTGATGGATTTAGATGAATTTCTAAATTATCTCAGCGTATTTTCTATAATTGTGGGACAATCTACATATGTTAGCTATAAAGAAAAACATTGTCAAGCCGCAACGCAAATCATGCACCTTGTATCAGTGGGATTGAGTTCGTGAGATATACTATGCCGCGTGATCTCCTAGCCATGGTCATTTCTTAAACCTCGTAAAATTGACACGAATTTAACTATAATCACTTATACATAACGTCAGGAAGATGCTAAAAAACCAGTAAATACGGCATAAACACATTAATTGGGCAAATTAAGCCTACAGCTCATGTGAGCTCATAGCCATGTGAAATCATGTCGTCAAATCTCTTTCCAAAAATGCACAAAATCATTAAAGATATGCTATATTATTCTCTTCTTTTCACCGATCAACAAGAATAGAAAAAACTCGATCTTGGTTTTGTGACGTGAAGTAGCCAAGTAGGAGGATCGAGCCTCCGACGGCTTCTGTGCTGAGTGATGTTGAGTTCGGGATTTGCACCCGCTTTGATCCATGGGGCAGGGGCGTCAAAAGATCATGGCGGCGGCGAGGACGCCATGATGGAGCACCTATTCGACAGGGTGATGATGCCGAGCGACATGGCGATGGTATGTTTGATCGGCTCATGATCCCCCGGCAGCACATCGCGAAGCTCGTCGATGTGGCGGCACACAGCGAGGAAGCAGACAGCATGGGTCTTATCGTCTTGGAGGACCGAGCGGTGGCCGGAAAGCAGGCACCTGGAGTGGTACTGGAGCAGCAACCAAGCCCACCACATGTGCCTGACCAAGCGTTGGGGCCTCTTCGTCGAGGAGAAGGGCCTCGGCGCCGGGGACGCCATCTCTTTCTTCCGTGGTACCACGGACGGCCGCCTGTTCATCGACTGCAGGCGGCGCCAGCCAGAGGCATGGGTACCACGCTCCGTGTCTGCCACCGAATTGCACTGCGGCACCTCTCCGTGGCCACCGGCTGCATCGGTGCTATGCTCTATGGCGGCGGCGGCCGCCACCAGGGTCGTGCTGACGTTCCAGGTCCGATCAACCAGGCAACGACGGAGAGCAGCAGCAGCAGCAGGTCCCATGCCCGGAGTTTGATGAAATGCCAGCACACTTGCTGCCGAGGCGGCGTCCGCGGCGCAACAGGGTGCAACCGGACCAACCACCCGTGGTCATGATAGGAACCCCCACCATTCTTGAGTCGTCGCCGCTCGTGCAAAGCCCGGAAGCCAAGCGCGTGCGCCTGTTCGGAGTCTACCTAAATTAGAGGTGAAATTTTTCTTCAGGGAGATTAGTTACAGTAGATCTCGTATGAGTAATGTGCTCTTATCTTAATTTGATTAGTTTGTTGACTTGGTCTTCTATAAGGGGCCATGCAAGAGAATTTTCTTCAGATTTATTCACTACTAGTGTTGAGAACGAGTACGTTTGGCATAATATGTTGGATATATTTTTGAGCCACTCGAGCGAGCATATTATGCGTACATCGGTACATGAACATGTGATCATCTCTAAACAAGTTGTTGTCACCGAAGTCATCACCAATTGAGCACGGTCATATCTTTTTTTTTCTTCGAGAATGCACGGTCATATCTTTGAACAGCAATGGGAAAGGATGGTACGATACCACGGAAAAACCGTTACCCCATGGTTATTTCTCTTTAATTAAAGTATAAAGCAGGCACAAGGCATTTTTTTCCGTTCCCAAGGACTAAGAAATGGTGAAATATATGGCTGGTTAAATTATAAAAATACATCACAATGGAAAACTGAGAAATGGTGAAATATAGGGCTGATTAAATTATAAAAATACATCACGATGGATGACTAGAGGTCTGCACAGGCATAAAAAAGAGCACTTGCTACAAACCCAAATGATCAAAATGAAGCTAAATAAATGTCCACCGGGGTGCCCAGGTGCGCTTCCTTTTTTCACTCGGTTTACAAAATACATCAGAGTAAACAAAGAATACATCAGTGCCGCACATGTAAAACAACCCTGATTAAACTCTATAAATGAAGAACTGCCTAACGCATGTTGGCAGACAGGAAAGGGAGCATCAGTTCAAGCAATACATTCTTGAGAGCATGTACTCCTTCTAATCCAAAATAATTGTCACAGTTTTGAACTGGGGTTAGTTCAAAACTGCGACACTTATTATGGATCGGAGGTAGTAATAAACTTGTACATCCAGAGTGGCATGAGTAATGTCCTCGCTGAAGTTTGCACTCATACATCAGTGAAATCATTGGATTGTTGCATAAGTCTCTTGTTTCATTTTCATCAGATTACCCTCAATGTCTTTCAACACAGGTCTATATCTGCACGAGAGATGACAACCGTTTAATTACACAAAAGGGAGGAACATATAAGAAATGGCAGCACACTTACAAGCGTGCAAGATTATTCTGTGCTTGGACTGCCTTCCTAAGTTGCGCTGAAAGTTTCATTATTTCTGCCGATAACCCCTCAGATATGCTCTGTTCTTTGACGAGTTGATCCTACATGTGGTGTGCAAAGCTACTGTAAATTGCTGATATGATTTATCTGGATTTGACCACAAGTTGGTCATCACACAAACAACAATAAACATTTTCGACAGTTTCAGATACTAACCTTTAGAGAGAAATTCTCCGTGATCAATTCTGGTGTTTGGGATGCTGGTCTCACTTTGCCCATCTAGCTGGACATTAGTATTGCTTGCTTTGAACAGGCTAGCTTGCTCACTTCTTAGCTTCTCTAAGTGAAGACGGAGCTCTTCATTTTGCTTCAGACAATCTTTAACCTGGAAGTTTCAATAAAGTCAATAGGCAAGATACAGGTTTCACACAAAGGTTTCAGTATCTTTATGCACAAACTGATTGGAAACGCCGACAGCACACCTGGTTCTCCCACTGCATTGTAACAGACATAGCTTCTTGGTATGAAGTTGACAATGCCGAGTTCTCCTCGAACAAATTTTCTATTTCTGATGATTGAGAATCAATCTGTTGAACACAGCAAAAACTTAGCAACAGCTTAGGAAGTTATTTCATTTCAAATAAAACAAAGGTGGCATCAGGACCTCCATCAACAGCTTTTGGCGGCTTCCCTCTAACCTCTCAACCATCAAAGCCATATCGTGCAACTGGTTTTCAAGTTTCTCCCTATCTTGCTGCTATAACGAAAAATCCGATCAGTACAAATTGTATTAAGAGTGCATGTGATTATTCTTTATGAAACTAGAGAACTTAAGTTTCTTAGACGCGTTACCATAGAAAATGCCTTGCGTGCAGCAAATTCAGAAGCCTCTTCTGCATGAAAGGGACAACTTATTTCAGCAAGTAAATGCGTAATCTTGAAAGCAATAAAATAAGCAAAAACTTTAGTATCATAGTATGTATCAGCAAACCATGGAAGGTAGGAAGCAATGATAAAAGCTACAAACTGGTAAGCATGGAAGAAAACACCTTTGACAACATCTAAAAAATAGAGTTGGGTACTACTTTCTCCATCTGGAAATTGTAGGCATATTTTGTATGGTTAAGACAAGGCTTTGACCAATCATTACTCTATTAACATTTGGTGATACAAAATCACAATCATACATACTTTTAAATACAGATATACTGATTCATTTTATGTCATATATATTACATAACAGGATAATTGTTGTTTTTTCTAAAGACTTGTGTTAACCAATCAAAATACGCCTTGTATTTCTGGACTAAGGGGGTAACTACTAGTAAATTGTTCCACTTCCTCACTTTACAATTGATATATGACATGAACCTTATGTGTTCTACAAACCTGAAGACTTTTTGTTAATGCAGCAATTTTTTCTTCCATCTCTCGCTTTTCAGCTGCCAGAGAAGCAGCAAGGGATTGTTCTTCAGCTAGCTTTTGCTGATCTTGTTGCCTGAGTAGGGACTCTTCAGCTAGTTTTTGCTGCTCCTGTTGCCTTAGTAGTGACTCTTGCGTGTTTGCCATTTTTCAAGATGTCAATTTTTTTTATATGGATTAATTAAGAAAGTACCTTTTTTTTCCTGATACACAGCCTACCTTTAGCTGAGCCTGTAAATCTTGTATCTCCTTTTCCATGGCAAGAGTTTGCTCGCTTGATGTTTCCACTGCGTATCCGCTGTAAGAGTTGCTCATTACTTGCTGCTGCATGGTATTCAGCTGTGCTCTCAAGGATGCAGAGTCTTCTTCTGCCTGTTGAATTACAACATTTAGCTCACTGAAAGTACTGCTAGGAAGACATAAACTTCAGACATACCCTGTATTGCTCCTCTTCTGCCTCCTTCAGCCGCTTCTTCATGCTCCTGAGTTGCGATAGAGCATCCTCCTACTTAGCATACCAGTAAGAAGCGATGATGAGGGTTAAGCAAGCATTGCCTAATTTCAGATTAGAGTGCAGGATCTTACATAAATGCCCCAACAAGGATAAACAAGTGCCGAATACCTTAGCAACAACTGCAGCATCTTTCTCCAACGAAATGTCATTTAAAGCCTTTTTCAATGAGGGTACTACATTCCTCTCCTGCAAGTCACAAACAAGCCACAAAATATAGCATCGATGTAAAATCAGATGCTCTAAGGTGCACCAAAAGTACTGGCTAGCAATACACTATATGGAACTCACAAGGTCATTCAATCTGTTAACCAGGGAATCCTTCTCGACTTCCTTCTCAGCAAACTGGGGGGAAGCATGCTGCGTGTGTTAGGACCTCACCATCCTCAAGTAGCTAAAATACATCTAATCACAGACAGAGATACCTTGGACAGCAGCATTTGGTTTTCCCTCTCCAATTCCATGTTCCCATTTTCAAGTTGCTGAACTCGAGCAAGAAGCTAAGCATTTAGATGAAGAGAAAAAAGCCATAGTTACCGTCTAGAAACAGCAGGGATGCTGAACATTTGCATCAAAAGCTAGATTTTTCAATGCCTAAAATTTTGTGAAATTGCTCCCAGCTCTTGGATACGAGGGACGGAGGGAGGAAACTGAAAACTAACCTCTGCTCCGGTTCTTTGGTTCCCTACAGTTGATCGCCGTTGTTACGGCTCAGAGTTAGCATCCAAGCGAAGCTTATTAAGCACACACTGCAACGAGCTGCTCCAGAAGAGAGGGTAGGAGAAGGATGGACCAACCGTAAGGGTCGACGTGGGACGCTGCGCCGGCGGCGGGCGGGTTGTGCTGCTGCTGCTGCTGCATCCTCTCGGCGGCCCTCTTCTGCCGGATCTCTTCCAGCTGCCAGAAGTGCAACAGAAATCGGAGGCTCGGACATCAGAAGCGGAATTGCGAAGGGAGACGCGGATCTGAACCGCTTCCCGTCTCCAACAAAAACGAAAAAAAAACCCGGAGGCGGATGGAGGCGTACGGTGCGGCGGCCCCTCGAGGCGTGGTGAGATTCCATGGCGGCGCTCAATGGATCGAGAACCGGGAGATGATCGGATGAACGCGGAAGCGCTGGTACCCCCGGAACTCCTCCGGCTCTGCAATTGCCGCGGGGAGCGGGGTTGGGGAAACAACCGGAGAAGAGAGGAGACTTGTGGGCTGGCCAACGATGGGCTTGTCCAGGCCTCTCGAGAACGTGATTGGTTCAATTCTGTAAACGTAAACGTAAACGGTTTGTACTGGCACTCGGTAAGTGTTATTTGCTCCAGAGCTCCAGTCTCCCTCCAGTTTAAAAAATTCGAAAATTATATTTGTGAGTGTCAAAAAATTCTGAAAAAATTATGGGTGTAGCAAATGGTGTATCCCATAAATGTGCAAAATTTCAGTTTGAAATACTTTATATTATGAGCTATACAAAAATAACAAAATCTGATAAAACTTAGAGATTTGAAAATAGGCATATTTAGATCCACAATTTGTCATTTTTGTATAGCTCAATATTTGGAGTTGATATTTTACACGTTCGTGGAATATACTATCGGCTACACACAGAGTTTTTTTAAGAATTTTTTGAAACTCATAAATATGATTTTCAATTTTTTAAATTGGGATCACTCAAGCTCGGGAGCAAAAAGTCTCTACTGGTTTGCACGACGCTTTTCTTCTCTACCTATCTTCGGATCATGAACACGTGAAAGCCAAAGAAAAATCAGGAACATCTGGATAAAAAACACGCAACATCTAAGGCCGTTTATTAGATGTCTAATTTTTGCTTCCATGGAACAGTTTTTAACGATTAAAGAGAAGAAAACCGTCTCTTGCTATGTTTACGGCTATGGTCACCGTACTCAAAACAAATAATAAATGACAAGAGGGAGAGGCACTCCGTCTCCATGGCAAGGCAAAACTCCTCCCGCGCCTCGTCGAGGGTCATTGAACCATACTAGGCCATGACCTCGGCCTCGCAGGACCTCCTCACATGGCCACGTCCGCGGCCACACTACCGGGCGGAGCGCATCTCCGTCTGGTCCTCAATCGCAGGACGAGCAAGAGCCTCCTCACGGGCGCGGAACTTTGCCTCGATCTCTATGCGACGCTCTAGTGTGAGCTTCCGTAAATGGTGGGTAGCCGGCGTGGCATGGTGTCGGCGTTGGTGGATGAGGACGGGAACGGGGAGGGGAGGAGGCAAGAATGAGACAACGCAGACAGAGAAGGGAGGAATGGTGCGGCTAGGGTTTAGACAGTAGGGTAGATACAGTCGGATAGTGGCTTCCGGGGTGAAGCGGTGGTCGATCCGCCATGCGGAAGGCTGAACAACGGCGCCGGTCAATCTACCGCGTGGGTCCTATACCTGTTTGTTCCACAACAAGGGAATCGATTCAATGTCAATATATTGTAAATACTTTATTAGAGTATCCTCCTTGACTTTCTGACCCCATACAAAGCGCTGATTAAGAAGGCAAAATACAAACTGCGCACAAAACACAGCTTGCACGCGGGAGAAAAAAAAAGGTTCACCTGGATTGACACGAAACTGAACTAAAATCTGGGCCTATCTCTCCCAAATGATTGGGTCTAGTCCTTGGCTGCTAAATAAGCTCTCATGTCTCCTGCGGAACTCATGGCTGTCACCTGTGGGGGAGAGAGAGATGAAAAGGCGATCGTGGTTTGTAGCCGAAGAAAGGTCATGCACGACTTCAACGGGTCAACGTTCAAACCTCAGTAGTCAAGCAGTCATACCCAACTGAACTGGGTATGAGACCGATGCTATCCAACAACACGCGCGCGCACACCTTTTTTCTCATTTAAAATTAGCATTTCCCTTTCGCAGTAGCATCCCTGTCCTTTTTGCGGCAGGACTAGCGCTACTGCGGCAGTCCACATAATGCTCATATTCGCCTTTGACCAGACCACACGTCTTCCTCCACTATATAATCAACCATCCCCATCTCCTGGATCGTCACACTAACAATTTCACACCAAGAAACAACGACAACTTACTCCAGGGCTGCAAGCTCGAGCTCACTTCACTACTTCAGACTGTAGAATTCTAGATCACTTCAACTCCGTGTGGACAGTAATGGACACGATTTGGACGGAGCATCCTTGTGGCAGGGCGGCATCGGCGGCTGACCTCCGGAGAGGGCCGTGGACGCTGGAGGAGGACGCGCTCCTTGCCGGCTACGTCGCCGCGCACGGTGAGGGCCGGTGGAACGAGCTGGCTCTCGCCGCGGGGCTGAGGCGCACGGGCAAGAGCTGCCGGCTCCGGTGGCTCAACTACCTCCGCCCCGGCGTCCGACGCGGCGACTTCACGCCGCAAGAGCAGCTGCTCGTCCTGGAGCTCCATTTCCGGTGGGGCAACCGCTGGTCCAAGATCGCGCAGGAGCTGCCGGGGAGGACGGACAACGAGATCAAGAACTACTGGAGGACCAGGGTGCAGAAGCACGCCAAGCAGCTCAGGTGCGACGTCGACAGCAAACAGTTCGGCGACGTCATGAGGCACATCTGGATGCCGCGCCTCGTCGAGAGGATCCAGGCCACCTCCACGCCCAGCCTGGAACGCGCGGAGCTGCCCATGTACCTTGCTCCGAACAGTTCGTTGGCTGGCCGCAGCGGTATCGGCATGTGCCATTCACCTGAAACGGCCACGATGGTGACGACGGCGAGCCGGGCAGGTTCATCGGTATCTCTAGAGCTGCAGTTCCCGTCCAACCAGCTTGTCATGAACGCCGGCGGCGCGGAGGATTGGTCAGGTAGCGAGCAGTGTGGCAGCGGAAGCGCGCGGAGCGATGACATGTTCGACGGGAGCTGGTCGGAGCTCCTCGCTCGTGTCTGCGACGACGGCGCGGAGTCCGTGGTGTTCCCAGACTTTGAATTGGGAGAATCCAGAGACAACGACAAGTGGAGTTTGGAGGACATCTGGGTACAACAGCAGTACCGATCTACAAATACTGTCAGCTAGTAGCTCTTGTTAACGACCTGATCTATCAATTTGTAGTATTATCTGATTGATTGATAACCATTTACAACTACTGTCAGCTACTAGCTCTTATTAAAGGCCAGATCCATTTGTAATGTTTGTAGTTACCAACCTAGTCGACCTAAAGCTCAGCGAGGAGAATAATCACTCACACAGTGATAAACAACGATTTGGACAAGGTGTTTCTGCGCGCGCACGACAGACAGCCTTTTATGTTTCTCCTCGTATACTTCTGTTAGAAACTCAACTGAAATCTGCTCATCTTCAGGCCACGACTGAATTAGTGGACAGTGCCATCCCAAAGTTCCCGTACTAAGCCACCATGATCCATCGCCTCCTGCCATCCCACAACGGGATCAAGGCGACGACTTATTCTACATGAAAACAGAAGTAGGGACCAAGTCGTGAATAGATCACACGCTTGCTTGGCCTTACAAACGAACTGCTAACTGACGGACTGACGAAACTGAATGTAACCTACGGCTAGCAGTGCATCGATTACTGCCCTTCCTCCCGAAACATGGCGTTTATAGCTCTTATTAACTCTCACATTTCACCCCCTTAACGTCGGGTAGTTAGGGCATCTCAAGCCGTTGTGCCCCCCAGGCCGAATTCCGGCGCTATTTTGGGCCACCTGGGGTGCATCGAAGCTATTTTGCGCCATGGGATGACGTTTTCCCAGCCGTGCTGAAACCCAGGAACAAACCCAAAAATTAAAAAAAAACGAATTTAGGCGAAACTTGCAAATTTAGGCGAATTTCATACTTATATAGGCGAAATTCGCATAGTTCAGGCGATTACAAATATAAAGGCTTAAAAACATAAAATTAAACTAAAACACGCCGCTCTACATGCCCAGCTGGCTGTAGAAGTTTGTGTAGTCGCCGCCGTCATCGTCGGAGTCGCTCGACGACGCGTCCGGGGCGCGGCTCGGTCCTGCGTCGTCGTCGCCGTGTCACCTGCTCGGCCCGGGCACGTAGTACTCCTCATCGCTGTCGTCGAGGACTATGACGCCGTGGCTGCTCGCCGGTGGTGGGGGAGAAGAAGGACGACGGGCAGAACGGCGTTCGCCGCCACCTGGTCGAGGAGGCGCTGCTGGCGCGCCACCTCCTCCTTCGCGTGCTGCTCCCGTGACCAGGCTTAGGCGAACTCGTCCTCCGACGGCGAGATGTCGTTGAGGGAGGCGGACATGGCGAGCTTCTCGCCTGGGAATTCCTTGGGGTCGTCCGGCGCCTCCATCTTGATCGCCGCCTGATGTACTCAGGCGGCGCCATCCACTCCCTCGTCGGGGCCTTCTTCTTCTTCGACGAAGCGTGGCCGGTGCCAGGCTCCGTCTTGGGCCTGACAAGGCGGAGATGGCCACGGGGCGGCGAGGGGATGCGGCGCCCCGAGTTGAGGACGATGCCGCCGCTCGGCCTCCTTGGCGACGTGTCCTCCGGCTCGGGTTTGACCCGAGCGAACGCCGGCGTGGGCGCGGAGCGCGGTGTGGAGGAGGAGCCAGGCGTCGAGGAGGAGCGCGGGCCCGACGAAGAAGACGATGACGCCGCACCCATCCTTCTAGGCAGCCAGGACGTCGCGCCGATGCGCCGGGAGATGGGCGGAGGTGGCGGCGGCATCGTGAGCCGTGGCCTGTTGCTGGCGGCTGAAAGGACAAGGATGTCGCCTAGAGGGGGGGTGAATAGGCGATTAAAACTTTTCCGGTTTAGGCTTGCTAATTGCGGAATAAAACTAGGTGTTTAAATTAACAAGCCAACAACCTAAATAAACTAGGCTCACCTATGTGCACCAACAACTTATGCTAAGCAAGACAAGCAACAAGGTGATAGCAATATAGAATACTTCAAGCACGAAGGCTATCACAATGTAAAGTGCATAAGTAAAAAGCTCGGGTATAGAAATAACCGAAGCACGCGGAGACGAGGATGTATTCCCGAGTTCCTCCTTGAAAGGGAGTACGTCTCGTTGGAGAGGTGTGAACCGACACAACGGTTCAACAACCACAAAGGTTTCACCCTCTTCTCCGATGAACCGCACCACAAAGGTTTGGTTCACCTTCCACTATCGGTATTCCTTCGAGGCGGAATCCGGAGCCTTTCAACAACAATCCGAGGCACAACCCACAAAGGGATTGGGGGCTCCCGAACGGCTCTCAACAACAATCGAGGCACAACCCACAATGGATTGGGGGCTCCCGAACGGCTTCAAGTGACCACACAAGGGTCCAACCACCACAAAGGCGTCTAGGGTCCAAGGACCCAAGAGTAACAAGTTCACACGCTTTCAACTTCCACGAATCCTCGTGGAGAGCACACCGATGCACCAAATGCAAAAGGCAAGAGCACAAGTGCTCAAATCCTTCACTCTCAAATTCCAACAAAGCAACAAATGCTTATGGGGGAATAAGAGAGGAAGAACAAAGAGGAGAACCACACAAGAACTCCAAGAACTAGATCCACTAGGTTCCCCTCACTTAGAGGAGATATTGATTGGTGGAAATGTAGATCTAGGTCTTCTCCTTCAATCCTCCAAAGATCAAAGAGTTTGGGTGGAGGGATTGGGAGATATCAAAGAAATGAGCTTGCAACAATGGAGGAGAGAGAAATCTGGGCGAGCTACTTGGCTGGAGGAAGGTGGAGGGGTATTTATACCCCTCCAGAAATTCTAGCCGTTGCCTTCAAAACCACACAGTTTTCACTTAGGCCGGAAGTTCCGGTTGGGCCGGAACTTCCGTCCAAGAACTTCCGGACCCCCAGAAAAGCGACTAAAAACGTACTGCACTCGGCCGGAACTTTGGCCGGAAATTTGGCCGGAACTTCCGGATGGCCGGAATTTCCGGCCAAACCGGAACTTCCGCCCCTCAGAAAACTGCAGAAACACTGAACACGAAAACGAAGATATCTTGATCATCCGGACTCCGTTTTCGATGTTCTCGGGCTCGTTGGAATCGCAACGAAGAGCTTTACAAGATCATGCAGAGAAACATCATAGTCCAACAATGGAAGATAAAACCAAATGGAGAAAGGTAAAACCTCTCTAAAAAGGAATAACCGGCAAACCTCCAAAACCGAAAACGCAACAAGTTTTCCATACGAAATTCGTTTTCGGTGAACTTGGGTTTGTCGTGAAGATCACAACAAGCACCAAAACCCAACAAGGAGAAAAGCCAAGTAAGAACCAAGAAAGATGAAATGCCAAGTATGCAAAGGTTTGAGCTCTCCACAAAGATGCGATCAAGTTACTCACTTGAGAGCCCCTCTTGATAGTACGCCGTCTATCCTAAAACCCGGTCTCCCACTAACAACATGAGACCGGTAAAATAGAAAACCTATCAAGATCATACCTTTGCCTTGCGCATTCCACTTGAGCTCGATGATGACGATCTTGACTCTCTCAAGTTGGAACACCTTTCTTGATTGTGCTTGCTAGCACATGCTTGATGAAGACTTCTCCAAATGCTCCCCCATACTCCATTATGGGAGGGCCTCGCAAAGCTCCGTCTTCATGTCTCCTTTGCAAGCTTCAATCAAATGATGTCTTCGAGATGGATCATATTGAGCTTGCACTTCATCTTCTTATCTTGATATAGATGATGGCTTGGAGATAAACATGAAGTTCACTCAATCTTCTTTTCCAAGCCATGCTTGCAATAAGCTCAACTCTTCACATGACCATTCTTCATATAAACCCTTGGATGGAACCTTGGTCATCATGAAATCTTCTAGAGTCCAACACATGAACTCCAAACATTACCTATGGACAAGATCTACAAGTGTATCTCAATGCAAACATTAGTCCATAAGGATTGTCATTAATTACCAAAACCACGCATGGGGCAACACATGCACTTTCAATCTCCCCCATTTTGGTAATTGATGACAATCCCTTTTACGAGGGTTTATATAATGAATTAAGCAACCAAGCAACACAAAGAGCAAGGATGCAAGAGCAAGAAAGGCAAATGCTTGAGAACGAAACTAAAGCATAAAACCAACAACTCTTAAACCCTCTAAACTTCTCCCCCATTGGCAACGATTGCCGAAATGGGTGAAAAGTAAGAAGGCCAATATAATAAGAGCTCCCCCATAATGTGTGCATTTCTCATAATATGAGTGAAATCAAATGCACATATCCAATAACGAATAGTTGGAAAGGAGATCAAACTATATTGAGGATCCAAAGATTGCAAATGAAAATCAAATAGAAAGATACTTCAACGAAAGAAGCAAGCAATCAAAAGGATCCGAAAAATGTTCTAAATATCAAGAGGGAACTCCCCAAGGTACGTGCACAAATAGGATTTCTATTTCAATATAGTGTGCACAACATGGAATCCTCACTCCCTCCTAGATAAATTCGAACACAAGCCCATGCAAGAGAATATAAATGAGAAGTGAGGCAAAACAACTTGCAACAAATACATCATTTTGCAACATGAGCAAGGAGCGGCAAATAAAAGGATGGGTGTGAGATATAAAGACATTTTAGGAGACTAATACAAGGATGAGCAAAATCATCAACATAGTCTTTCAAAAAGTGTTGCACATTAGTGCATATCATGTCTTTCACATACTCACACACCAACGGAGATAAATCAAATAGCTCCACAAGCTTAGAAGGATGCACAAAGCATAACACAAAAAATAAAGCTTGTGCCTTTTAGAAACCACCAAAGAATCAAAAGCAATAAGAGGTGGTCACTAAAGAATTGGAATATCAATTAAAGATGTAACTATTCTCATGTGTATAAGTTTCTAAGTAGACACGAATCACGAAGATATAAGTCCACAAATAAACATGTACACACAAAATAGGTACAAAGGTAAGGGTCATGATATCCAAGAGGAAGTCATAAATACACCAATAAGATTTTTGCTTAAAAGCATAGCACAAAGCTCAATTTTATCTTAAAGGGATATAGATGAACTTCCAACCTATACTCATCATAGCATCAAAAACTATCCACAAAGGATAAAGGTGATAAACGGGATGCTCCGAGTAAGATAACAAGTATCACAAAACGCAAATGATTTTGAAAATTCA
This sequence comes from Poa pratensis, assembly GCA_947311845.1. Lineage (NCBI taxonomy): Eukaryota > Viridiplantae > Streptophyta > Magnoliopsida > Poales > Poaceae > Poa > Poa pratensis. Next base: position 26,287,318 of record CAMZMU010000117.1, read on the forward strand.
TCAATGTTGCACATGAGAGACTTTAAGTAGAAAGTGCTAGATTGACATAAATGGGATCGATGAATCATGAAAATGATATATATTCCCTTTGATATGTAATCATCCCGGCAACTCACATTTGCAATAAAGACGTTTTGCAAGAATCAAAAGAATTGCAACCAAAGAGATTCATGCCATGAAACAACCTACACAAGGTTGAGAGCTAGAAAAGTATGCATGAGGTAGATACTTGTTACCGAGATAGCATTGGTGATGTAGAAGATAGGAGCTCATGATCATCCAAGCTTGGCTCCAATAAGCACATGGTGACAACACCTTCCTTGTAGATGAGACAAGCTTCCAATGCATCTCCAATATACCTAAAACATTCAAGTACAAAATGGTACCCAAACTCATTGGGTCCAAAGTAGTTAGAGCAACTACAATACATAGGACAAACTCCACATAAATATGTGCATATAATGTGAAATTGAATTTCATGCACATCTTAGCCATTTAGGATTTGATGGAGTTTATCCTATATATTGGATCAACGAAAGTAAGCATGCCAAAGATATACATATAATAAATATGCATGCACATGACTTTCAAGAACCAAACAAGATATAATTTAGACAAAACACCAAGTAAACCAACAAAGCACACACAAGTGTGACAAGAAAACAAAGTGTCCAAATTATATCAAATACCCAAATCAACACATGAGTGAAGATACCACTTTGAAAAGATACCAATGAAATCAAGATACCAAATGATGAAAAATCATCAAGGAATAAACCAAACCCTCTACTTTTCATGATGGCACAAGTACCAAGACGAAAAATTTGTCTTCCAAGAGACACGTCATCGGGATCAAATATCAAATGAAGACAACTAATGTTCAAAAACTATAGGATTGCTCCCCCAAGATGTGTGCATTATTTAGATTTTGCATTTGAATACAAAATGCACACAAATGAGATCATCACTCTCCATATATATATATATATATTCAAACACTAGTCATGTTCAAGAAGGCAAGAAATTGCAATACCAATTTAAAGACGGTGTTTTACTCAAAGTAGGATAGCTTCCCAAGAATAGTGCATTATCAAGAAGTATGACTTTTGAATATCAATGCACAAGAATTGGTTCATTGCTTTTCCCAACTCAAGAAAGCACAAAACAAATTTAAGTAGAGCAATAAAGGATCCAAAAGATACAAGGAAGACAAATGAGAGTTAGATCAAAACAAATCCTTGGCAATCAAATAAGGCAATTCAAAGCAAGAGCCAAAGTGAATATGATCAATATATTTACCACAAATATGATTATCACTTGTAAGACAAGTAATGTATGGAGATATTTCTCGGTGGTGGATTGCAAAGATATATTCAAGATCATATTCACAAAACATAAGCATATGGCAAAGGATAGGAATTAAAAGCCATGCTTAGATAGATAGAATTCTTGATAGCTTCAAAAATCACGCAATAATGCAAAGCAACTCCAAGGAGTAGCTTGAAGCAATTGGTTTCCCAAAGAGATATATGAGAACATATTTGGGAAAGCCATATCAAGAAATTCCATCACAAACAAGATCCAACGAAAAGAGACAAGAAGCAAATGATCAAAATGGAACTTGTTTGAGAACATGCCACAAAGAAAGGATAATGACAATATCAATTCTAGGTGGCAACACCTCACATATTCACATTTTCTAGGCTTGTAATATGCACATAGCTTATTACTCCCCCATGTGCCATTTTCTTTTAAAGCAAGAGGCAAACAAAACCAACTCGAGAAATTAATGGACATAATAGAATTTGAATTTCTCATGAGCATGACATACCACATAGAGAATAGATAGATTGATATATCATCACTAAGTGGTATTCCTCATGTACACACATTTTTGGTTTGTGAAGTGCACGAAGCATATCACTCTCCAAAAATGGAATGGTCCATTAATCTCTCAAAAGAGAGCCAACAAGATAAGATATCAAATAAAAGCAATAAGGCTCAAACAAGTAAATGGTGTGCAAACCAACATACACATACTTGATTTCTCAAGATAAGTAAGTAGAGAGCACAACACATACAAACACTAGCAAGGTACAAAACCAAACACATGCAAGGGTGCAAGCAACTTTCAATGTATATATGATTTAAATAAAAGTTACCGCAAGGAGGAAACATTGGATATGATAGAACAATATAATCCAAATGACTTGCTTGAGAAATAATTGATGAAGATCCCTTAATTCTTCATGATGTAGCCAAGTCTCCAATGCCTCCAACAACACCTATTGATCAAGTTTTAGCTTGTTGGTCCCCAACCAAGTTGGGTCCTAAGAGGTTAGTCACAATAGGTTGGCAACCCAAATGGTTCTTTTCTTGACACCACTTTGAGTCCCAACATATTTGGCAAACACATTGCCAACCTTATCCTTCCGAAGAGAATACACATCATCAATATAATGGGGTTGGATAAGGTACCATTTGTGCATGAAGAAGCAAGGTGACCCTTCACACGGCATAGGTAGCAACATCGACTTCCTCCTCTCTTCTTGGTTGGAATCTTGACTTGAGGAGGAGTAGCTTGATTCTTGGGAAGAGGCGTTCTTCAACTTGAGGAACTTGAGTTTGAACTTGAGGCTTCTTCCCTTGTTGCTTCTCACTAAGAGCCTTCTTCTTCAAAGGGCAAGATCTAACATGGTGCCCTTCAACTTTGCACTTGAAGCAAACAATCTTGGCCGAATCTTTAACTTGTTCTTGGCCCTTGTTCTTCTTGATAGACTTGGACTTGTTCTTGTTATTGGAGTTGAATCCAAGTCCACTCTTGTCATTGGGGCGTCTTTGAACACTCAACATATTGTCAAGTGTGGACTTCCCAACATGACGCTTTTCCAAGTCTTTCTTCAAAGAAGTGACTTGGGCCTTGAGCTCATTTAGTTCCTCTACATGGTTAGTATCAACAAAAACACTAGAGGAAGTAGAAGCTTCATTGTTAGAGCAACAAGGCAATGAAAGTAATTCATCACAAGATGTAGCAATGTGAGAGGATGAATCACTAGGACTAGCACATGACAATAAAGCATTTTAGAGAAGTTGTGCCATTGTCCACATGAGGCTCACAAGATGTTACCTTTGTATAATAGCCTCATGAGCTAACTTTAGCCTAGCATGGGATGCTAGAAGATCATCATTAGAGCTAGAAAGCTTTTCATGACTTTCTTCCAATTTCCCATACTTGCTAGATAGCAACTCAAGTTGAGCCCTTAGCTCAACATTCTCCTTCAAAATAGATGCTTCACAAGAAGTGGAGTTAGTAGCACAAGCATCATTAATATTAGAAATAGAAGGAGACAATTTGGCAAGCTTATCATTCTTAGATAGTTGAGTTTGGAGTTGATCATGAGACTTGATAAGGAGAGAGTGTTCACTTTCTAAAGCCTTGTGAGCTTTGTCAAGTCTCTCTATGTCCTCACTTAGTCTAGCATTGCCAACACCAAATTCAACTTTTTCCTTTTTAAGCACTTTAATTTAGCAAGGGCATGATCTCTTTCCTTAATGATTTTAGCAATAATAAGATCATTAGACTCATCAAGAGATTCAAGTCTCTCTTCAAGAGAAGACCTAAGTTCTTCTTCTTCTTCAAGAGAAGCTTTCAAGGAAGCTATAGTAATAGAGTCATCCCTCTCAATTTGACATTTCTCATCAAATTGACTTTCCAAATCCTCAATGAATTCCCTACTCTTAGTAACATAATCAATGATTTCACAAGAGGAGGGATAGCTTTACTACCTTTGGGGAGAGCACCAAGTACCATCTCACCCATCTTGGTTAAGGATTCAAAATCAAAACCTTCTTCATGAGAATCCTCATCATCACAATTTGGATTTGAGGTGGGAGACACCTCGGAATCCTTAGCCATAAGGCAAACATGATTAAAGAATGAAGAATTACTTGAAGCACCATTTAGGTCCATGTCTTGTTCCAACAAATGTTGGGATTCCTCTACATTGTTAGTCACACAAGAATAGAGGATATGGAAGCATTGTTTTCATGGCAACAAGACATATGAAGCATATCATCATGAGATTTAGTTAAACAACTATTACATGATATGCAAGGACTATCAACTCTAGCATGTATGACATTTGGAGTGCTAGAAGAGTTTAAGTCCAAAGATAGAACATTGCAATGTGATAGAGAAGAAGTATAATCAATAGTAAGTTCACCATCACCAATGCAATTTCTATCACCACTCACCATATCATTACCTTGTGACAAATCACATGTTGGTGAAGTGGAAGAAGTTGTGAACTCATCACGGCCGGAAGTGGAAGGAGAACAATCATCCTCAATAATTTTGGACACTTCATATATATCTTGAAGCTTGGTCCAAAGCTCATGAGCGTTCCGAAAAGGCATGATTGAAGCAAGAACTACATCGCTCAAAACACATATAAGACCATTAGAAACTAGAGTCTCGAGATGAGAGTTTTCCTCATCCTCTAAAGATAATTCTTGAGAATCCTTTGGAGGAGAAAAACCCACATCCACAATCCTCTTAATATAATTTGGACCCATGGCCCTAAAAAGATTAAGCATGCGAATTTTCCAAACATCATAATTTGTGCCATCGAATATGAAAGTGGGATCGTGCACTAATTCCCTAAACGACATCTTTTACTCTCTAGGCGGTAAAGCCCAAAAAGAGAGCCCAGGCTCTGATACCAATTGAAAGGACAAGGATGTCGCCTAGGGGGGGGGTGAATAGGCGATTAAAACTTTTCCGGTTTAGGCTTGCTAATTGCGGAATAAAACTAGGTGTTTAAATTAACAAGCCAACAACCTAAATAAACTAGGCTCACCTATGTGCACCAACAACTTATGCTAAGCAAGACAAGCAACAAGGTGATAGCAATATAGAATACTTCAAGCACGAAGGCTATCACAATGTAAAGTGCATAAGTAAAAAGCTCGGGTATAGAAATAACCGAAGCACGCGGAGACGAGGATGTATTCCCGAGTTCCTCCTTGAAAGGGAGTACGTCTCGTTGGAGAGGTGTGAACCGACACAACGGTTCAACAACCACAAAGGTTTCACCCTCTTCTCCGATGAACCGCACCACAAAGGTTTGGTTCACCTTCCACTATCGGTATTCCTTCGAGGCGGAATCCGGAGCCTTTCAACAACAATCCGAGGCACAACCCACAAAGGGATTGGGGGCTCCCGAACGGCTCTCAACAACAATCGAGGCACAACCCACAATGGATTGGGGGCTCCCGAACGGCTTCAAGTGACCACACAAGGGTCCAACCACCACAAAGGCGTCTAGGGTCCAAGGACCCAAGAGTAACAAGTTCACACGCTTTCAACTTCCACGAATCCTCGTGGAGAGCACACCGATGCACCAAATGCAAAAGGCAAGAGCACAAGTGCTCAAATCCTTCACTCTCAAATTCCAACAAAGCAACAAATGCTTATGGGGGAATAAGAGAGGAAGAACAAAGAGGAGAACCACACAAGAACTCCAAGAACTAGATCCACTAGGTTCCCCTCACTTAGAGGAGATATTGATTGGTGGAAATGTAGATCTAGGTCTTCTCCTTCAATCCTCCAAAGATCAAAGAGTTTGGGTGGAGGGATTGGGAGATATCAAAGAAATGAGCTTGCAACAATGGAGGAGAGAGAAATCTGGGCGAGCTACTTGGCTGGAGGAAGGTGGAGGGGTATTTATACCCCTCCAGAAATTCTAGCCGTTGCCTTCAAAACCACACAGTTTTCACTTAGGCCGGAAGTTCCGGTTGGGCCGGAACTTCCGGTTGAGGCCGGAACTTCCGGACCCCCAGAAAAGCGACTAAAAACGGTACTGCACTCGGCCGGAACTTTGGCCGGAAATTTGGCCGGAACTTCCGGATGGCCGGAATTTCCGGCCAAACCGGAACTTCCGCCCCTCAGAAAACTGCAGAAACACTGAACACGAAAACGAAGATATCTTGATCATCCGGACTCCGTTTTCGATGTTCTCGGGCTCGTTGGAATCGCAACGAAGAGCTTTACAAGATCATGCAGAGAAACATCATAGTCCAACAATGGAAGATAAAACCAAATGGAGAAAGGTAAAACCTCTCTAAAAAGGAATAACCGGCAAACCTCCAAAACCGAAAACGCAACAAGTTTTCCATACGAAATTCGTTTTCGGTGAACTTGGGTTTGTCGTGAAGATCACAACAAGCACCAAAACCCAACAAGGAGAAAAGCCAAGTAAGAACCAAGAAAGATGAAATGCCAAGTATGCAAAGGTTTGAGCTCTCCACAAAGATGCGATCAAGTTACTCACTTGAGAGCCCCTCTTGATAGTACGCCGTCTATCCTAAAACCCGGTCTCCCACTAACAACATGAGACCGGTAAAATAGAAAACCTATCAAGATCATACCTTTGCCTTGCGCATTCCACTTGAGCTCGATGATGACGATCTTGACTCTCTCAAGTTGGAACACCTTTCTTGATTGTGCTTGCTAGCACATGCTTGATGAAGACTTCTCCAAATGCTCCCCCATACTCCATTATGGGAGGGCCTCGCAAAGCTCCGTCTTCATGTCTCCTTTGCAAGCTTCAATCAAATGATGTCTTTCGAGATGGATCATATTGAGCTTGCACTTCATCTTCTTATCTTGATATAGATGATGGCTTGGAGATAAACATGAAGTTCACTCAATCTTCTTTTCCAAGCCATGCTTGCAATAAGCTCAACTCTTCACATGACCATTCTTCATATAAACCCTTGGATGGAACCTTGGTCATCATGAAATCTTCTAGCGTCCAACACATGAACTCCAAACATTACCTATGGACAAGATCTACAAGTGTATCTCAATGCAAACATTAGTCCATAAGGATTGTCATTAATTACCAAAACCACGCATGGGGCAACACATGCACTTTCAGCGGCGATGTACTCCAGGACGTACGTGAGTGTATGTCCTGGAGCGACCCACCACTGCCGTCGGCCTCCGGCGTTCTTGCGGCCGGAGACGGCGCCGTTGCGACCCGTGTCTTCCATCTCCCGCCGGTGGCGCTGGACGAAGAACTCCGTCCAGAACGCATGGTTCGCCGGATCCCAGCGCGGGTCCTCCGCCTGCTCCTCGGAGAGGCCGGCGAGGACCCCCTGGATCGCGTAGACGCGCGGTCCGCGCCTTCCGTGGGGAAGGCACGGGGACGCCGCCTGCGCTCAGCCGCCACTCGCCAGGGACGCGCATGTCTGGCGGCGTCGGGTACCCCGCCTTGTAGAGCATCCTCGCTTCCTCGGGGTGGAGGAAGCGGCGGCCGAAGCCGTTCGCCGTCGCGTTGTCGCCGGGGAAGCGTTCCGCCATTGCTCGGGGGAGTGTGCTCGGGGGAGAGAAGTAGAGAGGGAAGGCGAGAGAAGGCGAGGTGTGTGAACTGCAACGGCGCGGGGAGTTTTATAGCGCCGAGGGAGGTGAGGCGGTGGCGCGCCATTACTCCGGCGCGTGGCACGCGATTGGACGCGTCGACGGCCGCCGCTGACGGCGCGGCAGTCCACACGCCATTACTCCGGCAGGCATTTGACCAGCGCGGAAGCCGAGGGGATGAGGACGTCGCGTTTTCGCCTCCATTTCGTGCCATTTTCGCCCAGGTCACTGACTGGACGGGCCCGCCGAGTTTTCGCACGCTTTTGCGTCGCGCCAGCGCCCCCAGTTGCCCCCCAGCAGTCTGGGTTCGGCCTGGGAGCGCCGGCACTAATTTTGGCCCAAACGGCGCTATCTGGGCTTCTGGGGAAGGCGACTGGGAGGATTCTGCGCTATTTTGGGCCCTGGGGGGCGCAGCTGGAGATGCCCTTACCTTCAGCGTGCACCGAGTAGTTTGAGAGTTTCCCACACCCTTTGATGATGTCCAAGTGAACTTTGTTAAACTGTACATAATCAAGGGAACAACTGGTGCCGTGCTTATATTCATCGTGAATGTTGGGTCATGATAGTAGGGCCACCCCTTGATAACTGGAGCACGGAAGATCTTGCTGCTGCTGTTGCTGCTTTTTGTGATATTGGGAAGCTGATGATGTGGAAAAGGACCCAACAAACAAAGCAAGAATCACAGCTAAGCTGAGGGTTACTGAACTTCGAGATATACCAAAAAATCTCAGGTATACTGAAGGAGACAGTCCTGAAGCATAGTCTTGGACTTTTTCTACTGAAGTGCTTCTAGAAAATCTTCTTGGTGGTGGACCAGCTGATGAAGATCCTCTCCCTAGTGATGGTGTGGACCCCACTCTCTATCTGATTTTGGGCAGGGAGATGATGAGCAGGGCCCCGAGAACAACAACAATAATGAAGATATGATAGGATGGGGCCATTGGGCAGCTCCTGAAGTTGAGGGCCCACAGCCAATGGAAGAAGAACACCCTAATGCTGCTATGCAAGACCTCATGCAGGCTATTGAAGCTGAGGAGCTGACACCAAATGTTCAACCTGAACAACCTATCAATAGCAGCTTGACTGCAACAAATTAGTAATTTGATAGTGATGGTTCAGTTAATGGTGGAGGTCAGGACAATATTATTGAAGAAATGGAGCAAGAATTGCAGCAAAACAATGGGCCACTTGCAGAGCAGGGCCCAATAGCTAATGCTGAAAATGCTATCATACTGGATGATGAACCCGTTGCCGCCCAGAATGCAAATATGCAGCAGCCCTTGTTGCAAGAAAATGAAGTGGGCCAAAATGAGAAACTGGGCCAACTTGGGCCTGATACTGCACACCACCTTTCTCTATTGGATTTTCTTTGAACTCCAAATTATGCAGATTTGTGGCTATTGCCAGATTTCATGAGGGGCAGCAGTGGTTTTGCTAGTAATTCTGAAATATCACAACTGGGTGATGGACTTGCAAATATCATGTCTTCTTATTATGATATTGAAGAAGACATTGGAAACAATGAACAGATAGAGGTGGAAATTGGCAACAATGCACAAGAGCAGATGCTGAAACAAAACAACCCAATTCCAGATTACAACTTCCAAGAAGTCTCTCCAAAGCTGGCACACATCCAATTAGGGATGATCCAAACCTTCACTTTCCCAGTTGAAAAGAGTGAGCTGTTTTCTTTTGTTGTCTCTGAAGAAGTGAAAGGACAAGGATGTCGCCTAGAGGGGGGTGAATAGGCGATTAAAACTTTTCCGGTTTAGGCTTGATAATTGCGGAATAAAACTAGGTGTTTAAATTAACAAGCCAACAACCTAAATACTAGGCTCACCTATGTGCACTAACAACTTATGCTAATCAAGACAAGCAACAAGGTGATAGCAATAGAGAGTACTTCAAGCACGAAGACTATCACAATGTAAAGTGCATAAGTAAAGAGCTCGGGTATAGAGATAACCGAGGCACGCGGAGACGAGGATGTATTCCCGAGTTCCTCCTTTTTAGGGGAGTACGTCTCGTTAGAGAGGTGTGAGCCACCACAACAGGTTTGTCTCAATGCCACAAAGGCTTCACCTTCTTCTCCGATGAACCGCACCACAAAAGGTTTGGTTCACCTTCCACTATCGGAATCCTTCGAGGCGGAATCCAGAGCCTTTACAACAACAACCCGGGACAGAACCCACAACTAGATTGGGGGCTCCCGGATGGCTACCAAATGACCACAAAAGGTCTCAACCACCACAAAGGCGTCTAGAGTCCAAAGACTCAAGAGTAACAAGCTCACAAATTTTCAACTTCCACGAATCTTCGTGGAGAGCACAAACCGATGCACAAAGCAATGGCAAGAGCACAAGTGCTCAAATCCTTCACTCTCAAATCCCACCAAAAGCAACTAATGCTTGTGGGGGAGAAGAGAGGAAGAAGAAAGAAGAACTCAACAAATGGAACTCCAAGATCTAGATCCAAAGGGCTCCCCTCACTTAGAGGAGAGATGGATTGGTGGAAATGTGGATCTAGATCTCCTCTCTCTTTTCCCTCTAATTTGAGGCAAGAATCATGGAGGAATAGAGAGAAATCAAAGCTTCAAGAGGTCAACAATGGGGAGCAATTCCGTGCTTGGAAGCTCTACTCACTTTGGGGAAGAAGGGGGCTTTTATACGTCCCCACGAAAAATAGCCGTTGCAGGAAAACTGGGGCCGGAATATTCCGGCCTGGAACCAAAAGTTCCGGCCCAAATTTCCAGTTTAACCAGGAGCTCGCACGAAACGAGTCCAGAGAAACATCTGCAAAAGCCGGAATATTCAAATATTCTGCCCCCCCCCCCCCCCCGGAAATTCCAGTTTTGACAGAAACAGTGATACGAAAACTGCAATAACTTTTACATCCGGACTCCGTTTTCGATGATCTTGGGCTCGTTGGAATCGTAACGAAGAGCACTATAAGATCATGCTGAGAAACATCATAGTTGATCATGTGAGGAGGAAATCACAGGAGGAGAGTTTGACCTCTCTTAGAAAAGACAAACCGATAAAATCTCCAATATCAAAAATGCAACAAGCTATTCATATGAAATCCGTTTTTGATGAACTAGAGCTTGGTATGGAGATGAACGCAAACTCTAAATCCTCACATGGATAAAAGCCAATTAAGAACCAAGAAAGATGATATGCCAAGTATGCAAATGTTTGAGCTCTCCACGAAGATGCGATCAAGTTACTCACTTGAGAGCCCCTCTTGATAGTACGCCGTCTATCCAATAACCCGGTCTCCCACTAACACCATGAGACCGGTAAAATAGAAACCTTATCAAGATCATACCTTTGCCTTGTGCATTCCACTTGAGTTAGATGATGACGATCTTGACTCACTCAAGTTGAAACACCTTTCTTGATTGTGCTTGCTAGCACATGCTTGATGAAGACTTCTCCAAATACTCCCCCATACACCATTATGGGAGAGCCTTGCTAAACTCCGTCTTCATGAATCCACTTGCACTTCATCTTCTTATCTTGATATATATGATGGATTGGAGATAACATGAAGTTCACTCAATCTTCTTTTCCAAGCAATGCTTGTAATAAGCTCAACTCTTCACATGACCATTCTCCATATAAACCCTTGGATGGAACCTTGGTCATCATGTAATCTTCTAGAGTCCAACACATGAACTCCAATCTTTTCCTATGGACAAGATCTACAAGAATATCTCAATGCAAACATTAGTCACAAGATATTCCAATGAAATCCGTTTTTGATGAACTAGAGCTTGGTATGGAGAAGAACACAAGCTCTAAATTCTCACATGGATAAAAGCCAAATAAGAACCAAGAAAGATGATATGCCAAATATGCAAAGGTTTGAGCTCTCCACAAAGATGCGATCAAGTTACTCACTTGAGAGCCCCTCTTGATAGTACGCCGTCTATCCTATAACCCGGTCTCCCACTAACACCATGAGACCGGTAAAATAGAAACCTTATCAAGATCATACCTTTGCCTTGTGCATTCCACTTGAGCTAGATGATGACGATCTTGACTCCCTCAAGTTGGAACACCTTTCTTAATTGTGCTTGCTAGCACATGCTTGATGAAGACTTCTCCAAATACTCCCCCATACTCCATTATGGGAGAGCCTCACTAAGCTCCGTCTTCATGTATCCATTGCAAGCTTCAATCAAATGATATCTTCCGAGATGGATCATATTGAACTTGCACTTCATAATCTTCTCTCTCTTCACAAAGATGATGTCTTGAATCCTTCAAGACATACTTGCAATATGTTCAACTCTACACATGACCATTCTTAATATAAACTTCTAGAGTCCAACACATGAACTCCAATCTTTTCCCATGGACAAGATCTATAAGGATATATCAGTGCAAACATTAGTCCATAAGGATTGTCATTAATTACCAAAACCACACATGGGGACACCATGCACTTTCAAGAAGGAATGGAGCTTTGGGAGATTTTTTTTGCTCCACATGTCCATGGTTCAAGTGGCAACTTATCTGCTCCAGTAAGTTGGTTTAACTTCATCATCATGATGCTATTAACCGCTGAAAAATTCGAATGGAAAAGGAGTTTCCTCAAGTCCCCTCTTTGGAATCTTGTGAAAAATGGAGAAAATGATTTCTAGTGTTTTGATTTTTCTATTCCTAATTCATGTGTTCTTAACAATGCTCCAAACTATAAATTGATGGAATTATAGGAGGGAGAGGGAAAAACCCTGGAAAGCCCACTACTGGATAAGGGGGCACCAAGAAAGGACATGAATCCAGAGGTGGTTCTAGAGGAAGTGAAAAGGAAAAGGAGAGGCAAAGGACCTCTAGTTGAAGATGAGGTAAGAAGGAGCCCAAGAATACAAGAAATAAATAAAGGATTCAAAAATAATCCATGTCCTGATAACAATTGCTTGCCTTGCAATGCCAAACCTCCAGTTATTAATAGCAAATTAGTGAGAAACATTTCCTTTTCTTTTTGTAAGGTGGCTGGAGAGGACCTGATATAGAGTATGACAAAGAAAGGCAAGAGAAATGCTGAAGAAAAGGCCACTACAGCTCAGAAGAAAGTGGGTGCAAAAGACCAAGCTTCGGGAAAAGGAAAGAAGCCTGGTGCTGGAAAGGGCAAATAAACCAATAATTAGTTATCAATGTTAGATAAACCCTACCTTATGTACTGGATGTTGGCACTAGTGATGAGCTTTTGTGATATTGTAATATTTTGGATGGTGATGCTGCTAGTGGTGACTGTGATGCTATGGATGTTGATGAATTCAGTATGATTTGGTTTGTTTGATGTGCTTGGTATATTTTGTATCTTGGTGATAAGTGCCTTTTGCTTTATGGCTAGATATTGGCATGTGTGGCTTCAATATGGGATGCTTATGGTGAGTTGGCTTTTGCCTATTCTGGAAACAACAAAAATGCTAAAAGAAACCCAGTGTTACCATAGCTAGACACAAACAATGGAAAATATTGAACTGGGATATTAGGGGGGCTCAATACCGTTGAAAAACATTTAGCTCTGTTCAGTAAAATTGAGAAAAGTGGGTGCTCAGTTATTTTTTTACAAGAAACAAAGAGAGATTTTTCGATTTTGCTTATATCAGGAAATTTTGCCCCAAAAGATTTTCAAAATTTGCTTACCTTCCATCCATTGGTGCTTCTACATGGCTGTTAATCATTTGGAACGATTCAGTGTTAAATGGTGTTGTTGCCTTCCAAAATCAATTTTCCTTGTCAATCCAATTTACTTGCAAGCTCTCATCAAGCACTTGGTATCTCACAAATATTTATGGTCCTTTTCAAGCTGAAATAAGAGGGGATTTCCTAGATTGGTTTTCAAACATTGACATGCATGATGGCATGACTGGATCATAATGGGAGACTTCAATTTCCTTCATAGTCCAGAAGACAGAAATAAACATGGAGGTGATGTAAATGATATGCTGATATTTAATGAGGCAATTAGTAACTTGGGGCTGGTGGAACTTCCTTTAAAAGGGAGGAAATACACATGGAACAATATGCAGCAAGATCCTCTCTTGGAAAGGCTGGATTGGTTCTTCACCTCTGACTCCTGGACCTTGGCATATCCTGCAACATCAGTAAGCACTATTTCAAAATGAATCTCAGATCATATGTTCCTTATGTTGTGGAAATTGGAACAAAAATACCAAGGTCAGATATATTTAGGTTTGAAAATTATTGGTTACAACACAGCTCTGTCAAGCAAATTGTTGAGAATGCATGGAATATTCCTGTTGGCTACACTAATTGTGAAAACAAGGTAAATGCAAAGCTAAAAAATGTGAGAAGAGCCCTCAAGTTTTGGTCAAAATATCTATCTTGCTTCAAAGATCTCATTGCACAAGTTTCAGAAGTGATAGACCTGCTTGATAATGTGGAACAGTTACTCTTGATGAATGGAACTTGAGAGATATCTTAAAGGATCACTTACTCATCCTACTGCAAAATCAAAATGCTTACTGGAAGAAAAGAGGAAAGGTAAATTGGGTCAAGCTAGGGGATGAAAACACCAAGTTTTTTCATGCTAGAGCCACTGTTAGACATAGGTAAAACTTTATCTCTTCTCTGAAAAATGAAGACCAACTAGATATTCATGATCATGAAGGAAAAGCAGCTATCCTTTGGTGTGCTTTCAAAGAAAGAATGGGTCAATCTGAAAATCCAGAAATGTTTTTCAACCTGCCAGATATTTAGGGGCAAACCCTTGATGATAACATGTTCCAGCAATTAGAAGTACCTTTTTCTGATGAAGAAATTGAGAATGTTATACATAACTTGCCAAATGACAAATCTCTAGGACCAGATGGTTACAACAATGAATTCATAAAAACTCCTGGAATATTATTGGGCCAGATGTGAAAGAGCCGATTCATCATATTCATGCTGAAGACATTTGCCTAGAAAGCATTAATGACTCATACATAACTCTTGTTCCAAAGGTGGCTTCAGGCCTATCTCTCTTCTAAACAGTGTACACAAGATAGTCACCAAATTGTTTGCTAATATATTGCAAAAAATAATTCTCAAATTAGTTCACAAGAACCAATATGGTTTCCTAAAAGATATATCCATTCAAGATTGCCTAGGCTGGAGTTTTGAATATCTATTTTCAGTACCACGAATCAAAAAAAGTAAATCTTAGTTCTGAAAGTGGATTTTGAGAAGGCTTTCGACAGAACTGAGCATAATGCAATACTAAAAATCCTAGAAGCAAAGGGATTTGGAAATAAATGGATAAATTGGATTGCCATGCTACTGAAAATAGGAACCTCAGCTGTCCTTCTAAATAGTGTACATGGGGAAAAAATACGGCGAAAGTGGGGTTAGGCAAGGTTACCCTCTTTCTCCATTACTGTTTGTGCTGATAGCTGACCTACAACAATCTGTCCTAAATGCAGCCATGGAACAAGAACTGATCAAAGTTCCTTTGAATATTCCAAGCTGTCCAGATTTCCCTGTCATCCAGTATGTTGATGATACTTTGTTGGTAATGCAAGCTGATGCCAACAAAATCATGTGCCTTAAGGCTTTACTTCAGACCTTTGCAAATTCTACTGGATTAAAAGTCAACTTCCACAAATCAATGATGGTTCCCCTAAACTTGAGTGAAGAAAGAGTTGCTCACTTCACAAGATCCCTAAATTGCAATCAAGGAAGTCTACCTTTTACATACCTCGGTCTACCTCTGGGAACAACAAAACCTCCAACTGATGTTTTTTTGCCTCTGGTGCAAGGTGTCGAAAGAAGATTATGTGGAATTGCTAATTTTCTGAACACTTCTGGTAAATTGGAAATGGTTAAAACTTTAGTGGCATCTATGTCAACCTTCATTATGTGCACACTGGAAATACCTATTCCAATTCAAAAACAGCTGAGCAAGTACATGAGACATTGTCTATGGAGAAAATCTGATCTCACTGATAAGAGACTAGCCATGGTTAAATGGACTACATTATGTAGGCCACAAAATCAAGGTGGACTTGGAGTTATGAATATCTCTGTTCAAGACAAAGCCTTGCTCCTCAAGAACCTTCACAAGTTCCATAACAAGATGGATATCCCTTGGGTCAATTTGGTGGGGTCACATAGTATGATGGAAACTCAGTACCAGGTGAACAGCTTGTTGGTTCATTCTGGTGGAAGACACACTTGAGATTGTTGGAATGTTATAAAAGAATGGCCAAGTGCACTATGGGTACTGGAATATCTGTTTATTTTTGGCATGATCTCTGGCATGATTCTTGCTTAAGTCACTCTTTTCCACACATGTACTCCTTCAAAAAAGACGCACAAATTTCTGTAAGCTCTGTTGTACAACTAGAGTTCCTGGAAGACATGTTCCATCTGCCTCTATCAAATCAACATTTTCAAGAACTCTTATTGCTTGAAGTAATTTGGGAGTCATGTCAGCAAAGAGTGAACTTGGGAAATAATATCTCCTGGATCTACATTTGGGGAAGTGATAAATTTTCAACAAGAAAGGCATACAGTATGATGATTGGAATAATCAACAATGCCCCTTCCCAATTTTTCTGGATCAGGAAAAGCACATGCCAAGCAAAGCATAAAGTATTTTTATGGCTTCTTCTACATGACATATTAAATACCAGAAACCTTCTAGCTAGGAAAAACTTCTAGCTCCCATCTTATGAATGTGCAACCCTACAGTGCAATGAGCTGGAGACACTTGTTCACCTCTTCTGGATCTACCCCTTTGCTGCAAAATGCTAGGATTTTGTTTGCCCTTTGAGAAACAGAAATCTCTCCTTACTAGATGCCTTTGAAGACACGAGGAATAAAATTCAACAACCATTCTTCATGGAGATAATTATCCTTGCTGCTTGGGGGATATGGATGGAGATCTTCAAGAACATAAGGCCAAGCTTTGAAGAATGTAAATTCATCTACATGAGTGAGCTGAAGTGGTTGCAAAATAGAGTGAGAGCAAAGTATGCTCAACAATTTAAATCTTGGCTGCAGTAAAACCATAGTCTCTTTTTGATCTATTTATACCCTTTGTAATATCTCCTTTCCAATCTCTTCACCTTGTAAATACCCTTTATAAAATTTATAAAAAATGCAGTGGGAATTTTCCCCCACTGTTTAAGCTCAAAAAAAGATAAAACAATATAGAAAATGCAACCTAATATGAAATATATCGATGATTAACTCCACAATCTAGTAGAAAATAGTGATGCAAAATGGATGTATCAACCTTGTGCCCAAATCTACAATCACCTAAATCTTGCAAAGGAAATGTCATCAAAACTTTGACCTCGTAGTTTTACAAGTTCCTATATGTGTCCCTTAACACCCATGTTCATTTTTTTCAAATAAATATGAACAAGATTTAGTATTTTACCTATTTAATAACCCCTTATTTTAAAATATTGGCAGAACTTAAATCCAAAATTGTTGTCAAAATATTTTATAGCCCTATCGTCAGCGAGAATAATATGAACTTTTTACTGTTTCATACGTGAATATATTTTTTTAAGCCCTTGAGCAATTATTTTATACTATCTGCACATTTTTGTGTCATATGGACATTTGTTTGGTATGACCATTGATGGGAAGCTTCTTCCTCCTCGGTACCCTCAAGTGCACAAATAAAGTAGACCACCACCGATTATTTTCCTTGCGGCCTTCGAATCGTTCGGAGGAAGAGAAAGTACTACCAAGCACACAAATAAAGTAGAACACCGCCCACACGAAAATAAACATTCCTTCTGCTACCACTCCTATAAACACCGGGTAGTTACCTTCAGCGTGTACCGAGTAGTTTTGAGAGTTTCCCACAAAAGTTTTGAGAGAGACACCAACATTCGAGAAGCCATGGCAAGAAATCCGTTAAGTCATGTCAAAATGGGGTGGGCTTGACAACGAAGGACATAATGATTATCATCGACGGCTGCATCCTCTGTCTTGCTGTGGTGCTGTTGGTGTTATATTGTCGCAACTTCGACATGAGCTGCCAAAAATAGGATCGGTCAAATTGGGGCACGATATGATTCTCTTCCAGAATATCTTGAAAAAATATCGTTAAAGTACAACGGTGGAGTTAGTGAGAGGTAGGGGGGCCCTGCCCCCCCCCCCCCCAGTTTGGACCAGGTTGTCGAAAAATTTCGGGAGGGTCGAGATAGATTTTTATTTTATTTTAGTTTCCCATCCCCCCTAGCCCGCCAAACACTTTATTTTGTCACCCCCACCCCCTCGGAAATTTTGGTCAAACACCGCCTTTGTTAAACTCTCTCGTAGATTCTTTGTGTCCTGAGTATAATACTTGCATCTGAATTGAACATTTCCGGCACCTCCTGCGAATGCCTACGTAATTTCACAAAGTCTTGTTTCCTGTATTAGAGTGGTATCGTGAATGAATCAAGTATCGAAAGTATTTTGGTTTGGAAAAATAGAAAATCATGGGATACTGTAATGACCTAGTCTGTAGGAACCTCGTGTCAAGGAGTTTATAACCATCCTGTAAATATTTTGCACTTCACCTCATGGCATCATTGAATCTAATTTCATGGTAATATCCTTTGATGACCCACACGTGTAAGGGATCTATCGTATTCTTTTTGATAAGTAAGAATATCGAATCCAACAAGGAAAAGTATGTGTTGACAAGTGGAATTAAGCATGGTTTCATGTAAATGCCGGAGGACTATTTTATATGTGGTTTTATAGTAATACGGAATTTAATAAGAAGTAAATAAAAGCAACAAAGTAAAAGTGCAGCAAATAGCTCGATCCTTGGTTTCCGGTGTATTACCTCTCTTAATGGTAAAAGATGCTAAACAAATAACGCAATATAAAAATGCATCATAATATGAAATATATCGATGATTAACTACAAATTATAGTAGACCCTAGTGATGCAAAATGGACTTATCAACACACACAAAAATTCTTTTGTGCCCAAATCTGCAATCACTTATATCTTGCAAAGGAAATATCATCAAAACATTGACCTGGTAATTTACAAGTTCCTATATGTGTCCCTTAACACCCATGTTCATTTTTTCAAAAATATGGACAAGATTTAGTATTTTACCTATTTAATAAACCCTTATTTCCATATATTGCAGACGTGTAAAGTAAGTGTTTTGTGATGTTTCCTTCAATGAAATATATAAAACTCCATTTCTCGGGCTATCATGACATCTAGAATTCCAGTAAGAAGGGCATAATTTTTCGAATTATATTTCACCTACTTGTAGTTCAAACCCACTATTTGGTCCAATCTAGACTTACATCCAAAATTGTTGTCAAAATATTTTATAACCCTATCGTCGGCGAGAATAATATGAACTTTTTACTGTTTCATACGTGAATATTTTTTTAAGCCCTTGAGCAATTATTTTATACTATCCGCACATTTTTGTGTCATATGGACATTTGTTTGGTATGACCATTGATGGGAAGCTTCTTCCTCCTCGGTACCCTCAAGTGCACAAATAAAGTAGACCACCACCGATTATTTTCCTTGCGGCCTTCGAATCGTTCGGAGGAAGAGAAAGTACTACCAAGAACACAAATAAAGTAGAACACCGCCCACACGAAAATAAACATTCCTTCTGCTGCCACTCCTATAAACATCGGGTAGTTACCTTCAGAGTGTACCGAGTAGTTTTGAGAGTTTCCCACAAAAGTTTTGAGAGAGACACCAACATTCGAGAAGCCATGGCAAGAAATCCGTTAAGTCATGTCAAAATGGGGTGGGCTTGACAACGAAGGACATAATGATTATCATCGACGGCTGCATCCTCTGTCTTGATGTGGTGCTGTTGGTGTTATATTGTCGCAACTTCGACATGAGCTGCTGATGACTCCCAAGTGCAGGAGATCGTTGAAGTCTTCGCTGTGTAAGTATTAGTATCGATCCCACGAGGAGTAGAAGGTATAAGTATTTATCCTCTCAAATAAGAGTGTCACTTCTCTTATTATCTATGCACTAGACAAACTAAAATGATGCAAGTGTTTTTGGGTTTTTTGGTGTAGAGAATGCAAAGCTGAAAATAAAATATGATGAGTGAAAGCTCTCAAAGAGAGAGAAAGCCCAATCCCCTATGCAGCAAGAGGACAAGCTTGAGTGGTGTTTCTTATGCGTGGAAAACGTTCCCAAGGGCTACATGGATTTCGTGGCAAAAATATTTCTAGAACAACAAGGTAAACATTTTGTCAAGTTTTAATCTTCTTTGGACGGAGCCATAATTAGGTGTAGCTAAATAAATAAACTAAACCCCTTATGATGGATCATGTGGCCAAGTAAATGACTGCACAAGAGTTATTAAGACAAAAGGTCCCACCATAGCATTACACTCTAAGGTCCCCGATATAAATCCCCTCCTAATGTAACTTCATGACTCGGTCAAGGGTTTACGTGTCCTCCCAAGTCTCCCTCAATTCATTACACTAGTGTGAAACACCTTCATGCATTACTCAATGTATGGTGCACTTCATACATTGTACATCAAGACAATCATAAAAGATAAAAACTTGACCAAATACTCAATACATGTTAAGTAGAAATCATTGTCAATCCATCCTATGCCCCCAGGAACATGAGAGAACTACTCACAACGCGAAGACATGGTATGATTCAATGGTATAAGTGATACAACACAATCTGAAAATATAATCTCCCCACTAAACAATGACAAGTAACAATTCACAAACATGTAGAATAGTACTTAGACAATAGCTAGGGTTCGAACAATCTCAAACTATGAGGGGGATGAAGTGGATCACGAAGATGGTGATGGAGATGGTGCTGGTCTTCACGGTGGTGATGATGGAGAAGTTCTTGCTGTAGATATTGATGATGAACACGCCGGAGGGGGGTGGAGCCCTCCGGAGGCGATTCCGGCGTCGTTTCCCCCCTCCGATCTTCTCCGGCGGCAGCCTTCTGACTCTTTGTTTCGTGGTTCTGTGTTTCTCCGCCGCCTCCTTTCGCGAAACGCCAGGGGACCTTTTTTATAGGCGTTTTTAGGTCAAGACTATGTCGGTGGAGCAAAGATCGACGGCCACGGAGCTCCGAGGTGGAAACGAGCTGGGCCCACGCGGCCATGTACTTTAGGCCGCGTGGGACCCTCCCATTTCCAGCCTGTTGGGCTTCTGGTCTTCAATTTAAGCCCATTGCCTTCGTCTCGAAAATTCTGAACCGTGCTCTTTGACCTTGCCCTTTTTGGAGTCCCGAAGCTCCCGGAAAGTCTGAAACACTAAAAAAGACGTTTTCTGGAAAAACATGGTTAATTCCAAATAAATGGGAAAACTATGAAATATTCCCAAAATCATTATAAAACATTGATATAACCCTTATATGATGCAAATATGATTGAAATATAAGCAATTAAAGTGCAAAGTTCATGTATGCATTTTACATGCATCAACATCCCCAAGCTTAATCCATGCTCGTCCTCGAGTATGAAGATGATAAAACTAACATGGACTTTGCAATTTAATACTTAACAATGAATATCAAAGATGATTACTATTGCTACATATAGTCAAATGATTCATTCTTCAAAGGAGTAGCAATATGCAAATAGTTTATGAAGTGATATCAAGTATTCAATGCAAGGATGTTCAATGATAGTTCACAAAGTGTAACATAACAGATAGTAGTATGGACCACATGTATGCATAATGATAAGTATGGACATCCTACATTGGTCATAGAGTGATGATGAAAATCTAAATATGATAGGTGGACACTTTGGAAAGATGTATATATGAGTAGAGGTAAAACATGAATAAGTTTCATCTAACTTCTGAACTTCTCTACTTAAGTTAATGATTGTAATATGGTAATCCTTGGTGTCAAGCTCTCATTGCCCCTATCATAGCATCTTGAATGATTAAGTTTAAAGTGAAAGCAAATATGAGTAATGTGCTTGACAAAGTAAAGGTTGAAAGTCTCATGCCCCTTGAATACGAGTACCAACTCCATGTGTTACTCAACTCGGGAAACAAAGCAAGTTCAATTTAAATATCATTGTAAGTAAAATAGTATCATCAAGAGCGTCAACTGGGGTACCTCTTGTTCCAGGATATGGAACAAGCCCATATCAAAATGACAAGACAAACAAACATAATGAACAATCTCAACACCCTTTTTATTTACCATTGGATAGCTTTTTATTGTAAGGTGTATCACAGACGGTTCACCATAGCATGTAAGTAAATTTCCACCATGAATGATGCATGGCTTAGATTAGCGGCCCAGGCGTCTCTCTAACCATTTATACAAACTCATTTAAACCTACTCCATTTCCTCATTTATTTCACCCATGGTAAGCATCCATAAACAAAAGTACATAACATCAACTAAATATAAATGAGTGCAATGTTGAAAGCATTCCATGTGACAGCACATTTCTGCTAACTCTCAACCAAAGACATTTGTCAAGCTCATAACATCATAATTTTAATCACAATGGGTCATGTTTTATTTATGCAATAAAAGTAAAGTGTGCATCAAGTTCGTGAGAGCTATATAACCAACTTTTCCCATAAAAATCAACAACATAAGCATTTTAATTCAGAGGTATAGATAATACAAAATAACATGATAAACAACCTCAGAATGGCATAAAGCTAATAGGTAGATATGGTGGACTCACTGGAAAAACTTTGGTTGAAGGCGTTGAAACAAGTTTTTATTTGTTGGAATTTTTGGGCTAGCAAGAGGGAGAAAGTTGACCATCTAGATGCATGCATGAGTGTCCATAGAACTAACTAATCCATGTTAAACCAAGTAAAATAACAATCAGCACCAAAACATGAATAAGTTATAGCTCTTCAAAAAGGATTTGCAAACTATTACTCATAAACAAGCTCATGAATCATGCAACTATATGTATCATTAAAAATCAACTCAAACATCCCTTTTCCCAATCTTATAAAAGCATCCAACATATTTCAACCCATATTTCCAGTAGCTCTCCCATATATAAATGATAGTGTGGTGGTCTCTCAAAACGAATCAAACCAAAACAAAACAAAAGACGCTCCAAGTTTATGCGATAAAGTGTTTCGATCGAAAAACAGAAGTTGGACGTGTGCAAACCGAGAGTGTGTAGGTCCAGTGGGGTTGTCTTCACATCTCCAAGCTTATGGTCTTCACCATCCTTGGATAGCTCTTGGTGCATCTCCTCCAATCCCTGTGAAAAAACTTCAAAACACCGTTTCTCCCATTTCTTTTCTGTGGGGTGCATTAATAGTGATAAACAAATATGTTTCTTGCTGCATATAATCCTTGAACAAAAATTCATATGAGATGTCTAGAAAGTGTATAATGTTGTATGCCTACTCATAAACTCAATTGGATCAAAAAGATTCAACTTAAAAGCTCAAAGCATGCATCAAACAAAATGGGACAGAATCTGTCCAGAAAAACAGCAGCAGCAAAACGTATTTTTCTACCCTACCAAACTTTCTCGAAAAATTCCGAAACAATTCATGCATCAGAGGATGAAAAGTTGCAACTACAGTTCAAATATGAGCTCATTCGGAGTTACGGAATAAGAATTAAAAATCATACCGTGCACTGATTCGTGCAGTCATAAAATCTCCGAACGCTATAAGCAACTTTTCAAGACCAAAATGGGTAAAACTTGGCACTTTATTAAAAATTCCAGAACCTAAACTAGACACAAAGTCTCTTGTTACAGCAAGAGGACACAAAGAAAATCACACACAAAAATAACCGGGTTGCCTCCCGCAAAGCGCTTTCTTTATAGCCATATAGCTAGGCTTCTTACTTTTTGTTTATTGAAGATGAAGCTCATGAGGGAGCTTGAACTTTGATGTTCCCCTCTTTCTTGGGAAGTGTTCCATGCATAATACCAGGGTCCCATGTTGTTCTCAAACCAATCAAAATAATAGTCAAGTTGAACCCTGGTTGAGAGAAAAACAAAACACAAAAGTAATAACAACGAAGTCTAACTTTCTTTCTATGCATTGGCATTTTGTATATGAATGAAGTTTCCCAATGCATATTAACAATAGCTACTTGCAGCCTGATACGTCTCCAACGTATCCATAATTTATGATGTTCCATGCTTATATTATACCATTTGCTACATGTTTTATATACACTTCATATCACTTTTATGCATTTTCTGGGACTAACCTATTAACAAGATGCCACAGTGCCAGTTCCCTGTTTTCTGCTGTTTTTGGTTTCAGAAAAGTACTTCTGCGAATATTCTCAGAATTGCACGAAACAAAAGGCCACGTCCCTATTTTTCCAACACGTACACGAAGTCCGAAGGAGAGACGAAGAGGAGCCAGGAGCCAGCCAAACCACATGGTGGCGCGGTGGACCCCCCTGCCGCGCCAGCCTATGGGTTGGGCCCCTCGGGGCTCCACCGACGTCGCCCCTTCGCCTATATATTGCCTCAGACGCGAAAACCCTAAAACACCAAGTCATATTTCCAGAAGAGTTCCGCAGCGCCGCCGCCATCGACGACAAGTTTCGGGGGACAGAAGTCTCTGTTCCGGCACGCTGCCGGGACGGGGAATTGCCCCCGGAGTCATCTCCATCGACACCACCGCCATCTTCATCGCTGCTGCTGACTCCCATGATGAGGAGGGAGTAGTTCTCCCCCGAGGCTGAGGGCTCTACCGGTAGCTATGTGGTTCATCTCTCTCTCCCATGGTGTGATCTTTATGTAATCATGTGTATTGCTAGTATCGCTGAATACATTAATAATGTTTATGCTACTCAAGTGATTTTGTCTAGTTTCTGGAGTCGTTGTGACAACACGGTATCAAGGTGACAGTGTGGGTACTTGTGTGACTCTATGAATAATTTAGATATTTATCATGGCTTATTCTTGGGAACTGTGGTGTTTGTTTACTCAGACTTTGAGGAGTGCTTTTGCAGCCCTACACGTAGTACTCTTGTGTTATCAAGAAGGAGAATAATCCCGAGCAGTATTTACTTGTGTTCAGTTGTGCTAATCTAGTTGAATATGTAGATGTTACTCTTTATCTATTATGCACTCTATAGGTTACTTTAATATGAACTCCGGTACTCTCCACGGTGTGACGGTGACAGTGTGTGCACCGTGTGTGATTCCTTTATGACGTTGTGGAGCTTGTTTACTCCGGCTTGACGTGTGCTTTTGTAGCCCTACACAATGAATGGTGTTTATTATCCAACAAGAGAGTGTTTAAGAGTAGCTTTTACTTATTCAGTTATGAGATCATTGTTGAGAGTGTCCACTAGTGAAAGTATGATCCCTAGGCCTTGTTTCTAAGCATTGAAACACCGTTTACAACAAGTTCTGCTACATGTTTGCTTGCTGCCATCTTTATTTCAGATTGCAGTTACTACTTATAATCATCCCTATCACTTGTATTTCACTATCTCTTCGCCGAACTAGTGCACCTATACATCTGACAAGTGTATTGGGTGTGTTGGGGACACAAGAGACTTCTTGTATCTTAATTGCAGGGTTGCTTGAGAGGAATATCTTTGACCTCTATCTCCCTGAGTTCGATAAACCTTGGGTGATTCACTTAAGGGAAACTTGCTGCTGTTCTACAAACCTCTGCTCTTGGAGGCCCAACACTGTCTACAAGAATAGAAGCACACGTAGACATCACAGCCCTTAATTATTAGTAGCATAAAGAGGGTTCTCACCTCCTCTTTCATAATAGTTGCAAGTAGTAGAAGTGTATTCAACCATATAACCAATAGAATCTTCCAACTTAGATAATTTGGGAACATAATGAGGATCATTAAATTTATTTTGGAGTTTATTAGCATGCTTCCCTCTTTCAAAATAGTTGTTAAGATCAATATCAAGTTTAATATCATGGTTGCAACAAAGATTTGGAACTAAAGATAATTGCAAACCACATAAGTATTTCTCAACATAAGCAAATTTCTCCTCTATGGTGTAAGTAGGAGAGTTCAAGAACAAAGTAGGGCTCTCATGAGTAAGAGCACTATCACAAACAGCAAGTATGTCATTTTTATCCTCACATAATTTAGTAACAACTAAACATGGAGGTTTATCAATAAGCATAGGATCATCATCTAAAGCATTATCATATAGCATATTTAAGCAATACTCCTCATTATCATCAATAAGTTCACTAGTAGCATTAATAGAAAGTAAAGGAGCATTTTTAGTTTCATCATAATAGCATGGGTTATCATATAGGACCATAGGATTTTCAGTTTCACCCTCATCATAACATGGATTCTCATAAATAACAAAAGATTTTTGAGTTTGAGTGTTACTATCATTTGTTGATGGTGAAGTTGGGAGTTCCCTCTCTTCATTCTCTAGCTGTTCATCATTCCCATCATCCTCTTGAGATTGCATGGGCATCCCCAAGCTTAGGTTTTTATCCACTTCTTCACATTCTTCCTCTTCCAAGCTTATGTTTTCATCATCTTCTTCCTGCAAAACATCAGTACTTTCTTGGGGAATCTTTCCCTTCTCATAATAATCAATAGCATAAATATTTTGAGAGAACTGGGCTATGCAATATTCAAGAATAGAAGTGACCTTTCCTTCAAATCTCTTAACTCTAGGGCAAGTTTTATTTTCATTAGCAAAGGTGTGCAATTCATTAGATGCATAATAAGTAACAAATTCCTCTACTTGTTCCATCTCTAAATGAGTGTAATCATTAGTATTGTAAGATGCTATGACATGTTCTTCATGGAACTTACATTGAAATCCAAAGTGTCTTTTTCTCTGTTTAAAGCAACAAGTTGTATTATTATGGAATAAAAGCCACTCTCCAGCAATATAATTTAAACTTTCCATGAAATCTTTTAGTCTTTTCCGTTCACTTGACTCTCTAAATTCCTCATCAATTTTAGAAGCTTTCATATATTCATAGTAAAGATTCATTATCTCAGGAACAGTTTTTTTGGTATTTTCCATTTTCTAATTTTTTTTTTGTGTTTTTGATATATGGATGTATGCAAAACTAAACTAAATGCAAAACTGAAAATAAATATCTAGTGCAAACAAGAATAAAAACTTAAGCGCTACACTCCCCGGCAACGGCGCCAGAAAACTGTCTTGATGACTCCCAAGTGCAGGAGATCGTTGAAGTCTTCGCTGTGTAAGTATTAGTATCGATCCCACGAGGAGTAGAAGGTATAAGTATTTATCCTCTCAAATAAGAGTGTCACTTCTCTTATTATCTATGCACTAGACAAACTAAAATGATGCAAGTGTTTTTGGGTTTTTTGGTGTAGAGAATGCAAAGCTGAAAATAAAATATGATGAGTGAAAGCTCTCAAAGAGAGAGAAAGCCCAATCCCCTATGCAGCAAGAGGACAAGCTTGAGTGGTGTTTCTTATGCGTGGAAAACGTTCCCAAGGGCTACATGGATTTCATGGCAAAAATATTTCTAGAACAACAAGGTAAACATTTTGTCAAGTTTTAATCTTCTTTGGACGGAGCCATAATTAGGTGTAGCTAAATAAATAAACTAAACCCCTTATGATGGATCATGTGGCCAAGTAAATGACTGCACAAGAGTTATTAAGACAAAAAGTCCCACCATAGCATTACACTCTAAGGTCCCCGATATAAATCCCCTCCTAATGTAACTTCATGACTCGGTCAAGGGTTTACGTGTCCTCCCAAGTCTCCCTCAATTCATTACACTAGTGTGAAACACCTTCATGCATTACTCAATGTATGGTGCACTTCATACATTGTACATCAAGACAATCATAAAAGATAAAAACTTGACCAAATACTCAATACATGTTAAGTAGAAATCATTGTCAATCCATCCTATGCCCCCAGGAACATGAGAGAACTACTCACAACGCGAAGACATGGTATGATTCAATGGTATAAGTGATACAACACAATCTGAAAATATAATCTCCCCACTAAACAATGACAAGTAACAATTCACAAACATGTAGAATAGTACTTAGACAATAGCTAGGGTTCGAACAATCTCAAACTATGAGGGGGATGAAGTGGATCACGAAGATGGTGATGGAGATGGTGCTGGTCTTCACGGTGGTGATGATGGAGAAGTTCTTGCTGTAGATGTTGATGATGAACACGCCGGAGGGGGGTGGAGCCCTCCGGAGGCGATTTCGGCGGCGTTTCCCCCTCCGATCTTCTCCGGCGGCAGCCTTCTGACTCTCTGTTTCGTGGTTCTGTGTTTCTCCGCCGCCTCCTTTCGCGAAACGCCAGGGGACCTTTTTTATATGCGTTTTTAGGTTAAGACTATGTCGGTGGAGCAAAGATCGACGGCCACGGAGCTCCGAGGTGGAAACGAGCTGGGCCCACGCGGCCATGTACTTTAGGCCGCGTGGGACCCTCCCATTTCCAGCCTGTTGGGCTTCTGGTCTTCAATTTAAACCCATTGCCTTCGTCTCAAAAATTCTGAACCGTGCTCTTTGACCTTGTCCTTTTTGGAGTCCCGAAGCTTCCGGAAAGTCTGAAACACTAAAAAAGACGTTTTCTGGAAAAACAGGGTTAATTCCAAATAAATGGGAAAACTATGAAATATTCCCAAAATCATTATAAAACATTGGTTTAACCCTTATATGATGCAAATATGATTGGAATATAAGCAATTAAAGTGCAAAGTTCATGTATGCATTTTACATGCATCAGCTGCCAAAAATAGGATCGGTCAAATTGGGGCACGATATGATTCTCTTCCAGAATATCTTGAAAAAATATCGTTAAAGTACAACGGTGGAGTTAGTGTGAGGTAGGGGGGCCCTGCCCCCCCCCCCCCCCCCAGTTTGGACCAGGTTGTCGAAAAATTTCAGGAGGGTCGAGATAGATTTTTATTTTATTTTAGTTTCCCATCCCCCCTAGCCCGCCAAACACTTTATTTTGTCACCCCCACCCCCTCGGAAATTTTGATCAAACACCGCCTTTGTTAAACTCTCTCGTAGATTCTTTTGTGTCCTGAGTATAATACTTGCATCTGAATTGAACATTTCCGGCACCTCCTGCGAATGCCTACGTAATTTCACAAAGTCTTGTTTCCTGTATTAGAGTGGTATCGAGAATGAATCAAGTATCGAAAGTATTTCGGTTTGGAAAAATAGAAAATCATGGGATACTGTAATGACCTAGTCTGTAGGAACCTCGTGTCAAGGAGTTTATAACCATCCTGTAAATATTTTGCACTTCACCTCATGGCATCATTGAATCTAATTTCATGGTAATATCCTTTGATGACCCACACGTGTAAGGGATCTATCGTATTCTTTTTGATAAGTAAGAATATCGAATCCAACAAGGAAAAGTATGTGTTGACAAGTGGAATTAAGCATGGTTTCATGTAAATGCCGGAGGACTATTTTATATGTGGTTTTATAGTAATAAGGAATTTAATAAGAAGTAAATAAAAGCAACAAAGTAAAAGTGCAGCAAATAGCTCGATCCTTGGTTTCCGGTGTATTACCTCTCTTAATTGTAAAAGATGCTAAACAAATAACGCAATATAAAAATGCATCATAATATGAAATATATCGATGATTAACTTCAAATTATAGTAGACCTAGTGATGCAAAATGGACTTATCAACACACACAAAAATTCTTTTGTGCCCAAATCTGCAATCACCTATATCTTGCAAAGGAAATATCATCAAAACATTGACCTGGTAATTTTACAAGTTCCTATATGTGTCCCTTAACACCCATGTTCATTTTTTCAAAAATATGGACAAGATTTAATATTTTACCTATTTAATAAACCCTTATTTCCAAATATTGCAGACGTGTAAAGTAAGTGTTTTGTGATGTTTCCTTCAATGAAATTTATAAAACTCCATTTCTCGGGCTATCATGACATCTAGAATTCCAGTAAGAAGGGCATAATTTTTCGAATTATATTTCACCTACTTGTAGTTCAAACCCACTATTTGGTCCAATCTAGACTTAAATCCAAAATTGTTGTCAAAATATTTTATAACCCTATCGTCGGCGAGAATAATATGAACTTTTTACTGTTTCATACGTGAATATATTTTTTTAAGCCCTTGAGCAATTATTTTATACTATCTGCACATTTTTGTGTCATATGGACATTTGTTTGGTATGACCATTGATGGGAAGCTTCTGCCTCCTCGGTACCCTCAAGTGCACAAATAAAGTAGACCACCACCGATTATTTTCCTTGCGGCCTTCGAATCGTTCGGAGGAAGAGAAAGTACTACCAAGCGCACAAATAAAGTAGAACACCGTCCACACAAAAATTAACATTCCTTCTGCTACCACTTCTATAAACATCGGGTAGTTACCTTCAGAGTGTACCGAGTAGTTTTGAGAGTTTCCCACAAAAGTTTTGAGAGAGACACCAACATTTGAGAAGCCATGGCAAGAAATTTGTTAAGTCATGTCAAAATGGGGTGGGCTTCACAACGAAGGACTGATGCATGTAAAATGCATACATGAACTTTGCATTATTTTTACTTATATTCCAGTCATATTTGCATCATATAAGGGTTATATCACTGTTTTATAATGATTTTGGGAATATTTGACATGATTCCTATTTTTATGGAATTAACCCTGCGCAGGCAGAAAACCCTATTTCTTTCCTTTTATGTTTCAGGGATCCAAACAACGTCCAAATGACCTGCAAATTTACGGGCGTCAATATTTGGACGGAAGAAGACTTGTGGGCGAAGGAAGCGAACAAACGGAGCCACGAGGGCCAAAAGGAGTGGGCCCACGCGGCCCATGTACCTGGCCGCGTGGGACCCCCCATCTTGGGCCTCGGAGCTCCGCTGCCGTTGATCTTTCCTCCACCGACTCCGTTTTGACCTAAAAACGCCTATAAAAATTATCCCCCGACGTTCTCTGGAAGGAGCGCCGCAGAAACACAGAAACACCGAAACAGAGACCTGGAGCTGCAGATTGGAGGGGGAAAACTCCGGCGGGGCACTGCCGGCGTGGTCTCCATCTTCTCCAATGACTTCTCCACCGTCTCCATGATGAAGAGGGAGTAGTCCACCTCTGGACTATGGGTTTGTGGAAGTAACTTATGTATCTCTCTCTCTCTCGAGCTTCACTAATTAGCACCGTATGAGCTGCTGAACATGATTACGGTCATCTATGTAATACCTTTGTGGTGGATC
Source organism: Poa pratensis (assembly GCA_947311845.1). NCBI lineage: Eukaryota > Viridiplantae > Streptophyta > Magnoliopsida > Poales > Poaceae > Poa > Poa pratensis. Next base: position 26,317,891 of record CAMZMU010000117.1, read on the forward strand.
TTTTTATGAGTTAATATATGTTTGAGATTGCAATGGTTTGTTTCAGTTATGAAAGTAGATGCATATTATGTACCCAGTTCTTATTTACTTGTTATGATCAAGCATGTTTATGAGAGCATGTGAGGGGGAACGTGTGCATTAGTTGGAGTAACGGGGGCTGGCTAGTGCGGTGAACGTGAGAGAAAGTTCCGCGATCCATTTGGGTGTTTTACCTTACTTTGTTACCTCACTAGGGATAAAAAGAAATACCATGCTACCGGAGATGTGGGTGTGACCATTGCCACTTCCTCCATGACTAGATCTAGCATGTTCTTATTTTAACTTCATGTCATGATACTTATTGCTATACTCTGAGTTATCTTAATTATCGAGGTGTTATGATTTAGTTCGCATCTTGGTGGAGTATAAGAGAGACTAATAACCAAAAGGTCTCTATGTTAAGACGTGATGCCCATATAATTATAACTTGTCATTAAACTGTTGTGTTGCAATCTCATATGTCAACTCTAGTGTTCCATTGTCCACCACATTATTAAAGAGAGAGTGCATTTGTGAAACCATGAACCCCGGTCCATTTTTTATCATAAGAAACACCTTTTCAACCACTTTTACCACTTTTCCATTTTCTGCCATTATTAAATCCGAAAATACAAAAACACTTTTACATCTTGCATTCATCATAAAAAAACCCAAAAATATCATTTATCATTGCTACCACCATCCTTGCATATTTATTTACCACCATTGCATATTTATTTCTTGTTTGCATTGCATATTATCTTGGTATCATTCTAACACCTTGTGCTTGACAACCACTAGGTGAGGTTGAGGACCAAAACATTTACTTTGTTTTGTAGGTAACCAAAAGAAGGATAGGAAGATAAATTTACACTACTGATTCCCCGAGAGTTCGATATTAAACCCACGAGTCACCCTCGTGGGGAAAACACGTCTTCCATTTACTACACACTCTGCACTTGGAGTCTCAACCTAACCCATTTACTTTTCACGCAGGTACCACGCGAAGGGGCTAGCAACTGTTTTCTGGCACCATTGTGGGGTAACTACGTGAAGGGCCATCAAGGACATAATGATTATCATCGACGGCTGCATCCTTTGTCTTGTTGTGGTGCTGTTGGTGTTATATTGTCGCAACTTCGACATGAAGCTGCCAAAACTAGGATCGGTTAATGTGGGGCACGATATGATTCCCTTGCAGAATATCTTGAAAAAAAATCGTTAAAGTACAACGGTGGAGTTAGTGCGAGGTAGGGGGCCCCTGCCCCCCCCCCCCCCCCCCAGTTTGGAGCAGGTTGTGGAAAAATTTGGGGAGGGTCAAGATAGATTTTTATTTTATTTTTCCCCTCCCTCCCCTCATCCTGCCAAACACTTTATTTTGTCTCCCGCACCCCCCTCGGAAATTTTGGTCAAACACCGCCTTTTTTAAACTCTCTCGTAGATTCTTTTGTATCCTGAGTATAATACTTGCATCTGAATCGAACATTTCCGGCACCTCCTGCGAATCCCTACGCGATTTCACAAAGTCTTGTTTCCTGTATTAGAGTGGTATCGAGAATGAATCTTACACGTACCAGAAGTATTTTGTTTTGGAAAAAAAATAGAAAATCATTGGATATTGTAATGACCTAGTCTGTAGGAACCTCGTGTCAAGGAGTTTATAACCATTCTGTAAATATTTTTCACTTCACCTCATGGCATCATTGCATCTAGTTTCATGGTAATATCCTTTGATGACCCACATGTGTAAGGGATCTATCGTATTCTTTTCGATAAGTAAGAATATCGAATCCAGCAATGAAAAGTATGTGTTGACAAGTGGAATTAAGCACGGTTTCATGTAAATGCAGGAGGACTATTTTATATGTGGTTTTATAGTAATAAGGAATTTAATAAAAAGTAAATAAAAGCAACAAAGTAAAAGTGCAGAAAATAGCTCGATCCTTGGTTTCCGGTGTATTACCTCTCTTAATTGTAAAAGATGCTAAACAAATAGCGCAATATAAAAATGCATCATAATATGAAATATATCGATGATTAACTGCAAATTATAGTAGACCCCAGTGATGCAAAATGGACTTATCAACACACACAAATTTTCTTTTGTGCCCAAATCTGCAATCACCTATATCTTGCAAAGGAAATATCATCAAAACTTTGACCTGGTAATTTTACAAGTTCCTATATGTGTCCCTTAACACCCTTGTTCATTTTTTTCAAAAATATGGACAAGATTTAGTATTTTACCTATTTAATAAACCCTTATTTTCGAATATTGGCAGAAGTGTAAAGTAAGTGTTTTGTGATGTTTCCTTCAACGAAATTTTATAAAACTCCATATCTTGGGCTATCATGACATCTAGAATTCCAGTATGAAGGGCATAAATTTTCGAATTATATTTCACCTACTTGTAGTTCAAACCCACTATTTGGTCCAATCTAGACTTAAATCCAAAATTGTTGTCAAAATATTTTATAACCCTATCGTCAGCGAGAATAATATGTACTTTTTAGTGTTTCACACGTGAATATGTTTTTTTAAGTCCTTGAGCAATTATTTTATACTATCTGCACATTTTTGTGTCATATGGACATTTGTTTGGTATGACCATTGATGGGAAGCTTCTGCCTCCTCGGTACCCTCAAGTGCACAAATAAAGTAGACCACCACCGATTATTTTCCTTGCGGCCTTCGAATCATTCGGAGGAAGAGAAAGTACTACCAAGCGCACAAATAAAGTAGAACACCGCCCACACAAAAATTAACATTCCTTCTACTACCACTCCTATAAACATCGGGTAGTTACCTTCAGAGTGTACCGAGTAGTTTTGAGAGTTTCCCACAAAAGTTTTGAGAGAGACACCAACATTCGAGAAGCCATGGCAAGAAATCCGTTAAGTCATGTCAAAATGGGGTGGGCTTGACAACGAAGGACATAATGATTATCATCGACGGCTGCATCCTCTGTCTTGCTGTGGTGATGTTGGTGTTATATTGTCGCAACTTCGACATGAGCTGCCAAAAATAGGATCGGTCAAATTGGGGCACGATATGATTCTCTTCCAGAATATCTTGAAAAAATATCGTTAAAGTACAACGGTGAAGTTAGTGCGAGGTAGGGGGCCCCTGCCCCTCCCCCCCCCCCCCCCCCCCCCCAGTTTGGACCAGGTTGTGGAAAAATTGGGGAGGGTCAAGATAGATTTTTATTTTATTTTATTTTCCCCCTCCCTCCCCTCAGCCCGCTAAACACTTTATTTTGTCTCCCGCACCCCCTCAGAAATTTTGGTCAAACACCGCCTTTTTTTAAACTCTCTCGTAGATTCTTTTGTATCCTTAGTATAAGACTTGCATCTGAATCGAACATTTCCGGCACCTCCTGCGAATCCCTACGCGATTTCACAAAGTCTTGTTTCCTGTATTAGAGTGGTATCGAGAATGAATCTTACAAGTACCGGAAGTATTTTGTTTTGGAAAAAAAATAGAAAATCATTGGATATTGTAATGACCTAGTCTGTAGGAACCTCGTGTCAAGGAGTTTATAACCATTCTGTAAATATTTTTCACTTCACCTCATGGCATCATTGCATCTAGTTTCATGGTAATATCCTTTGATGACCCACACGTGTAAGGGATCTATCGTATTCTTTTCGATAAGTAAGAATATCGAATCAAACAAGGAAAAGTATGTGTTGACAAGTGGAATTAAGCACGGTTTCATGTAAATGCAGGAGGACTATTTTATATGTGGTTTTATAGTAATATGGAATTTAATAAGAAGTAAATAAAAGCAACAAAGTAAAAGTGCAGAAAATAGCTCGATCCTTGGTTTCCGGTGTATTACCTCTCTTAATTGTAAAAGATGTTAAACAAATAACGCAATATAAAAATGCATCATAATATGAAATATATCGATGATTAACTGCAAATTATAGTAGACCCTAGTGATGCAAAATGGACTTATCAACACACACAAATTTTCTTTTGTGCCCAAATCTGCAATCACCTATATCTTGCAAAGGAAATATCATCAAAACTTTGACCTGGTAATTTTACAAGTTCCTATATGTGTCCCTTAACACCCTTGTTCATTTTTTCAAAATATGGACAAGATTTAGTATTTTACCTATTTAATAAACCCTTATTTTCGAATATTGGCAGAAGTGTAAAGTAAGTGTTTTGTGATGTTTCCTTCAACGAAATTTTATAAAACTCCATATCTTGGGCTATCATGACATCTAGAATTCCAGTATGAAGGGCATAAATTTTCGAATTATATTTCACCTACTTGTAGTTCAAACCCACTATTTGGTCCAATCTAGACTTAAATCCAAAATTGTTGTCAAAATATTTTATAACCCTATTGCCAGCGAGAATAATATGTACTTTTTAGTGTTTCACACGTGAATATATTTTTTTAAGCCCTTGAGCAATTATTTTATACTATCTGCACATTTTTGTGTCATATGGATATTTGTTTGGTATGACCATTGATGGGAAGCTTCTGCCTCCTCGGTACCCTCAAGTGCACAAATAAAGTAGACCACCACCGATTATTTTCCTTGCGGCCTTCGAATCATTCGGAGGAAGAGAAAGTACTACCAAGCGCACAAATAAAGTAGAACACCGCCCACACAAAAATTAACATTCCTTCTGCTACCACTCCTATAAACATCGGACAGCTACCTTTAGCGTGCACCGAGTAGTTTTGAGAGTTTTCCACAAAAGTATTGAGATAGACAGTAACATTCGAGAAGCCATGGCGAGAAATCCGTTAAGTCATATCAAAATGGGGTGTGACTCACAATTAAGGACGTACTTATACCATTGGCGGCTGCATCATCGATGTTGTCCTGGTGCTGCTAGTGTTATATTGTCGCAACTTCGACATGAAGCTTCCGAAAATAGGATCGGTCACATTTGGGCACGATATGATTCCCTTCCGGAATATCTTGAAAAGATATCGTTGAACTACAATGGTGGAGCTTAGTTGTGAAAAAACATTGCGGATGGTCTAGATGGTTTTTTATTTTATTTATTTGTCCAATCTCCCCGTAGACACTTTTATTTGTCACCCCCTTCCCCCGTGGAAATTTTGGTCAAACTCCGCCATTGTTAAACTCTCTCGTAGATTCTTTTGTATTCACGAGTATAATACTTGCATCTGAATCGAATATTTCCGCCACCTCCTGCATATGCCTCTATAATGCCTATGTGATTCCACAAAGTCTTGTTTCCTGTATTAGAGAGGTATCGAGGATGTATCTTACAAGTATCTGAATTTTGTTTTTTGAAAAAAATAGAAAATCATGGGATATTGTATATGTAATATTTTGCACTTCACCTCATGGCATCATGACATCTAGTTTGATGGTAATAACCTTTGATGACCCACGAATGTAGGGGATATATCGTATTCCTTTCGATAGGTAAGAGTGTCGAATCCAACGAGGAGCAGAAAGTGTTGACAAGTGAAATTCAGCAATGTTTCATGTGAATGCGGGAAGACTGTTTTATATGTGGTTCTATAGTAATAAAGAATTTTAAAAACATCTCGGCAGTAGATGCATGCCTAAAGGAAAAGGAGTAGAGACTAATGTCTTCATCACAGCAACAGAACGTCACAGAAGAGGCTTTTGTTTTAATCACAGCAGCAGAATGACTTGATACAAACCCAAAGAATGAACATAGGAGAATTGCTGTTTTGATCAAAACAGTAGTCTCTCCTACTGTGACCAAACCATACTCTTGCAACAAGTGGCGCAAATTGACACAAGTGGCAACCTACCAAATGCAGTGTGCAATTTACTCGTCTTTTTAGTACTCCTGGCTTTGTAAATAACTAGTTCCATTTTCCATGCATAAGGTAGATTGAACTATATAGGTATCACATAGACTGGCAATGGGCACCGACCTGGTCTCATAGGATTATTTTCCCACCTGCAGTGCCGTGTATGAGCCCAATAAATGGATAAAAAGGAAGCAGTCTGTTTACATTATGATCATATTATGATCATGGCTATCCTTCAGCTGCAGCCTAAACTGCTACAGAATAAACCATGCATAAGTAAAACACACACGCACACACACACAGCTCACGTTATGATAGTAGTTTGGGCAAATTACACTGGATTTCCGCTACATTCTCTAAACGTACCATCTCTAGCATGATTATCTTACATGCCCTTGTTTGGGCAAACAAATATATGTACAAATGAAAGAATATTGTACAAGTCGACCCGAAGAAGGTCCGCCACCAGCAGTCAGTGCCTCTGGCATTGCAACTGGCTGAGCCTAGAGTTGAGGGCTTCAATGTATGAGCGCAGTCGGTGTCGGTCAGATCTTGTTAGGGACAAAGGGGGATTGAGGGCGAGTGATGATGCCTCAATCAGGAGAAAACGCAGCATGCATATTGCCTTTGTATACCGCGACATGGCAATTGCCACTTTCCCCATCATCTCATCAACCTGCAATTTAAGATCAGATAAAACAAATCAAATATATGGACAAAGGTAAAACAACGCTAACGCTTTTTCTGGGATGAAAGAGAGAGTGTTTTACTTACACCACCATGCCTTCCTAATTCAAGTGCAGATTGAAATATTATTTCAACCGCGTCGGGCATAGCTGTAGCATCTGCATGCATTAGCTCACTATCAGCATTAAAGAAGAGTATTGCCAACAGATGATAACGGCTCATGGTCCCAAGCAAGGTACAGTACCGGGTATCTGTCCTACAGTGCCAGCAAGTTCTTCAGCATATTCAACAGCAATGAGAAACCGTCTCTCAATCTGCATGCACTCATCATCAGCTATGCTGATATCATGCGAAGGACTCTCTCTTGCAGCTGAAGCCGCATAAGAATTGCATATGTGAATTGCTTGCTTCCAGGTAGCAAGAACAATTAGCTGGATCGAGAATGCCTCTAAGTGCCTGCCACTTTTTATCTTCAGAGATTTGGGTTGTGATCAGCAAAACATAAAGTGAAGTTAGCGGCTGCATAGCAAATCTAAAAAACTTACTTTAGGCAGATAAATGTAATATAGGATAGTTTGCTGCAGTAGAAAAGCAAGGTTACAGAACTAGCAAGTCATCAAGCAGATAAATTTACCTCCTCTTTGACCAGCTCCACTATAGTAGATGCATACTGCCCCAATAATCTAATCCTGGTTAGATAATCCGATGGTGGTTGATCCAAGCCATCGCTCAGGTATGCAGAACCCTGTGAAGTACCTGACACTGGAGAACAATGACTGTCCAAGCTACCAGTTCCAGCAGAATGTTGCCTGTTTATTGTTGTGCCATTTATTGGCATCGGTGCACTCAGAGCAGCTAAGTTTGGTGGCGAAACAGAAGGATTGTCATATTTCAACGGCAAGTTGCGCTGCTGGAGGCACTTGTTGAAGAAGAGGATCCTTCCTTATGTCCAGACACAAAGACATATTCCTGATCTACAAACTCTAATGAATCAATGATAGGGGAATCTACATTACAAAGTTAAAATAATAATTTCAGTAAGAAATATTCATAATGATGATAAGGAAGTGTGTGATAATCACAACAGGTACCTTCTCGATAACCACCTCTAGGGTCATGTCCTTCACCAATCTTGCTTTCTTTGGTCCTTTTACCAGTATGGTCCAGACGTTGACTACTAGGTGCATGATTATTACCCATAATATATCTGGAGAACAGACCTGCATGCTTCGATGGGCTCTGACCTGAAGTTTTTTCCGAATTTTTATTTATGGGATACCCATGAGATTTCAGTGCACTATTACTCTCAGGAACAGGACTCTCATCCTGTCCAGTTGACAAGTCTAAAGGGAATGGCATACAATCTTCTTGAGAACTTTGGCTCGAAAGCCTCGTTGGACTGCTTTTAATGAAGGGAAAAGCATCTCTTGTGTCTGATGGTGTCCGACTGCCAATGCGCTACAGAATATCAAACACGTTGCATGATGTAGTGCAAAGAGCAAGAAGTAGCACAAAGATATTACCTCAAGGTTCTCTCTGGAGGATGTTCAAAAAGAAATGGATGGTTCACAAATTCTTCAACTGTAAGGCGTTCCACTGCATCAATTAGAAAGATTAGGATAATATCATTAATACTCGCTCCTATATATATATCATAACAGATTTCAGAATGGGCTTTAATCTATTTATTTTGAACAACTTGTAACGTTTAATGATACCCTAAATACATGGTTACCGGTCACTAGTCCTAATTTTCAATAGAGGAACAGTACAATTGTGATGATTTTTTAAATTCATATTTGCACAGGAAAATATTGCATTAATAAACAGTGATCTTCTTGTACAACCTAGTTCACAACTTCACATATTGTTAAAGCAGATTTATACTATCCAGAATCCTTTTGTCTCACAATGATTGATTCTCTGCTACGAAAAAAAACTGTGAACTGTTAAGGCATACTAATTTCAACACTAAATCCAGAAAAGGTTTAAATGAAATCAAAGAGAAGGAAAAAGGACCAGTAATAATGCGACCTAAATCTACTCTTGAGTGGTGCCATTCACTTTCTTCCAAATAATCTACTGGGTTACAGTAATATTGCTGAATACTTCACCCCACAGATAGAAAATACAAGACATAATGACGTGACGCAAGTCCCTTGAATAAATTATTTTATGATACACAGTGATTTGTACCTGAATTGATTCGCAGTAACTTTCTGCACAAGTCAATGCAGTCATGGCTCATCTCACAACCAGATGGAAATCGTAATTGACCTGATTTTAGTATGTTTCTCATCAACTGATGAAGTAACAATATTTTCCATTAGCAGTTGTAGGCACATACTATTTCAACAATGGTGAAGTAACCATATCATGTTAAAAATAAGGAGAGAAACCTGGATTTGACTATCCCCATTAAAAGGTGGAGATCCAGTAACAAGTTGATATAAAATAATACCAACACTCCACAGATCTGCCTGTTCTGTCAGAAATCAAGAACGAGTCAAGAACATGTAACAGCCATTCGCAGAATCCATAAGGAAACAGAAAAAAGCCCTGACCTTTGCATCATACTTCTGAGCTTGCATGACTTCTGGAGCCATGTAAAGTGGTGAACCACAAAGTGTTTCAGCTAGACCAGAAGGTTCCAAGAATCTGCTCACACACATACACAAAAAAAGAATGTAACAGACACAAATAAGTATCATTCGCCTGACATATAAAAGCTATTGGATAGTTGACGGCTTCATTCGTCCATTAAACCCACTTGATCCAACCATCATTGATCGGTATGGAGACTGGAGAGAAAACTGGGTTGCCAGTTTTACAAACAGGTGTATTTTTGTAGAGAACACCTCAAAATGAAGCACAGTTGGGTTTTTTTCCGTCAAAGTATTGCAGGCTAACTCTGTGTATTGTGGAAGTTTTGTTTCAAAATGTAGGAAGCTTTTTTTGTCTGCAATGTTCACATGTCACTTCAGATCACAGGAGTTGCCTCAGACATGTTAAGGAAACTTTTGACCTTAGAACTGCAGACTTTTGCTAATATAGGTAAAATTGATCTACCATTGAAAGATGCAAAGCCCATTAAGCGTTAGGACTAGATAGTGTGCGTTTTGCAATTGAAACAGAATAGTAACCTAATACACATCAATTAAGGAAGGAGCAGACCCATTTGGCCATGGCATGGTGTTTGTTCCAATATTCTATTGTCATAGCGCTAGTCGCTCAAAAAAAATAAAATCATATAACGGTGAAAAACTAACAAAAGCTGAAATGTGTCAGCAAGAAAAAAAGTTGAAAAATGACAGTATAAGCGAAAGAAATACATATGTCAATCATTTGATATGTAGTTATGCTAATATGTTACATGGAATCTAACTAGAACAAGATAAAATCAGAGATTTGTAATTCAATTCACAAATGAAGTTCGTGTGCAAAATGTAACAACTATATTCTATATCTGGAAATGAAAGAAACAGAACAGAAGTAACTCACTTTGCAAATCCAAAGTCGGCAATCTTCAAGATGGAATTTTCATTATTTGCTACAAGAAGAATGTTCTGTTTGGACAACCATAAAAATTAGAATTCCATTGGCTTGAAAAAGGAATCAAGCAACCAGATCACATTTCTTTTGTCGACTCTTGCTCGTGAAATACGCAGATAAAATGGAAATGAATACTTGGCAGTGATAAACTGACCTGTGGTTTAAGATCACGATGAACCACATTATTGTCACGAAGCATCTGCAGACCACATGCTGCAGAAACAAGATTATAAATAAAAGACACAAAATATCAATCAACATGACAAGATACAGGGGATTGAGGAAGATGCTTGCCTAGCTGCCGGATGAAATGCTTAGCAACTGTTTCAGGAACCCTTTTGTGCCGTAGAAGGTAAGAGTATAAGTCACCACCACGACAGTACTCCAGTATGAGATATATCTTCCCACCATCCTAAAAGGAGTATACAAGACAGACACAATTCAATTAACAGATCATAGTTTATATATGCTAATAAGAAAAACATAGTTAGTGTTCTGAGATATGAGCAGGGGCAGAACTGGGCCCCCGGTGGCCTGGATTGTAACCCGGGTCTTGGCCCATGTAGTACAGGTAACCCTTCAGTATTTTTTGCAAAACAAATCGAGTTTCCAACAGTCCAGCCTCTGGGCCAGAATGACCAGGGCAAACTAACCAGGCTCATCCATAAACCAATTTGCAAGGCTACAGATCGATCGTCCACTATTTGTTTTCAGCTAGTCTACAGCACACCTGTTTGCATCCATATGCAGTTGTACTTGTACATGCGTCTGTTCATGTTCTGCTTGGCCGACGCCCGACCCTCACGCTCCAATCACGTAAGTCCTTTCCCTCGACTACATCGTGGTAAGCATGCCGCCGCGCTCCTCTTTGAGAGCTCGACCGCGCAGAGCCCGCTGCCGCCGCCTATGCACCGGAGTTCCACGCTCGCGTTGTCGGCTCGTTGCCTACTCGCCTCCAACTGCTGGCTGCCGTTCCTATTTGTTCCTAGGTATGTTTGCTTAACGGCTTTGATACGCAAAGTCTTAAGATTTAATTCCAGTCATTTCTCTCTTTACATTTTTTTTCGAATTGTTCAAACTGGCTAGGGATTAGCCGATTGGTATTAATTAATTTTATTCAATCTGATCAAGTAGACATAAAAACAAAGGGGGTAACTTTTTCATCAAGATAGGCGTCACCTTATTTTCCATCGGGTCACATAACCCCACTTCCAACCAATCTCCTTGACTCAGGAATCCGAAATCGATGTAGATATATATGGGACAAGATGAATGATGATCGGATGAATCAACCATAGCATGTCATGCTATATTAAGTGAGACATATTTTGCCAAAACAAAATGAAGACATATATGCAAGCATCGAAGATGATACGATTTTAGAGTGTTTCCGAAGCGTGAGATCATGTAAGGGACAAATACCACGTGCAGCTAGTGGTGAATTACTTCCTTACAAATATAAACTTATGTACCATGAATTTATTCATACAGTCATACTACTTGCCGATTAATTCTTTTTTTGGCCTTCATAGGTTCTGGTTCTTCTCCTTTGATTGGTGAGGAAATGATAGGCTGGAATGAGAGCACATCTTCCTTACTTAGGTACTCAAATGTGTCCTGACTATGCAATTATGCTAGCTTTATTTTTTTGTCTTTCTCATTATGTTGTTTGTGTAAGCACTAAGCTCATGTTTCATGTCCAAACGTCATATAGGAATTTGGGTATACTTTGGTTAACGAACTATGTTATTGAGAGGGGGGAAGAAAGTTTTAGCTTGTAGGGCATTAGAGTTCAGCCCTCGTCTTGCCTAATTCAGTTCATCCCTCGTCTTGCCTAATTCCTGGGTCCGCCACTGGATACAAGGGTAAAAACTATTTTTTTCTCAACACCAAGCAGCACTAGGAGGGACAAGGGATTTAGCATATGATGTTTGTGTTACACTAATATGATCAGTTTTTTTTTTTGCGGGGTCACTAATATGATCAGCTTACAGTGTGCTAAGATATGAGGGTATTACTGATTGTGTAGTTTCTCAAAATCATAACAACATCAGAGATATCAAGACATCAACTTCCAACCTGTCCTATGTTCAAGGTCTACCTAGGAAGCATCCCCAAATTGAAGTATACATCACCATCAGAACTCCAATTGTACGCACAAAAGGCTAACACGCAGGAGACATCCACATAGAAAACTGTAACAGATCGAAATCAAGCGCGCGGAAGACAACGGGGAGGAGCAGGAGAGGGTACCCTGATGGAGTCGTGGAGCGCGATGATGTTGGGATGTCGGATGCGGCGGAGGATGTCGACCTCGGAGAGGAGGCTGTCGCGGAGCTTGGGGCTGAGGCGCTCCATGGCGATCTCCTTGACGGCCACCTCTGTTCCCCTGGCGATGTGCCTGCCCAGCCAGACCGTCGAGTAGGCCCCCGACCCGATCGGCGCAGCAGCATGTAGTCCCCCACCCGCCGGCCGCCGCCGCGGTCCTCCATCGCCACGCCCCCGCCGTCCGGCTGCTCCGGAGTTGTTACGGCGCCGTCGCGACTTTTAGTCGGTCGGGGGAGAGATTCCGCCGCTGGGAGAAGCAACCGTGTTGGTGCTGTTGCTGCGGAGAACGGGAAAACGAAACCGAAGAAGAGGAAAAAAAAGAACAGAGAGAGAGAGAGGAGAAGGAAACGAAACCAGGTCTTGTTCACTCGGTTAATGGTTATCCCTATCCTCTCTGCTCTCTGCTGCTGCGAGATTCCTCCGTCCTTCGCAAGATTCTGCCTGGTGGAATATGATATACCCGCCTGTTTTTTTTTGACGGGCATGCAAAATGCATGCCTTATTTTTATCACCACTAATATAAAAAGAGCCAGAGTGACAGATCCGAGCGATCTCCACCATCCACACATCAAGATCCAACGTCCCACGTCGTGCCAATGATGTATGATGTGCACATCGAAAATAAACCGCGTGAAAACTGCCGTTAAACTAGCGCAATCTCCTCCCGTAAAGAAAATCCCCAAATCCACACTAGCGATCCCCTGCCCCTGCCAACCGCCATCTTCACATCATCGCACCGCCGCTCCATCCCTTGGTCCTCGCCCATCTCTGGCAGTGGTCGCAGTTGATCCGCACACCGTTCATCGCGCTGCTTGCCGTCGATCTGCCTAGCGTCCCTCACGACGCTGCCACGGCCGCACCAACCCGTTCGGCGGGCGAGGAGGCTGCGGCGACGTTCGGTGGCTGGTCGATTTCTTTCGGGGAGGTTTCTTTGTGATGGAGGTGGCTGCGGCGACGATGCTGGAGGCCGGGGTGGGGCGGGCCGAGCCTGGCCGCGATGCTCGCCGTCGCGCTGGCGGCGCTGGCCACGCTGCCCAGCCTTCTGGGACGGCTGCAGGTGCTCATCCTCCGCCTCTGCTCCCGCGGGAGGAGGCCATCTCCTCGCACATCTCCACCTACTGCTCCTCCGGGGACGACGACTCCGAGGACGGCGAGGATGAGAGCGACGACGATGCTGCCACGACCGCACCAACCCAAGCCATCCGTTGCCATCGCATCCGGCAGCAGCCATCCTCCTCCGTCGAATCTCCGGGTCCTCGCTAACCACTCATGACGCTTGGTGTCGCGCCACCCGACGATGCACCCGGCATTCCTCACCCACCTCTCCCGAACTGGCACCGATCAGCAAGGACAGGTTTTGCAGGTCACGGGGGATTATCGCCGGCCAGTTAAAATTTACAACATGAGGTTCATCTTGGCCTACTTGTCCCGACTAGCATCGCAGCTTGTAACTGCAATTGTCATGATTCATCTGAAGCATGGTATTCTTCTATTCTGATTGGTATAATTCTTCAAAGTAATAAATGCTTCAACTTTGATGCAATTCTCAAATTTTCTATAAATTGTCACAATTCCGGACCACCAAAGGCAGTGATTCACTTATGTATATCTTTAGTTTTCAGTCTAACATGTATTTATTTCATCTCTCTTACCTATGCATATTAATTAAGGTTTGTAGACACCCATCATTTTACGTCGTTGTTTGGTTAGACTAGCCACAATGGGAGTATCATAAGTGGTATCATGCATGCCATGTTGGCAAAAAGCTGACATGTCACTGCAATTAATGAAGAGAGATGTCATAGTGGTATCATAGGTAGATACCGTAACATAACGGTTTCCAATGCAATATGAGTCTACAAGACAATAAATGCAGTACTATATGATACCACAAATATGTTACTACCCATTGTGAAGTTAGTAACATAGACTAGTATCATATGCATGATACTAGTATATGATACTCCCCATTGTGACTAGTCTTATTTGTGGTCAGCTACTAATAGTCCTAGATAATCTTTTTTACATGGCGGAACTTTGGAAGCTAGAAAATCCATTACGCTTGACATGAAGTATCTCTATAATGCAGACTGCAGAGGGTCCGTGCAATATTCCAAAAGAGGCATTGGTTGATGTTAAAGGAGGAATTATGTAGTACAAAAAGTTCCAAAAGAGGCATTAATTGGTTGATGTTAATTAAAGAGTAAGCCAATGCTTGTATATAGCGTGGTACAAAAGAGACATTGGTTGATGTTGATTAAATATGGAATCTGATGCCATACCAACTTTCTCCAGTACCGTGATTCCAGGCTCATACTCACCTGGGGTCTTTTCTTTGACTTCTTAGAACTAAGCACATCCATAGGTATGTTCTTCTCTGGATCCACACTGAACAAGTGATTTACATCAATAAGCTCTGGCTGGATCATTGCAGGGGCTTTATATTTCAGACAGATGATGTAAATTTCAGCATATGTGCAGTGACTCGCTTTAGGTTTGGTCACCTAGACCATGTCAAACAGCTGTCGTCGGGGACAGAACATGATGGTGTTGTAATCTCGAGACCTAAAGACCTTGCTGATGAAGGCGCCCTTGGGGGCAAGGAACATGGTGGCCAGACAGATAACGTCAATCGCGAGCGTGGAATGAAGCGGCGTCTTCCTATGCCCACGTGTCGCCTACGTTGGGCGAACCGTCGTGCGGGAGGACATCGAAGACGTCGAACCCCTTTTTTTGAAAGATCCAGCAATTGCTGGCTTATCGATTAATAGCAGGTAGAATATGTACAAGCAGCCCTTAGGCAAAAGTATAACCGAAAAGAAGCTAAGAGAAAAAATCCTCGAAACAAAGGCCACAAAACTACTTCCGAGGCCGCCGCCCCGGCATCCACCATCGAGACCACAGATCCAGCCCACACGACCATCGCGACCCCGACGCCCGACGAGGGACAAGACCTCCCAAGCGGCGCCTCCAAGAAGGTAACAACGAGATCGTCGCTGCCGCCGCCCACTCCAGAGGAGTTTGGGTTTTCACCCGGAGAGACTTAACGCACTCGCGTCGGTAGAGGATCGAAGCTCCCAAACGACGCAGTCAAGAAGGAGAACGACACCCTCGGGCGCCGCCGCCGTCGGCACCTAAGTGCAAGGTTTTCACCCGGAGCTCGACCTCGACCACCAAACCCTAGGGCTTGGGCTATGGAGCAGCAAGGCAAGGGGCGTGGCTCTGTGGACGACCACCAAATCCATCTGCAAGTCGTGGGGGTCGCAGCACCTCATGCAGCCTACGCATAGCGGAGCAGCACCTGGTAAACACCAATGTTCAGCTGCGTCACCACAACTTCATAAGATTCTTTTGTAGCTGCTTACATACTTTTGATTGTTACGTTGTAATATTTGATAGCACATGCACCGGGAATGCAGAAAAAATTGCAGCTTGTTAGATACGCAAGCAGACTATGAGTTGTTTGATTCTGGGTATTCTTCCTTCTAATTTCTTTTCTTCTAAATTTAATGATACCCTTTTTGAAGGATGTAGTTTGCACCTCTTGACTGTCCTGAAACCAAGTTTGATTTATCAAGGAAAATGAACTGTGGCCAAACCTCATTATGTCTGCACCTCTTTTATGAATCTTGCGTGTTACCAGCTACGTCTTAATGACAATTACCTTATTCTTACTCCATGCACATTATTTATCATATTGCAGGTCAATTGCAACAGGACCGACAAGGATGGACTGTTTGTGCCTATCTGTCTGAATGTGTGCCTTTGGTGGATATATGGAAGAAACGGGAGAAATTTCATGCACATTATCTATCATACCCCAGGATGAAAAGAATGTTTAGCATAAAGTTGGAGCAAAGCTGCCAAAAAAGAATGCAGCATGAGGCCAAGAAATCTAAGAAGAAAGTAATTTGAAGGGTTAGTGAAAGATGTAACCTTAACAATGATGTGCCTTTTCAATTAACTTATGTATGTTGCTATTTTTACAACAAAAAATCCAAATAATTTGACTCGAATTGACTTCCTTGCAACACACTTCTGAATATTGAAATTGGTGCATCTTAGATTCATACTTTATCTTGAACATTCTGAAAAATTAATAATAAAAGATTCAATTGTATTTCACATTGCACTTGGAATAACTACATTTTCTTCTGTGCTAAGTAAAGAGATAAGCAAGTTTTTCTGCACGATACTCTGTGCACATGTACATTCCTGATTATCTTGGCAAGTTTAGATTATTTCATTTACACATTTTATTTCTCACGATGTGTGTTTTTTACGAAGTCGTTTTAATGATGGATCGCAATGCGAACCTTTGTCGGGGCGTGAAATTAAACAAGTTATCTTTTGATATGTACACAAAATTCTGTTTGTTTTGGATATGTTGACAATATTCTCGACTTATTATTTTATAAAGGTGTTGGCAATGATTAATTTCTAAATAATTTAGACTTATGTGATGGCAATGAGTGACCGTTGCGCCATACTCCCTCCGTTCCACAATATAAGATGTTTTAGTCATTTGCCATATACACATGCATACACATGTATCTAGACACATTTAATGTATGTATGCACTCTTTTTAGTCTGAATCTAGACAACATGTGTATCATCTAAAACATCTTATATTGTGGAACAGAGGGAGTACTTTCCAGCAGAACTTCTTATGTGTTGACACAAGCAGCCGTTTTGGATGTACGACTCGACGGTCAGTGATGTTAGAAAATCGTTATCGATAACCAATCATAAAGAAGAAAGTGTCAAAAAAAAAAGGTGGCAACTTTATTTTCAGGACAACAAGTAAAGAAGTCGACTATAGAAATAGCATGTACATACGTAAATCATTTATTATTTTGGAAAACTCAGATTATAATAAATAGTAGGAATACAGAATAGGATAAACAAACAAATTCTAATAATACACGTGCATTGCACGTGCATGATTACTAGTAGAAGAAGAATACCCGCCTGTTTTGGCCACAAGCGCACAATGCATATAATGCTTTTTTTTTTTGCTGAAATAGAGGAGGGCACATATATACATATATTTATTTATATGATTCTAGCATATGCTGTGTGGCTAAGCTGATGATTGGAAATTTGGAATTGTGTTTTTTGGCAAATTTCTCGCAAGGGCCGACATGTTCGTGACTTCGTGTACCAATTGATTAAGGAACTTTGGTTGGAACCGTGTTAGGTGCACCCAGCAATGCGTCGAGCAGGGGTCAATTTGCTACCAGAAGCAAAGACGACGCCTCCCTCACGTCATCCCTTGCTGCTGCTGCTCTGCACGTAGTCCACCAGAAAGCATCCCAAGGTTTTACAAGTGGCACACAGGAACAGAACGATATGCAAAACTTTTTTCAAGTAGGCGAAGAGCAGCAGCACACAGACAGAATGTTGCCGAACACAAGCGGCTTTACACGGTGGTAGTTCTCACATGTTTACAGAGCACACATGAAAACATGAGGATCAAGACCGTAGCGTCGTCCAGTGTTTCAATTTACAAGAGCACTTCAGCTGCTGTACAATTGCCAGATATGATGCGTTACAGGAAACTGCAGTTACCAGGAAACAAAACGAGGGCATGTCATACTGTTATCCCTTTTGGAGCAGACAGATGTTTCTGTTTCCGAGTTAGTCCCCTGAGCCCCCCAGCTGGACAGCAATTAGTTGTGATTCCACGGTCGGTGTCAGCAGCAAACATGCAGAAGAACAGCTATAACCCATGTTGAGGCCTCCACCCGAGCTCCTTGCGCTGCTGTTCATCGGGCTGCAGACTATTCGGTATTGCGCCGAAAACACAACGGGCGGTTTCGAACCCAGAAATCGTGTTATGGACGAATGCCGATGCCTCTTCCATGTTCTTCTTCAGCTCGTCCGGGTTGATGTACATGAAACGCGGCGAAGAGGAAGGATGCTGCTTCGTAGGTGTGGTCGGTGCAATATCAGCAACCCTAACAAACCTCTCCGTCACCGCCTCCCAGGAAAGCTCATGCCTCAGTTCCTCTGACAGTGGGAGTGGCTCCTCTGCCAGTGCTGCCATCGTTAGTCTCACAAACTCTTTCTCGGTGCTGTACATGTGGCAGTTAGGAAATCTTTTGAAGAATTCATTTGAAGGATGGTTTGCACAGATCACAATCTTTCCCATCGCCAAAGCTTCTGCAGTTGTGGTGCAGACTACATCTGTTGTGCTTGGATTTATGAAAATCTTGTAGCTGAAACAATACATAAGATAACACAGTTAGATTGAAAGTAAATCGATGAAAATGTATAGCGAGAACTAGCACTAGCAGGTACATCGCATTTATGACCCCACTGGAGCACAGGAAACGAAAAAAAAAAAGAAGGAACAGGAAAAACATATGATCTCACTCGTGAAATATTGAATCTGCATGGTCGCGACCAGGATAGACTCTAACGTCTAGATTGAGTTTCTCAGCTGATGCTTTAACTTCATCAGAATCTTCTCCACTGCCATACAGCTCCATCTTGAGACCAGACAATTCCTTTTGGTGCTTCTGAAGCAGCTGGAGCAGCTCTCTGTAACCTTTACTCCAAACCATCTTTCCAATATAATATGCACCCTTGAAGAATGATTGCTCTCTTTGAGAAATCTGCTGATGCTTTAATTTGCCAATTTCAATAAATTTGGGATTTACTCCATGAACATTACAAATTACAGATCTCGGAACTTCCTGAGTTGCTGCCGATAATCTTATAACCTAGAAAATCGTAAGTAACAACAAGTCAGAAATCACACATAACCAAGTACAAAACCAAAAGTATTACACTGTCCTTAGGAAGAGAAAATGGAGCACATGTTTGCATAGCAAATTATGGTAACATGATGTTCTTGTACCAACACAAATATGAATAAATTAAAATTCATGAATACATTAAAGCAGCACATTATGCCAGCTGACTGTGCATAGAAGTTGAGACAGCCCTAGCTATACAATAACTGTGAAAATAATATGGAAAGGTACAAACATGATAATGCCATGGATGCTATCCATGTTAAATCCAGCTCACTAAAACTGGATAACTAGTAGGTTGTGTACAACCAACTGGGTGTTAATACTTAATCAAAAGCTTCAAATAAAATGAGAAATAAACAGAATAGAGAGTAAAGCTGCTAACCTTATGGCAATAGATGTCGGTGACCCAAGAATTGATATATTTTAAGAGAAATGCTTGAAGGTACCCATTTCTCTCCCTCTTCACATATTCCAGATAATTGGTGTGAACAACACCTATAACTTTACGGAATTTGTTTTTCCACCTCCGTCCATGATGGTACCATGTAAGATGTTCTGGCTCTTCTAGAACTGCAATATCTGCTTTCTCATCAGATATGGTCTCGGTTATATCCCCAACAGGTAGAATGCTTCTTTTATCCGTAGAGAACTGTGTTTCAACATAATTATATTAGTCACCATGATATCAAAAGATAAAGAACATTACTAACACTAACTCAATTTATGTTGTCCTTCCCTAGATGCGTACAGAAAGTGTTATACCATTAGATAGCTTCCTTTCCCCTCTATTTCTATCCTCATTTTACTGCTCTATCATCAAGCGGGTGAATACAAATTATGTACTGTCAGTGCTTCTCAATTACTGCTCGCCCGATGCTCTACTATCACAAGTTCGCTACTAATTACAGCATTGAAAGTACTGGATACATAAACGCTTCAAAAAAAAATCGCCATCTACTGACTGATCTACTTTGCTAATATTTTTTAGTATCCAACTAAGAAGCAGAAAATAGCATTCTACTCCAATTTAGTTCCACAACTAAGATAAGCTCACAGAGATGCATGTACAGTTCCATAGATGAGCCCAGACGCCAGTACATGATGTATTTTTGCGTCTCGAATAGAGTAGGAGGCTTTGTTCCTACTTTCAACCAAGCAGTAAACTATATGACATTCACCTATACAGTAAACTATATGACATAAAGCTATACGGTAAGCTATAAAGCATGCTCATAAATACAATCTCGGCAACGCCGCACATAGCCTTCTTGTTCCGCCGGCGATAGCTATACGATAATGATAGATTTTGGCAATCTGATCAAATTTACCTTCGCAGGATAGAAATTTATGTTGAATCTCGGCAACGCCCCAGTCCGCTCCTCAAGCCACCGCCGCACATAGCCTTCTTGTTCCGCCGGCGAGCCGAATTTCATCTTGTTTGGATAAACCAGCATCTGGTCCCCCTTCGAGAGCCACGGCACCACCAGCGTAACCTCCCAGTCCCCGGCCTTCGCGAGGTAAGCCGCCCGGAAGAGGGGGTTGACAGCGGTGCCGGTCATCCATGGCAGGCTCGCCGTGGTGAATATTGCGATGTGCTGCTTCCTCGCCATTGGTACGCGGACCACCCCACCGCACACGGATACTGCAATGCCCAGGAAACAACAACAACACTGGTCCTTTAAATCATACCACCAACGAAGAATTATTCATGTGACAGTAACAGGAGCACCCAATTCCACCCTTATCCCTCCCATCCCATTTCCCTATTACATTGGAGAATTGATTCGTTCGCTGTAGATAAAAAGCCCTAGCGATCCAGGGGCATCCAATTCGACGCCCACAAACGCAATCGTGACTAGCGCACGCATCGCCATACGACTCCAGGGGATCCAACGATAAACACAACCTTGGCTACAGCATTCGATCTGTGCTCTAGCCTCTAATCGAGCAAGCTACGAACCCTAACTGCGATTCGGAGAAGACCGGATGGGGATTGGGGGCGGAGGAGGAGGAACAATTACCTGTGCGATGGGTGGCGCCGCGGTTGGAGATGAAGGGCGGGGGGCGGAGGGAATGTCAGCCGGGGGAGGATGGCGTTGGGGGCTGTTGGGGGGGGGGGGGGTATCAACACAGCTGTCCCCGTCGTTCCGTTCGACGGAACCGGGACCCGCCAGAATCTCGGTCCTGTGGGCCCAGATTCCCAGTGCACCGGGCTGTCGAGTCATCTTTTTTTTGTTTCAAAGCTGGCACCTGGATACGTTTGGACCCCCAAGGTGTTGTTGGCTAACCGGGTGCCGCCGTGCCGGCCCAGATATATAAACAGGCTGGAATACTCGGCCTTAAAATGGTCGCTAATCTTTCAAGAGTCTTGTCGGTGTGGCTTGTGCCCCATAAGCTTCGTTTTGTTTGAATGCAAAACACCAAATGAGATTTTTTGTTGAGGGATGTGTTCCTCGAATGAGAGAAAAGTGACACAAAAAATCCAACCAAATTCTATCCTCGAGACCATATAGATGAAATGCCCCACTTTGTTAGAGGCGAGCAAGAATCGGAATCAGCGATCAAATAATTGAAAAACTTTGAAACCCAACCGATCACCACCAATGCAACATTGAAGTGCTAAACCCACCGATTCTTCTGAGAGAATGAACAAAGTCGAGGAGAAAGAAAACCACCGAGAAAAACTCCTTGGATGAAAGAGGGAGGGAGAGAAGTGAACCGAGGAGCTGAAACGAAGACGAACCTGAGCCTCCACCGCCAAACCGGGGGGAGAAACCCAATGAAAGAGTCCTTCCATGGCTCTAGAGCATATTTCGAGGTGGTGAGCCCAATTTTGCGGATTTTTGGTTTGTGTCCTCGAAGAACCAATCATATGGATGCGAGTCTTTCTTTGGTCTTCTTGTGAAGCTCTTGTGATCCAATGATACGTACTTATATAGGATCATCAATGGCCCAAACATGTTTCTCAAAGCTTCTCATCTTTGTAGATGGTAGCCTCGAGGGGCTTTGTGAAGCCTTTGAAGGTAACCAAATTCAAACAAGTGTAAGAGTGGCGATGTTGTTGCTCCAATATGATTTCAGTGTTCATACCAAAGTCTTAGAAGATTTGTGTGTTACGAAGATTGATATCACGGAGAAGATGAATTCGAGAGATTGTATTGTAACTCTTAGTTATATGAGTTGCTTTATAGTAGTTTGTTGGGTTTATGATCAAAGCCTGTACCTGTATTCCTGTAATGGTTGTCAAGTTTGAATAGATTACCAGTGATTCTAAGAGAAAAGAAAAGTTACTGAAATAAAATCGTTGGAGACGCACTAAGGACTCGCCGGTCCGAAGTTCGTCTCCTCAGCACGTTCGCCTATTACAAGCCGCCCCCGTATTTCATTGACCCGCTCAACCCAATCAGTTTGTTTTAGGTGCGATGTCCTTTTCGCAAAAAAAAAGGGTGCGATGTCCTCATCGCTCGAACAAGCCAAAGGTATGTCAAGTCATCGTGCCCTTGAAAACAAATACGGAGTAGACAAGAACTGGGGACGGCTCGTCGATCGCACGTTCGACTTCCTTGTTCTTGCCCATCTCAGGTACTAATGATTTGTCCTTGGAGTTGGGCACGGAATCCACGTATCTCAAAACGTCAACTTCTGAATCCATCTGCCCCTTAATTTCTAATGCCAAGTGCATGCGGTTACAGAGTTGAATTGTAAAGAAACTTTGTGAGGTCTATAACACTTTGTGAGGTTGGTAGATAAATAATCACATGCCAGTGGAGCCTTACCACCATCCAGAAACTAAAGTACACGCGATACTGTTTGAAGTTCAGCTTTTCTGGTTAAGGTTTGTGCTTGACGAAACAGTCTCGCATTGTTCTGTCAGCTGCTATCGTACAGCTAACGATCAGTGCACAAACTGTAACTTACACCGCACCATCACAAGCTGCTGCTCCCTTGCCATTAGCCAACATAAATAAACTCAGGACAGAAGCTTCTGCGCCACTGCGCCAATGCCGCCACAATATCACCTAAACGGAAACGTGGCAAAGTCCACGTCCGATGACAGGACAGCCTAACAACCTGAAAAAGAACGCATCACACTTTCATGAAAGAACTCATCATACAGAAAATGGAGGCAGAAAATGTAAAACGGATGCTTTGTAGTTTATTCCCATTCATCTGGCACCTATCTACAAACCCAGACTTAAACTTAAGTAAGACACATTTTGCCTGATAGAAACTTGGGAGTTGGGGTACACTTTCAGATGGCTCAGAGATAAATAAAAACAACAAACATATGAAGAAATACATGACCCCTTTTTGCATGAACTTTGGCATGATCACCATGTAGTACGGGTACGGCAGCTTGCTCGTCACATCACATGACGATCTCGGGCTTGAGTATGCTGGACTTGATCTCCTTGTGGGGGAGCACGACGCCTCCGTTGCTGTAGACCTCGTCGCAGACGTGCACGTCTTCCCCGAGGATGGTCATGTTCTCCACGCGTGCCCACTTTCCGACGGTGCAGTGCCACCCGACGATGCTGCCGGAGATGCACGCGTGCTTCTTCACCCGGGCTCCCCTCATCACCGTGCACCTGGACAGCCTCACCCCGGGCTCCACCACGCACCCTGGGCCGATGGCCACGTCCGGCCCGATCAGGCACCCTTCCCCGATCGTCGCCGTCTCATCGACCAGCACGTTGCCCAGGATGTGCGTGCCGGACGCGAGCTTTGCCGGCGCCCTCTTCCTCAGGGAGTCCAGGTAGAGCCTCAGCCCCGTGATGTAGTCCCTCGGCTGCCCGATGTCCATCCAGAATCCCGGAAGCACCGTGGCGTACAGACCCTTGTCAGCCGCGATCTTCGGGAACACCTCCTTCTCGATGGACGTGGGTTTCAGCTCGATGCGGTCCAGGACGGACGGGCTCAGGAGGTAGATGCCAGCGTTGATCTTGTTGCCCACGAACACCTTGGGCTTCTCCACGAAGCGCTCCACCTTCCCGGTCCCCTCCTCCGTCACCACCACACCGTACTTGGAAGGCTCGTCCACCTATCAGTTATTATCAGCTACATTTCTCAGTATACTCATCATATGGATGGATACCTTCAAGATTAATTTTTTATCAGTGTTTCTACTCGTTAATCGTGCATACCTTGGTGACCATGATGGTGGCCTCGCCCCATGGGACTTGTGGAACTCGATGAGCTCTGCGAACGGGTACTCACTGATCACGTCGCTGTTGAGGACGAAAAAAGGCTCGCCAGATCCGTCCTCGAGCTTGTCACGGGCCAGGGCCAGCGGCCCAGCGGTTCCCATTGGCTCTGTCTCCTGGGAGCAGGTGATCTTGATGCCAAGCTTGCTCTCGAAGTCCTTAAGAAAGTTGAGCATGACCTGCGATTTTTTGACAGAAGCAAAACAGGAGGCAGCTGTGAGATCTTAGTAGGATTCTGACGAAAGAACAGTGTTCGAACGCGCCGCAGGCCAAGATATGTCAGTTACCTCTGGCTGGTAATTGATGGCCAGGATTACTTCTGTAACTCCCACATCTTTCAGTGCCTCGATCTGGTAATGAAAGATTACAAACATAATTAATACGAAAACAACCTAATGCCTGAAACAGATGTAATACTCAGGACAGGGAAATGGTCAATTACTGGTTAGTGAATTTCAAACCCATCCCTTTTGTTTCTATTGCCACAATTATTTGAGACAATGACGGTGATACATACAGGTCGGACTGTTGTTGTGAAGAATCTATCACATGGATCCACGTACTAGCAAATAATCGACTGATGGGTGGCTTACATAAACAAACTCCAGTGCAGATTATGACAGCTAGACAAAAAATCAGCTGATTGAACGACTGATGGAGTACATGATACTGCATTTAATTTATTAATTTTGCATTGATTTCCCCAAAAAATTACTCCCGTGCAACTGTAGTACTGATTTTTATTTTCGAGGTTAGTGTATTACTGAATAAATGAAGCATATTGATAGGAAATACAGATGGAAATAATTTGTGCTGACCTGGTGCAGGATCATGGGCTTGTTGGCGAAATCGACGAGCGGCTTAGGCACGCTGAGCGTCAGGGGCCGCAGGCGAGTGCCGAAGCCTCCGACGAGAATGAGGGCCTTCATGGTGGCAGTCCTCCCAACTCAACCTCCTCAACCCTGTGAAAATGCAGCAAGCAACAGGAGAACAAGAATGAGATGATCTGATCCAGAATTTGTGGTCAGGGAGAGTCGGAGGCTAGAGTTCAGACTACAGAACAAGACACCAAGAACCCCTCTCTGCCCTGCCTACACGGATACACAGGTGCCATGTGTCCCAAGACAGCGTCCATCCGTGCATCGGCAGAGGCAGCGGGCAATTCAAGGAGCAAGAACGTAGCACACACAGAAAGTAAAACAGCAGCAGCACTGATTTGAAGGCATTCGGGACAGAAGGACAACCTGATCCTTGAAACACCGGTTGCAGTCAGAGCCTCGGTTTGGAACACGGGGTTGTATTCATTCAGATCTAAGGCAGCAGCCGATTGTGCTTTATAGTGTCTGGTGGTAGGTGGCGAACGCAGGCGGATGGAGGAGATAGATCAGGTGTCAGCAGAGGTGGCACTGCTCCTCTTAAGCCTAATCCGTCCATCTATCTATCTACCTATGGATATGGATGTAATGGCGTCGTGTTGGTTCACCCAAAAAACTAACCCGATAATAATGATACTAGATCTCCAGCCAGAGCAGCCCGTCCAGCAGTACAGAGCACAAAAAGAGCTGACCTTTTCTTTCTGTGATCTTCTTGGTTCCTTCGCCTACAACCAGTGGCGGAGCCAGCCGCAAACTACTGTGGGGTCGGCCAACTCTTGTGGGGTCTGATTGTGTTGATAGGAGGGACCAATGCATAAATATGTATAAAATGAAAGGGGTTTTCAGAAAAGCTGTGGGGTCAGCTGACCCCACAGCTAACACGTAGCTCCGCCACTGCCTACAACTTCCTGTATTTTATTTCGAACTATTGGTTACAGGCTGGATCCAAGAGCGAGAGCAAGAGGAGATGAGATGATGAAATGGTCTCGCACCTACCTAACCCCGCACGTAAGAGAACAAGGGAACATAACAAAGCTGGAGTAATGAACAGTCGTGGTTTGCTCGCTGCAGATCTGGCCTCCTGATCCTATCTCTATCGCTGGCTACCCATGACGAAATGGCCACCAGACCAAGGGAGTACTCTAATGGCGGGCGGAGGGTAGGTGGCAATTGGCAATACAGACAACATTCAAACGCGTAGCGACGAACAGGGCGGAAACCGCAGCAAAGGAACGAGATCGATCGGCGTGGCGCACGCAGGCTACGTACCTTGACGCGAAGGCAGCCAGGACGACGCGCCTGAATCCTCCCGAGCCGAGCCTCGTCAATGGCTGGCGCCGTGGAGGAGAATTGGGGGAGGCGAAGTCAGAGGGGGAAACGTCGGCTGAGTCGCAGGATCGCTGCCAACGACGCGGCGCTGGTTTTATACCGGCTTCCTCCCTCCCTCTCTGTCTCTGCCCCTCTCGGGGCTCCGGCTGCTGCGCTTAATCTACTAATTTAACACTGGCTTCTACCCTAATGAACCTCTGCAACCTTTTTCCCTTCTTCTGTTCTAATCTGCTTCTCCCATCTGCCCCTTTTTGTTTCTTGTGGCAATGATTTGCTGTCCCGAGCTCTAATCCCCACCGGCCGACACCCATAATCGAACAACTGGCCAGCTTATCCCGGAGTTTGAATGACCCGTGGGCCATGTATTAGCCTCTCCTTTGTAATCTAACAGGGTAAGTTTTCAGTTAGTAAAAAATGGTTCCTGTATTTTATTTAGAAGCACGACAGGTACAGATCGAACTCCATTAGTCAGTCAATCTGTAATGGTACAGATGATTGATTAGTCGTCGAAGGTGACGATCGTAGTTAGGTGCGTTGAGGCGGATGGCACATCGTATTGGAAGAATCCTCCCACGACGAGGCGGCCACCCCTCCTAATTAAGCCAAGCTCTTAGAAAGAGACTGGCTCAACAGTTCTCTCTTCGCAGCTCATGGTTTCTTAATTAGTGTGTTTAGGCGGGCTCGCTGGCTCCTTTCCCTCCTTTCCGGCCATGATTGTCGGCGGCACGCCACGCTGCCTGGCGGAGGCACCAGCGTATGTACCTGGCACATGCCAACAATAATTTTCTTCTTCTTCTTCTTCTATTGACGGAGGAGATGGTCTACGAACACGACGGCGAGTTGGTCTGATGCATAATCATGGAATTAATCAGCCAAAGGCCGGACAAGGTCGCTCTTGCCACGATTTCCTAGGTCATCGTACGACTAGTCGACTACGGCAAGATTACTGGTATGTAACATTTTCTTTCTGGCATTTTGACTCGGCAACGTCTTCCATGTCAAGCATTCGATGCATGGCCTCTTCGACATGTGCGTTGGAAGCGATCCTGCACATAGACCCAAGAAGGCCCTCCCTGACTTGTTAAACCCTAGAGTATTGTCTTGCTCTGAATAGCGTGTGCCTTTGAGTGGGAGAACGGTAGGAAATTGGCTCTAAATCACACAACCAGAGTCACCTTTGGCTTTAAGTGCTACACACACAACAAATCAAGAGATTCGGAAGTATGCATCATCGTTGGGGCATCATGGGCAAAATAGCCACCGTCCCCCGTCTCATACTTTATCTCCTCCTTTGTTTCCCTCGCCGTCACTGGGGGGCCAACGGTGGCGATGCGGGATTGTTCTCTCTCGGTGCATTAGTGATGGACCTAACGAGTGCAGCTCGCGCGGCAACGGCAACAATTATCGAAGAGGCGGCGCCGACAAAAGTTGTCGGAGAGGTGGCGCTCCTCACTGACACGGTGCGGGAGGCAGGTTATACTTTATGAACTTTTATTCAGCCAATATTTGAAAACTATGTTTGTAAAAAAGAAAAGTGAATTACAAGATTTTTTTTGTGGACTTAAAAGAAGCATGCTCAAACTTTAATCCATGAAGGATCAATATCTTAAGATGATTACAAGAAACAAATTCACGAAATGACTCATAAGTCATAGTCATGATCGATTCATGTGTGAGCCACAGTTGACCAATTGGATCATGCATTAAAGTTAAGAGTTCATTGTGTATCTCAAAAGATTGCGGTGGAGCGTGAAAGATTGCGGTGGAGCGTGAAGAAGATAGAGTGATGTTCAAGGTATGATACAAAGAATAAGCATGAGAAAGTTGGGCATATGGTGAGCATATCTTGTGAGAATTCGTTTTTATATTCAAGACATCATTAAAATAAAGAAAGAAGAAAATATACAAAATTGATAGAGACACAATGCAAACTTTGGATTTGAATTGATAAACCCACAAAAGCACACAAAATCATAGAAGATGTACCGAGTGCGATCAACTGATCTTGGGAAGCTATGGTAAGAAACTGTCAATTACACCTTGTAACAACTCATGATCTATGTGCTCCGTGTTTTTACTTGGGGTTACACAATGTATTACAGCAAACACGATTAGATAGGATATTATCTAAATTTCACTATATGTCTACTTCAGTAGTACAAGCTTTCACTGAAATAGTAAAACCAAATGGAAACTAGGTATAAATACATTGTGTAGTGTTATAAAAAAATAGTTTATCTTTATTTCAAAATAATGTTGCTGGAACACGTAGATCGTCGTTTTGGCTGTCTTGGAACCGACTGGACACAAACTATAAAATGACAGATCTGTGTCCTGACTTGAACTCAGATCTTGGTGTAATCTGCCCTGCATAGAGCTCGGGATCTTGTCATTACAAGTACTCACGATTAAACAATGACCACTTACTCGGCCAGACTCACTAATCACATTGACTTGGCGGCTGATGTGGTGAGATGCAGTGCAGATCAATGGGTAATCAATAGCATCACCGATAGATCCGATGCCTGCATCCTCTTGCCCGTGCAGCATTTATGGTGTGATACGACTCTCAGGCTCTAGTTACGTCTGGGGGATATAGAAGCAAAATAGATTTCCCAGTCACATTATCTTCATCAAACTTCACCCGCGATGCTATTTTACCCTCGCTTAGATGAGTGATGAGAAAATACTCGTAGAACTCGTGTTACAGTGTTATACTATAGGACTGATGGTTGAACATGTGCTTCTTTTTACTACTAGCACTTGCACAGCGTCTCCTAGGGATCTGTTAAAGCGATCTCTATCACATCTTGCCTGGTAGGTGAAGGTCCTTGATTTGTCGGCTAGACTGTCGGCTGCTACAGGTGGAAGCATTGATTTATGTGTAGTACAACTATGAGAACTGTACATGTGTATGCTTTGGTTACTGAACAAGTAGTTTTTTTTTTTGCGAAACTGAACAATTAGCTTTTTTTAGATCAAACTGAACAAGTAGCTGTGGCGCCAAGGCGAGCCTCCAAGCCGGTCAGGCTCGGCCCAAATTTAGTATGGCAGCGCACTTTCTGGGCTCAATCTCGTGCAACGATTCCCTCAGGCACTATACATGGCTCTCTGCCGGTGTTAGCGCCGTCTCGCCTGCAGCAGTCACGCTGCATGGGCGGCCCATCCGTTTTTTCTCCTTTTTTATCTTGTTTCTCATGTTCGATTCTGTTTCTTTTTCGTTTATTTTTTTCCTGTTTAGATTTTCGTTTTCGGTTTTTCTTTCGTTTTGTTTTCTTTTTCACTTACTTCTTTTTTATTTTTCGCAATACATAAATATATGATTATGAACTTTTGAACATATTTGTTAAACCAACAAACAATTTTTGAAATCGTGAACATTATATTTTGTTTGAATCCGTGATTTTTTTTAACTATGTGAACAATTTTTGGATGTGCGAAAGTTTTTTAACTGTGTGAACATTTTGTCAAACCACATGAATTTTCTCAACAACATAAACATTTTTTTGTACCATATGAACATTTTTTAATCCGTGATTTTTTTTGAACCACCTGAAT
Source organism: Poa pratensis (assembly GCA_947311845.1). Taxonomy (NCBI): domain Eukaryota; kingdom Viridiplantae; phylum Streptophyta; class Magnoliopsida; order Poales; family Poaceae; genus Poa; species Poa pratensis. The sequence goes on from CAMZMU010000117.1 coordinate 26,347,996, forward strand.
ATTTTTATAATGTGTGAACATTTATAAAAACCCGTGATATTTTCAACACCATGAACATTTTTTAATCCGTAACCATTTTTGACCACATGAACATATTTTTAATACAAAAATTATTTTTTAAATCCAGTTAACAATTTTTGAATTGTGTGGAAAAATTTCCGAACCACGTGATTTTTGTTCAGCACCATGAATTTTTGTAATTTTATAAGTTTTTTGAAGATTTTTTAGAATCCCGTGAATATTTTTTGAACTGTGTGAACATTTTTGAAATCCCGTGATTTTTTAACCAGCATGAACATTTTTTAATCTGTAAACATTTTCTGATTCACATTAACACATTTTAATATGTGAACAATTTTTGAATCCCATGAACATTTTTAAATTGTGTTCGCAATATCCTGTGAACTTTTTTAACACCCTGAACATTTTTTATCCGTATACATTTTTGAACCACATTAATATTAATCCGTGAACATTTTTTGAATTCCCCGAACATTTTGTAAACCGTGTGAATATTTCTCTAAATCCCATGAACTTTGTCAGCACCCTGAACAATTTTTAATCCAAAAAATATTTTTTCAAACCACATGACCATTTTTTGATTCGTGAATATTTTTGAATCACGTGAACAATTTTTTAAATCCCGTGAACTTTTTGACACCCTAAACAATTCTCTAACCCGTAAACATTGTGTCAAAAAGACAAAAATGTCGGGTGATAAGTTATTTTGTAGCACCAAAATTTATTTTGTTTCACAATCAATAAAATATGTCTTTTTTCGTGAAACTGTATGCGTGAACATAAAATGTCCGGGTGTATGTCCTGAACTTTTTGTCAGAATTATTTCTACATTTTAAATATTTTGAAATTATATTTTTCATAATGAGAGTATATCCCACAAACCAAAACACCGCCTCCAACTATTGTAGCCAAATAGGCTCGCAGAAATAAATCTGTAGCGATGCGTACGCTTCAATGGCACTGATTGAAGTACTCCCTCCGGTCGGTAATTGTTGTCGTGACCACTGTAGGAGTTTGTACTAGCACCATATTGTTTCCACGCCAATCAATTCGGATCGGAGGTAGTATTTTATGGTATGGTAACATAGCTAGTTATCACAACCATCTCTCTCCTCATTAATTATCCGTCACATCAGATTTTTTGTCTATGTGGCACTAATGTTACTCTCCATTGTGACTAGTCTTATAACGTTTCCCTTGATTATCTGCGTGGTGTGCTTCGACTACGCAGTTCCCATATCCGTAGCCGTCAACTACAACTGAACCATAAAAGCCCATACTAATCCACCAGCAGAGAGCAGCCAGGTGTACGTTACCGCTGAATAATACAGCTACTACTTTCCACTATCTAGAGCAAAAAAGTATCAGCATCACCATCAAGCGTCCTCGGAAGGGAAAAGGCCCTGACGTGGCCCGTGTGTCGTGATAAACGCCGTCCCGATCAAACGAAACAATGCAAAATCCGCAGAAAGAATCTTTGGACGCGGCCAAACTCCGGACAGCGCAACAGGTGGCATACAATCACCTTCCCAGAAAGCGTGATTTCAGCGGTCTCCTCTTTCTTTTTCTTTTCTCCACTCCAATTAATCGTGAGTAAAGTCTGTAAAGAACCTTGAAGTCGTAGAGGGTGTCGGAATTGAACCTCAGACTCCTAATCCCGGTAATCAGCACCCTATACTTACGGATCCCGGTCAATTTATACCTTGGATTCGTTTGGTGAACTAGGACGAAAGCGATCCTGGCGGAAATCCTTTTCGAGCGTCACGTCGTCAGGCTTCACCTGTCATGTCTACCGCGTTCGTGTCAAGCTCACTCCACGACAACCCCGACGCTCCGGCCGCCGGCGAGGTGCCCGCCGAACTGCCACTAGCGGCGACCTTGCAGGCAAGACCCGAGCCCAAAGTAGGCGAGCCCGTGCGAGGAGGCGCAGAGGAGCAAGAGCAGCGCCGGGGCGGCCATGGCGAGGTTCCTCGCCACGAGCGGCGGCCATGTAGGCGAGATCCTTGCGCGAGTCCAGGGTGCCAAACTAATCCAAACTCTATCAGGGTTTAGATTAACCGGGATTCGTAAGTCCAGGGTGTTGATTTTCGGGATCAGAAGCCTGAGAGTAAATTACAAAAAACCACCACAATTCAGGCTAGGGTTTCAAAAAACCACCGGGATACGTTAGGGTTTCAAAAAACCACCAGTCTAGAGTTAATTACTTTCAGACAGCCACCACTTCGGTGCTAACCGTCCGCGACACTCAGTTAATCACGGAACTGACAGAGGGGACCCACACGTCAGCCTCACAGTGTCATGGTTAACTGAGTGGGACCCCATGTCAGTTTCATGGTTAACTGAGTGTCGCGGACGGTTAGCACCGAAGTGGTGGCTGTCTGAAAGTAATTAACTCTAGACCGGTGGTTTTTTGAAACCCTAACGTATCCGGTGGTTTTTTGAAACCCTAGCCTGAATTGTGGTGGTTTTTTGTAATTTTCTCGAAGCCTGAGGTTTGATTCAGACAGGGTCTACAATTTCAAGGTTTGTTTCAGACTTTACTCATTAATCGTCAGAGTCGTCCGCCACCCGTCGTCAAATCGCAGCGTACCGTGCTTCCTCGTGTTCGTGTGTGTCCACGCGGATCTGTTGACTCACTTCTACACGGCTCACCTACCGGCCGGCGGCAATGTCTTTTCAGCGGCCACGAAGCTAGCAGCAGCGGCGAGCACGACACGACGCATTTGCGTGGGAAGGTGGTTCTTCTTCTACCGGAAGCTGAATTAACAATGTGAGCTTTTTGGTCCTGGCAGCGGCGATGAGTGAGAAGAACATCCGCCGGAACGAAGGCATATTGTACTCGAGGCTCCGCAGCAATATTCTCCTTGCCGGACGCGTCCAAACGATTGCGCAATCAGGCCGACCAAGGCATATTTGCGTAGATATACAAAGAACACCACGATCGATCTAGTCAGAGGAGGCGATAATGCATGTACTAAGAAGCTCTGATCATTTCCACGAGCCAAAGGATTATATTACAGTTTCTCTTGTCTGACGCCGGAGAAAGTTTCTTTGGCCACGCGGAAGCACCACCGGCTTTGTAAAAAGGAAAAATGGCGAGGGACGGTGTGGGTTGGATCTGTCTGAGATCTGAACACCTTTGCGACCACCCCGAAAAATAAACGAAACAATTATCTCTGTTGTTGTATAATCATCATGAATTAGGCTATGGATGCCACGTTCCGCTCGATCACCGCTGAGTCAGGTCATGGACGACGACTAGTTCGATGGATCCGTCCATGGATCCAGCGGTCGGCGGGTCAGAATCTCGGGCGGCGCCGGAGATTAACGACGACAACACTGACGTTGTCCGCGCTCTGCCGCGCGATCGCCAGCTTGGTCAGCAGGACGGACGCCTCGGCGCACGCCCTCTCCACCTCGCCGCTATCGTCCTCATCGCTCTCGGAGCCGGCAGAGCCGCCGCAGTCGTTGGCTGCTCGTCACCGCTACTGCTGCCGCTGCCGCTCCCACTGCCGCTGCTCTGCATGGGGCTCAGGTTGGACGTGGGGCTGGACCGCCCGCCGCCGCGGCGCTTCCGGACGCCCCGCACGCAGGCCCGCACGACGTTGCACGCCACCTCGTTGCTCACCACGTCCCACAGCCCGTCGCTGGCGAGGATGATGAACTCGTCCTCGCCGTCCTTCCGCTCCAGCACCCGCACCTCCGGGTCGGAGATCACGTACGGCTTCAGGTAGCTGTCCCCGATGGCCCGCGACATGGCCAGCACGCCGAAGACGCGGGCGCCGTCCCAGAAGATGACGCGTCCTCCGGCGGCCTGGATCCGTTCTAGCTCGTCCGGCCGGTCCGGCTTGTGGTCGGATGAGAGCGGGATGGCGACGCCTCCGCGGCAGAGCACCGCACGGCTGTCGCCGCAGTTGGAGACGACGAGGTGGCGCGGGCCCACGATGGCGACGACGGCCGTGGAGCCGACGTGGTCGCACTTGGGCAGCTGGAGCTCGCACCGGCAGGTGGGCGCCCTGCTGGACCTCGAGCCCACAGCCTCGGCGTCCATCCGCGCGAAGCTCCTCTCCATGACACGCTTCCACCGCTCCGCGTCGTCCAACCCCGACGAGCGGGCCTCCTCGTCGGCCACGATCTCGTGCATCCGCTCTCCGCACGACGTTGCAACCTACACGCACATGCGATCAATCGATAAGCACTCACGGCATAAAAACAAGCGCGAGAAGGGGCCCTTTCGGCGGAGAATATAGATCCAAGCAGGGGTGAGAGGCGGCTACTCACATGCGAGCAGCCATGGCCGTCGAAGACCCCGAAGAAGTGGTAGCCGGGGAGGAAGTCCGTGTGGATGGACACCGCGTCCTCCATGTCCCTCCGGCGCCCGCACACCGACGTGACGCCGTACTTCGCGGGCTCGATCTCTTCCATGATGTCCTCCTCCTCCTCGTCCGTGGAGGCCTCCGGCTGGAGCTTCCGCCTCTTCCTGCAGGACACCTCCTCCTCCGCCCCACGCTCGGTGGCCAGCCTGAGCCTGCGGATCTCCATCCTCCGGCGCCGCGCCGCCCGGCTCCGGCGTCGCACTCCGCGCCCTTCCCCTCGGCCGCCGCCGCCGCCGGCACGTCGCAGCAGACCTCCGACATGAATCAAGAACAAACGAACTCGATCTTCAAAGCAAAAGCGCTTCTCAAACAGACAGCAGGCAACAGCTGAATAGTTCCTCTCGTCTGGGCTTGAGACTTGAGAGAGATTTTGAAGGGGCAACGAGCTAGTGGTGCGTCCATATAAATGCGGTGGCGGGGGGGGGGAGGAAGCGACGGACGCCACGCGCCGGACAGTCCAGTTGTGCGATGGCGCGGAGGCCGGCGGGACGCGTGTCGAGCCGGCGGCGCGTCCACTGGGCTGTAGGAGCTGGGGTACGCGGACGCACGACACGAGTTGGGTTGGCGGGAATGGGTTGGCCGCTTGGGGTGGGGCAACACGTGTGCGTGGCTCCGTGGTTGCTTGCGGGGACGGGGACCACGCCGACGTGGACGATGCGCTCATCCGTGGAGGGATAAGAGAGGGGGTATGGGGCTACACGTGGAGGTGGAGCTGAGAGGCAAGGGGTGGTGTACGCTCTTTCAGCTCGTGCCTGCTCGCCGTCGTTGGGGGCCGACCTAGCGCTCTTTATGCCGCTGGGCCACACCATGCACGTACGTGGATCCGCTTTCTTTTGTTTTTGAAATGGATGATCCGTGGTTCTTTCCGTTGACAAGGGTGATCGATTATTTTTCTTCAGTTTGTGTTCGTCAAATTTGTTAATCTGTATATATGTTGTTTTCTGCTCTTTTACTTTCTCATGTGATCAGCAGATGGGTCTAGGTCCCAGTTTAAGATGGTTTTGGATATCCGATGTCCTAAACTAGAAAAATAACCTGCGCGTTGCAGCGGAAATTTCATTACAAACTTTTTTAAATGGAAATGTATAAGACACATGAAATACGATGTTGTTTATAGAAATACGTAAAAAACAAAAATAGTTGAGAGGTTATATCGAAATTGTTGTGTATTTGAAGAAAAATAATTGGCAACATGGATAATCGTATGGCTAAAAGAATAGATGACATTGATAGATTGCATGTATAATATATAATAAATTTTATTTAATAAATATTAGTGGGGTATGACATGGACAATTGATTGGTTAAGAGAATGTATGACGTGGAAAACTTGCTTGTTAAGATAGAAAATAATGAATACGTGTTAATTTTACTTTAAAAGAGGTATTCATTTCGCTCATACCGCTCGAGCATTTCCGCATGGGCAAATGCTCAAAGAATTCGGGAAGTGCTTATCCCTCCATGCAAATCATGTGAAATCGCATCGAACCACGCCGCAGCTCCGTGCCAGTCCATTTCTAGTGTCAATGTCATGCACTGACCTCTGAACTCCAGACACCTACGTGCATAGCACAAAGGAAGGAGCCATCGACAGAAAACGGGACTCATTTGTCTCACTTCTTCTCCCTTTTATACATAGCTAGTGCAAAAATTTGTTCAAAATTTTGTACTCCCTCCGACCATGTGTAGATGCATGTAGATTTGGACAAAGTTGACATTTTTTATGGACGGAGGAGTACTAGCTATGTATAAAATGGAGAAAAAGTGAGACAAATGGCCCCATTTTGCATCCTTTCACATACTCAAGCCACGCGTCCAGTATGGGCACATGCATAAAGTAATGGCACAGCTAGATTGAGTCGGACACTAATTTTCTTTGTGCTAGTAAATACTCCAGTACACAACAGTTGATGATGCGCCAGATTTGTCAAGAGCTTTGCTGTCTTATTTTAATAGGCATCCTTGCCCAGTGAGTTTTGCCCCTGTGGCGTCTTGACCTTGTGTCGTCCCTTCCTTGACCTCCACCCTAACTCCCCGCTCCGGCCACCCTCCCTCCCGTCGCCGGCGGCCATGGTGGCCGGCGGTGAGGGGGAGGGGGGTTCGGGATCTCCTAGTTAGGTTTTTCCTTTCCGTTTTTCTTTCCAATAAATCAGATTTGAGATCGTCTTGCACTCTCCTTCCCCTTTTCGTTCTGACTGAGGTGGCCGAGGCGGCGGCGTTTGGAGATGGCGAGGGTCTCGGAGCTGTGGTCCCTTGGCGGGATCTGGTGCCTCCCCAGCTGGGGAAGTCGTCCTCCAGGCCTCCCTATGGCGGTTGCTTCCGGCCGATCTGCGCTGTCCAGTGCGGGCTCTTCGGCTCGTTTGAGACCTGCCTACTACTTTGCGGATGCATGCCGGAGTATGCTGAGCTCACGACAAGACCAACACTGGATTGGGTACACATCAGCGCGGTGGATTCAGATTCAAGCATGTTGTTGGGATTGTGGCTTCCGAATGAGCTTGGGTGGCCGGCGAGATGGCAATCTGGGAGTTCTTCTTCTTGGCTTTCGTCACCCACGCATATACAGTGTACGCGTACAAGTCTTATGCCCATCCCCTCCTCTGATTCTCCAGGTTATAGCGACTGCTTTTTTCTCCTGGGGTATGTTTGGATTGCTAGCAGCTACATCACTTCACCATATGCTTATAAGAGGAATCTGAAGGCGAGGGATTTGTGCCATCTCTTCCTGTTGGTCAACTGTATGCAATATCACCTGTATTTTTGTATCGTCATCATGGTGGTGACTACCAATTCTGGTGAGGTGGCCTGGAAGACTCAGTTTGATGCATTTGAGGCAAGCTTGGTGACTTATCATATGGCCTCAATGCTTGTTGGTGAGGTGGAGCACAAAAATCAAGTACTTTGCTGCATTTGGATCAGAAATGGGTTCGAAGATGCTTCAGGTGAGGACGTTAGAGCCTTTCCATTCGGGTTGTTCCACCGATGGCGGGTGAGAGCGCCATCGTTGCTGGTCCTCAGATTTAATGGAAGGGACAAGTTGCTGCCGAGCTCGGTGAAGCATACAACAGATCTTCAGCTCGGCTCTTTTCAACCTCAAGTGCACAAGCCTATCAGAACTTTGGGAGAGCCGCCAGGTTACTATAGGCAAGCACATGATGTGAGGCCCTCGAAGACTGTGGTTGTGGTTGCGCGTCGGGGTTCTCGCCTGATCCGCCATCAGGCTCCTTCTGCAGTCTTACCTCGTTCTCCTTTGGAGCATCTTTTTGAGCTTCTCCATTGTAGGTTGCAAAGTTTGTATTACATAACTTCGCTTGTCGAAGTTCCTCACCTTGTATATGTGCTTTAATATCATTATAAATCTGCTGTTCAAAAAAAAATATAGAAATCACAAGATACAACTTTGAGAACACTGTTGGGGCAAACAGCACAGACAAGCCCAAACGAAGAGAAGAGAAAAAAGAAGAGAAAAACAAGGCTGATACCGGCGGATCAACGAAAACGAAAATGACTCATAACCGATGCGTCCTCTCCGGAGTAGTCCCACCACGATCCTAGCACTCTGAATCGTCGCGTACCAAACAACACCTTCAAAGGAAAGTGACGACGACGACGACGCTGCTGCCCGGACAGGTCCTAGGTTCCCTCGGTACGCTCCGAGGAGTGGGGAAGAGGTACACCCGATACCCTTCAAGAAGGAAGGGTGACACTCTCAAGCGTCACCGCGTTGGTGTCAAACGACATGGATTTCTCCCGACCTCGAAAAAACCACATCCCGGACAATCTGTAGCGCTCCACCAATCTTGTCATCCACCAACACACGCCACCACGGTCTTGAAGGCACCATCGTCGTCTCACCATGGCAAACGTAGCAAGTCCGGCCAGCCCGAGACAAAGTAGTCGTAGACAAGGTCCGACAGTATCACAACCACGCGGGAGGGAACAACCTCCATCGCCGTAGATGGTAGCCGACCGGAAGCAACGACAAGAGCACCAGGCCATTGGAGCCGGAGGGCGGCAGCAGCACAACCACCTGGAAGACATCCTCCACCGTCATCGGCGGGTGCCGACCGGACACGGCAGCAGGGACACACCAGGCCGAGCCTCCCGGCACCATGTTGCTGCATGTAGGCCGTCACCGCTGCTACCCTCTTGATTGACCCATCGGCTCGGCCGGGCCTAGACAGGCCCGCGAAGCTCCCGCCGCCACGCTGCAGACAGACGCGGCGTCGACACTGCCATCTCCGTCACGAGCCGCTCATCAAGCCAACCGCAGGCAGCTAGGCCGAACTCGCACAAACCCGCCCGGACCTAGATCGGGCCTGAAGGGCCCAGATCTAGGCTTGCAGGGTACACCGGCAGAGCTCCACCAACACCCAGGCCACCAACGGCGACACCACTACCACACCGGCCACCCGCACGACACCAGGGAAGCCCCGCCGGCGCGTCGGACCTACGCCGCCGAGGAGCACCGCCGTCATGCAGGGGAGCCCTGCCTCTACCTTCCACGACGCGGGGAAGGACACACAGTCGCTGCCGGCGTCGCCCGGGCCACGCCCGGCGGGCCCTGCCAATGGCAGCGATGGGGAAGACTGAGGAGAAGAGGCCGAGGAGAAAGGCGCGGGACGGCGCGCGCCGCCGTCACGTGGGACGGCGGTCGCGCGCGACGAGGGAGAGATGAGAGGGAGGGCCAAACGCGGCGGCGGCGGTCGCACGTGACGAGGAGAGAGGAGAGGGAGGGGCCGGACGCGGCGGCGGCGGAAACCCTAGCTAGGTCGATGAAGATATGATTTTGCGGGACTTAGAGTTTTGTTGTCTTGCACATTATTCCCTGCATTTAATGAGCGGATGTCGCGATCGAGCCTTTCTTCTTGGAGAATGGAGATGAAGAGAATCTGAACTGGATCTGCACAATTATAGGTGGGAGAGGAGAAACCAGAGAGGTGTGTCTCCATTTTTTTTGAACAAGCAACCACTGATATTAGATGTTACACCAGATTACAATACAGTGATTACAACCTTCACCCTTAGGGCTCCTTTGATTCATAGGATAGGAAAAGTGTAGGAATATGAATCTTAAAGGATTGGAATGGCATGGCTGATTGAACCCTATGGAAGATCAAGTTCCTTTGATTGGTGAAGAAATTTTCCATGAGGTTGTACCTCATGTTATTTTTCCACAAAGTTTACACTACAAGATTCCTATGGGATTTTTTCCTATAAGATTGATCCTATGAATCAAATGGCATCGGAAGGAAAAATTCTCATAGGATTTCAATCCTACACAAATCCTTTACAAATCATATAAATCAAAAGAGCCCTTAGTAGGGTTGCGTAACTGCACACATATGAAAATAGCTACAAAAAACATGATGATTATGCCGAAGAGTATAGCTGGAACCTTCCAGGGTGTCCGTCGAGAACTCGGATTCGAAATACCTGCAATCATACTCTTTCAGAGCCTCTTATAGACTAGCCAACCGTAGAGCCAGCGGCTCAACCAACAATTGTGTTGGCATGTGCCTTTGAGGTTGGGGAATGAGCTGAAGATCTAATGTTTGAATCACAGGATTTATGTAGGAAAAACATAGGATTCTTATTCCTACAGGATTTTACACTGTAGCAGTGTTTGATTCGTAGGAATGCTCCAAAGGAAACCTGAAGAAAAATTCCCTACGTAGCCAGATTCTTAGGAAATGTACAGGAATAAAACAATTCGATCTGACCTCATTTTTCTCTTCCTTTACGAGGAACCATGCAAATGAAAGTTAATGTTGAGCTAACGCTGACGCAGCAGGACCAGAGATGCCACATAAAGCTGCTGCCATGCTTATTATTTAAGCTAATCAAGTTCCAAGCTAAATGCCTCTACCTTATTCTTTCCTACGTTTCAAACGACCACAAAAGGAAACATTCCTGTACCCTCCGATCCATTGGTTTCCAGTTGCATTCCTTTCATGTTCCTATTCCAATTCCTATTCCTACACTTTTAAATCCTATGAATCAAACGAGGCCTAAATGGGCGTCACCAAGCTCAATCCAGGAAGCTTTTGACCTGGTGTGTCTCCATTTTGTTTCTTATTTAATTTTTACTTTTGAGGTATGTTTGTTGTTGTTCCAGCATTTTGCTCGCTTTGTGATTCTTATTGTTGGTTGTATCAGATGGTTCTATATTTATATAGCAGGGTTATAGCATATTTTCAGATCTTTTGGATCCAGATCCCACGCGGCGACACGACACGAGAGCATTATAAATCCGGACCCTTTGCTTGGAATTTGTGGCCGGACGTATAGGCACGTGGGCGCGCGGGTATGCATCGATCGGGTTCAATGGTTTTTTTTTTTTTTTTTTTGATTTTGGGTTCAATGGTTCGGTGCCTTGTGCGATGGACCAAAGCTTTAGAATAACAGCCAACCGGCCATCTGGTCCATGTTCTCACTTCTCCGGCGTGATATTTTTCATCATGTGTGATTGGCCGCATGCAAAGCTTAGACGTGGCAGTGGGAACTCTTGAGTGAATTTCTTTCCTCTGAAACTACGATACCCTTTTTTTTTCTTTTTTTTTAGAACAAAGACCGAAAATGCCCGACGATAAATTAATAGCGCCAGTTGGCGAGTAAGATACACAGTGCTGAACCCAGCATACAACACAACCCCGCACACACACAAGGAACAGAAACTACTAGGCGATTACAGGTGAACTCCGAAGAACACCGCCACCATCCACACACGTAGACAGGCTCCACCAGGAGGCCTCAAAGGGACGCCGAGGAGCCAAGCTCAACAAGGGGGCCACAAAGCGACGCACCGTGGAGATAAGGTGAGCACCGACGAGCATCGCCACTGAACACAGAAGCTGCAGACACGTAATCACCGAAGATCACCGCCACCGTCCACACAGGTAGACAGGCTCACCAAACCCCTCAACGGGTCGCCGAGGAGATTAGGACGAAAACCATCGCCACTGACCACAAAGCTGCAGCCAGGCTCAACAAGGGGCCACAGAGAGACGCCGGTGAGATAAGGTGAGCGCCGACGAACACCGCCACTGACCACAGCAGCTGCAAACAGGCACCAGGTAGCTCCAAACAAGAAACGCCGATGTGCAAAGCGAGTTGTAAACCTTGCCGGAGATAGCTCGGCGAGAGGTTGCCACCGCAGCCAACACCTCCCAACCTCCGGGAAGCAACCAATCGTGTGCTCCAAAGCGGTGTCTTCAAGAAGAGCACGGCGCCAAAGCGCCGCCACCGCCCGATCTGAAGATCTCAGGTTTTCACCCGGACCACGTGACGAGGTCTGAGAAAGTCGCAACGGCGCCTTCAAGAAGGGAACGGCGTCCATGGACGTCGCCGCCGCGGTCCGGGAGGATCCCGGACAAAGGTTTCCCTTCGACATGACTCAGGGCCTCCCACCCAGGGCTTGGAGCGTCGCCGAGGACGACAACCGCACCACTGTCACGAGTAGTCGCAAGACAATCACCACGCCGCCCGCACGGCCGTGGTCATCGACCAGCACCAGAACCGCCGGCACGCCCGTCAACCGACGCGGTTCCCACCGTCCAGGGTCGCCACCCCGGCGTCCAAACTCCACGCACCACCGTACTGAACGAAGAGGCGAGACTCGCCACGGAGGCAGGCACACCTAGACCTGGCCGAGGCAGACGGCTACATCTTCCATTTCCACACCCCCGCCGAACCGACGAGCCCGTCCCGCAAGCATGGCGAGCAACAGCCCCCATGGCTACTGCCTACGCCAGCTCCGGAGGACATGAGGAAGTTGTCCGAGCCTGCTGAAGAAGGATGCGCACCGGAGCGACGGTCAACAGCCACCACGGCTGCCGGAAATCTCCGGATCTGAGGCATATGGGCTCGCCAGGGCCCGGGGCCCCTGCCCCAGCCCAGAGCCGCGAGGCGGCCGGAGCGCCCGCCCGCGACCACGGAGCCCGAGCCTCCGCGTCGAGACCTTCCCGCAGGGGCCGCAGGCCGAAGCGCCGCCGCCGGACGAAGAGCCGCCGCCAAGAACTTGTCGTTGGAGCCGCGCCGAGGGACTCCCGAACTCCATAGTTGAGAGCGTGCGCGAGGAGGGGGCCTCGCCGCCGCCGTCAACCGCACGGGCCTAGCCCGGCGGCGACCGCCGGCGGCGGCGAGGGAGGAAGCTGGGGAGGAGCGGTGGTTGGGCTAGGGTTTGCTATTCGCCCGAGCCGCCCCAGGAGGAGCGACGCGGGGGCGTTTCGCCACCGAGTATTTGTTCTGGCAGCTGTGGATCTTTTCCCCTTTTTTTTCTTTGCAAATAAGGACACAGATGTTTGTACTGAGTTGATCGTTGACTGACGAGAGGAGTAGGCATTGGCAGTCATTCTGCTATTCATCTCTGTCTCTCAGCTGCGGCCGATGGTAGACACGCACACGCCGACGATGGGTTTCCCTACCACTACATTAGTGGCAGAGATAGGAGAGAAAAGAACAGGGGCGAAGACGCTAGAGAATTTATTAGCTACTACCAATGGTGGAGAATGAAAATAGAGGTAGGGCAAAACTCTAAAAAAAATGATGCAAATACTAAAATAGTGCCAACACATTAACACAATATATGATTTATAACACTTCCTACAATAAATATATTATCCTCTTGAATATAAGTAAACCCTACAAACATACCAATGGCAAAACTCTACTTTCTTATAATCTTACTGATGCATGTAAAATGCATACATGAACTTTGCACTTTAATTGCTTATATTCCAATCATATTTGCATCATATAAGAGTTATATCAATGTTTTATAATGATTTTGGGAATATTTCATAGTTTTCCCATTTATTTGGAATTAACCCTGTTTTTCCAGAAAATGTCTTTTTTAGTGTTTCAGACTTTCCGGGAGCTTCGGGACTCCAAAAAGGGCAAGGCCAAAGAGCACGGTTCAGAATTTTCGAGATGAACGCAATGGGCTTAAATTGAAGACCAGAAACCCAATAGGCTGGAAATGGGAGGGTCCCACGTGGCCTAAAATGCCTGGCCGCGTGGGCTGATGGCTACGTGTTGGTGAACCCCAAGAGGAAGGTTATGATGTAGACAGCAGAAGTTTTCCCTTGAATAATCTACCCAAGGTTATCAATCCAGTAGGACTTGACGATCTATCGGAAGGTTGTTGATGTTGACTCCCCCTGGCGCTAGGGAGCTTGCACCAACGTGGAATCTGCACAGACACAAACCAGAACTTTGCCCAACACGAAACAGAGAGGTTGTCAATCTCTCCGGTCTTGCAGAAACAAAGAGTTAAACGTATGGTGTGGAAAACAGCAGGAAAACAGCAAGTAACAGGAAACAGATGATTGCAGCAGGTTGTGTAAACAGTATGAGGAAATTGGACCAGGGTCCACAGTTCACTAGTGGTGTCTCTCTCAGAACAGATAACTAGCATGTTGGGTAAACAAATTACAGCTGGGCAATTGACAAATAGAGAGGGCATAACAATGCAATACATGCCAAGATGTCTACTATGAAATCTAGTTGGGCATTACAACAAAGTACATAGACCGTTATTCCAACCGCATCTATGCCTAAATAATCCACCTTCAAGGCAGCATCCGCATCCTATTCAGTATTAAGTTGCTAACAACAGATTATTGCATGAAGTAAAGTGTGTAATGTAATCAATACAAGTGCCCTTGGACACTGCACCAATGTTTTATCCCTAGTAGCAACAGCACATCTACCATCTTAGACCTTTCTGTCACTGATCCAGATATCTAGAGACTGAACCCACTATCGAGCATAAATACCCCCTCTTGGAGTCACAAGCATCTACTTGGCCAAAGCATCTACTAGCAACGGAGAGCATGCAAGATCAAGAGCACATAGATAAACAACTTGAATAAACATGGTATCAATATTCATCGGATCCCAGCAAACACAACATCTAGCATTACAATAAGATGATCTTGATCATGTTAGGCAGCTCACAAGATCTAAACATGGAGGCACAAGGTAGAGAGACAACCATCTAGCTACTGCTATGGACCCGTAGTCCAGGGGTGGACTACTCACGCATCACTCCGGAGGCAGGCATGGTGATGTAGAGCCCTCCGGTGATGATCTCCCCTCCGGCAGGGTGCCGGGAAGAGCTTCAGAACTCCTCCGATCTGAGATTGACGATGACGGCCGCGACGGAACTTTTCGTGGAATATGATCGACCGTAATAGGGTTTTCGCGTCGCGGAGAATATATAGGCGAAGAGGCGGCGTCGGTGGCCGAGGGGGGCCACCACGCCATAGGGGGGCGCGGGCCCACCCTGGGCCGCGCCCTAGTGTGGCGTGGCCCCCTGGTGGGTCTGCTCCGACTCCCCTTTGGACTCCGTGATCTCCTCGTGATATTATTGACGATGTCTTTTGTTTCGTCCAATTCCGAGAATATTTCCTTAATAGATTTTCTGAAACCAAAAACAGCAGAAAACAGGGAACTGGCACTGTGGCATCTTGTTAATAGGTTAGTCCCAGAAAATGCATAAAAATGATATAAAGTGTAACCAAAACATGTAGCAATTGATATAATAACAGCATGGAACATCAAAAATTATAGATACGTTTGAGACGTATCAAGCATCCCCAAGCTTAGTTCCTGCTCGTCCTCGAGTAGGTAAACGATAAAAACAGATAATTTTTGAAGTGACATGCTACCAACACAATCTTTGATCAAATAACAATGTAATGCACATGATCTGAATGAAGTGATCCAAGCCAATGGTCTATAGTTTGCAAGCAAGTAAATAAAGAGTAAACATAAGTGATCACACAAGTGCAAACTTTCATGAATAAACTATAAAACATTTAGAGATATAATAGTCTAACATAATAGTTAGTTCACAGCAGCAATAATTTCAACATGAAAGTGTTTGTATCAACACAAAGGAAGATAATAGCTTCAGCATTTGCTTCAACTTTCAACATGTATATCATATAGATAATGTCAATGCAAAGAATATGATCAACCAAACACAAAGTTATGTAAAAACTGTTATACTGGAGTTGACAATGATGTTTGCTTAAGTAGACAGAAAGAAGTGGGAAAACTGACTCAACATAAAAGTAAAAGAATGGCCCTTCGCAGAGGGAAGCAGGGATTAACATCATGTGCTAGAGCTGTAGTTCCCGAAGGCATATAGAGAGCATAAAATATTGTTTTGTAAGGTAATGGTGTATACAGGTGTCAACAAATCAAATAGCAGGTACTTGTCATCTTCCATGGCTAACTAACTTTTAGAGCGGTTCCGAGAGTTTTTAGGACTGCACTTGTAACAAGCACTTATTGGTGACACTCCTCCCAACCATTTACTTTCCACAAACCATGGCTAACCGAATCCTCGGGTGCCCACCAACATTCACCATGGAGGAGTGTCTATTTATTTATTTATAGGGTGGACTAACCAGCTCTTTAATGCAAAATAAAAGGTGGAGAAGCAGATGAAGCTGCCAATCCTTGTAAATTAATTAGCATGGAAGATGACAAATCTCACTACTACGTCCTTATGAGCTTTTCAAGTAGTGACACAAAAAGGAAATGTAACAGTTTTGAGTAGTTAGTAGATAGCACATGAAGAAATTTACTTGGAATGGTGAAAACACCACATAATAGGTAGGTATGGTGGACACAGGTGGCATGGATTTGGCTCAAGGTTTTGGATGTACAAGAAGCATTCCCTCTTAGTACAGAGTTTAGGCTAGCAAGGTTATTATAAGCAAACATCATTATCAACTGGAATAGCAAGAGTGTACATAAAACACAAGGTTTGACGAACCATAGACTCCCACTGTCTTCCTTGTTAACACATAGCCTTCATCCAAAAATTATCTAGACTACTATGGACTTCCAATTATGCAACAGATTATTATAGCAGAAAATCCTTATAGTAGTTCTTCATTAATAGCCATTACTTACATGATGCACAAGCTTAAACATTAATTACTTGACAGCTCAAAACAATTGGCAAGCATCAAATTACTCAAGACAACGATCTAAAAAGATTCATGTAAGCATTTTATACCACTACCACATGCATAGCATTTTTCTGGTCCAACCAAACACCAATCAACTTATTTGACAACTCTCCAAACAGATATAAGTGAAGCAAGAGAGTACTTTCTTCAAAAGAAACTGAAGCTCTAACAAGAGATACATGAAAAACTGAGAGCTAAAGCAATAACAGCAACTAGACAGGAATACTCAACAAGTATAAGTGAAGCACAAGAGTATTCTAATGAAAAAGTGGAGCGTGTCTCTCTCCCAAACATGAATACTAGGATCCAACAAGTATAGCACAGCAAACAAAACAAAACAAACTGAAAACAAAAACACACTGACGCTCCAAGGAAGAGTACACTAGTATGAAGCAATAAAAATATAGCACCATTAGAGATGACCTGATAATTTGTAGATGAAGAAGGGGATGCCTTGGGCATCCCCAAGCTTAGATGCTTGAGTCTTCTTGAAATATGCTGGGGAGGTAAGCCTCCCCAAGCTTAAGCTCTTCACTCTTCTTGATCATGTAATATCATTCTCCTCTATCAACACTTGAAAACTTCCTTCACACCAAAACTTAACAGCTTTTCTCATTAGCAGGTTAGTGCACTAAAAGATAATACTTCAAAGTTCTAGCAAAGACAAAACTCACAAGCCAACTATTTTAAACATTAGCCACTGTTACTAGGCTCAAGTGGGCACTTTTACACGAAAAGAAACCACTTAAAAACTTGTAAAAGAGAGAATGCAAAATAAAAGACAGAATCTGTCAAACCAGAACAGTCTGTAATGACGAATTTTTTCGAGGCACTTACGATGCTCAGATGAAGAACTTTTGAAATAATGAAAGTTGCGTAACATCATCAGGAACATGCACAAAAAGTTTCAGCATTTTTCGATTTTTTCTGATTTTCTACTGAATTAAACGGTGACGAACAGCAATCTGTCCCAATGCAGTCCCGAAAATAAAAACCAACTTTGCATTAGTAACTCTCCTTGGCACAACAAAACAGCAAATAAAAGATACAAAGGAGTTGCTACAGAGGTAAACAAGCATCCTTGACACATGGGTTATCTCCCACAAGTGCTTTTCTTTAATGCCTTTCAGCTAGGCTTTAGGATTTTAATGATGCTCGCATAAGAATAAGAGTTGAAAAACAAAGAGAGCATCAAGAGGCAAATATCAAAATCATCTGAGTCTAACCCACTTCCTATGCAGAGGAATATTGTAGTAAAACAAATCATTGAAGCATAAAGCAGCTAGCATAGGAAGATGCAACAAATCCAACTTTAAAACTTCCAACACAAAGAGAGGTATTTTAGTGACATGAAAACTTTTAAAACCATCTTTCCCTCTCTCATAATAATTTTCAATAGCATCATAAACAAACTCAACAACATAACTATCACATAAAGCATGCTTTTTATGATCTACAAACACATAACTTTTATCAAGCAAGATAGTGGGATCAAAAATTTCAAACCCACTTTTAGACATATTGAAACAAGTTGATTGATCACTCTCAATAGTAGAATTAATAATATTATCAAGCAACATAGGACCATCATCTAGAGCTTTATCATAAACATTTTCTAAGCAAACACTCTCATTACCATGCATTTCGAAATTAGGAATAAAAAGAGGATTATCATAAGACTTATCAAAATAGCATGGATTTTCATAAACAACATTGGGGGAAATATTTGGTACTTCTGTTATTTTTGCTTTCTCTTGAGTCAAGGAATGTTTGTCTACCTCAAATTTATCAAAAGAAGTTATTTCAATAGTATCATTACCAACTTCCCCAAGCTTAATATTTTCCATAGCATTAGCAACAACCATGTTCAAAGAGTGTATACCAATATCATTGGTACTATCATGCAAATAAAGTTCCATAGGTTTTTTAATTTTCTCTTCAAACACATCATGTCCTAGCTCAAGATAAATTTCATAAAGGTTTCTCAAGTTGTTTTCAGCCATAGGACAAGTTTCAAGCAAAGTACCCATGAATAGCAAGCAAAGAACTAGACATAATAACAAACCGAAATAAACTAGATGCAGGAATTTAATTTTTTTGGATTTTTGATTTTTAACAGCAAGCAAAACAAAACTAAAAAACAAGAAAAAACAAAGTAAAGAGATTGGAACTGAGAGCCTCCAAGTCCCCGGCAACGGCGCCAGAAAACAGCTGGTGCCTGGTTGACGGGAGAGTATTTGAGGATGATGATGATGGTGATGATGAGTACTTCCCCGGCAACGGCGCCAGAAAACAGCTTGATGGCTACGTGTTGGTGAACCCCAAGAGGAAGGTTATGATGTAGACAGCAGAAGTTTTCCCTTGAATAATCTACCCAAGGTTATCAATCCAGTAGGACTTGACGATCTATCGGAAGGTTGTTGATGTTGACTCCCCCTGGCGCTAGGGAGCTTGCACCAACGTGGAATCTGCACAGACACAAACCAGAACTTTGCCCAACACGAAACAGAGAGGTTGTCAATCTCTCCGGTCTTGCAGAAACAAAGAGTTAAACGTATGGTGTGGAAAACAGCAGGAAAACAGCAAGTAACAGGAAACAGATGATTGCAGCAGGTTGTGTAAACAGTATGAGGAAATTGGACCAGGGTCCACAGTTCACTAGTGGTGTCTCTCTCAGAACAGATAACTAGCATGTTGGGTAAACAAATTACAGCTGGGCAATTGACAAATAGAGAGGGCATAACAATGCAATACATGCCAAGATGTCTACTATGAAATCTAGTTGGGCATTACAACAAAGTACATAGACCGTTATTCCAACCGCATCTATGCCTAAATAATCCACCTTCAAGGCAGCATCCGCATCCTATTCAGTATTAAGTTGCTAACAACAGATTATTGCATGAAGTAAAGTGTGTAATGTAATCAATACAAGTGCCCTTGGACACTGCACCAATGTTTTATCCCTAGTAGCAACAGCACATCTACCATCTTAGACCTTTCTGTCACTGATCCAGATATCTAGAGACTGAACCCACTATCGAGCATAAATACCCCCTCTTGGAGTCACAAGCATCTACTTGGCCAAAGCATCTACTAGCAACGGAGAGCATGCAAGATCAAGAGCACATAGATAAACAACTTGAATAAACATGGTATCAATATTCATCGGATCCCAGCAAACACAACATCTAGCATTACAATAAGATGATCTTGATCATGTTAGGCAGCTCACAAGATCTAAACATGGAGGCACAAGGTAGAGAGACAACCATCTAGCTACTGCTATGGACCCGTAGTCCAGGGGTGGACTACTCACGCATCACTCCGGAGGCAGGCATGGTGATGTAGAGCCCTCCGGTGATGATCTCCCCTCCGGCAGGGTGCCGGGAAGAGCTTCAGAACTCCTCCGATCTGAGATTGACGATGACGGCCGCGACGGAACTTTTCGTGGAATATGATCGACCGTAATAGGGTTTTCGCGTCGCGGAGAATATATAGGCGAAGAGGCGGCGTCGGTGGCCGAGGGGGGCCACCACGCCATAGGGGGGCGCGGGCCCACCCTGGGCCGCGCCCTAGTGTGGCGTGGCCCCCTGGTGGGTCTGCTCCGACTCCCCTTTGGACTCCGTGATCTCCTCGTGATATTATTGACGATGTCTTTTGTTTCGTCCAATTCCGAGAATATTTCCTTAATAGATTTTCTGAAACCAAAAACAGCAGAAAACAGGGAACTGGCACTGTGGCATCTTGTTAATAGGTTAGTCCCAGAAAATGCATAAAAATGATATAAAGTGTAACCAAAACATGTAGCAATTGATATAATAACAGCATGGAACATAAAAAATTATAGATACGTTTGAGACGTATCATGGGCCCAGCTCGTTTCCACCTCGGAGCTCCGTGGCCGTCGATTTTTGCTCCACCGACATAGTCTTGACCTAAAAACGCCTATAAAAAAGGTCCCCTGGCGTTTCGCGAAAGGAGGCGGCGGAGAAACACAAAACCACGAAACAGAGAGTTAGAAGGCTGCCGCCGGAGAAGATCGGAGGGGAGAAACGTCGCCGGAATCACCTCCGGAGGGCTCCACCCCCCTCCGGCATGTTCATCATCAACATCTTCATCGCCGTTGCTGCCTCCCATGATGAGGAGGGAGTAGTTCTTCATCGGGGCTGAGGGCTCTACCGGTAGCTATGTGGTTCATCTCTCTCTCCCATGATGTGATCTTTATGTGATCATGAGCTTTGTAATCTAATTGAATTCATGGATGTTTCTCCTTCATTGTTTTGCTACTCAAGTGGTTTTATTAATGTAATTTCCGGAGTCACCTTTGTCCCATGGTGTGAAGTTGACAGTGTGCGCATCGTGTGTGACTCTTAGGCTAAAGGTTACAGAAATACTTACCATGAGTTATTCTTGTGTTGGATGTCACTATAAAATTGTGGTGTTTGTTTAGTACTATTTTGGGGCACTCATAGTGACCTTGGGGTTCCCTAGATGTGGAAGACAGACTTTAAGGTGTGCTTTTGTAGCCCTACACGATGGTCTTGGTGTTCTATGATATTGTGGTGTTTGTTCACTCAGACTTTAAGGTGTGGCCCTACGCAGTAGATTGGTATTTCTATCCAACGGGAGAATAGTTCAGAGTAGCAAAGTGAAGAGGAAATATCTATGTATTCAATTGTTGAGAGTGTCCACTAGTGAAAGTATAATCCCTAGGCCTTATTTCCAAGCATCCTAGAAAACCTTTGTCTTGTCCTCTTGCATTGAAGAGGATTGGGACACTTCCACATTCTTGCCTTGTTACATCAAACTTCCATCCATTAAATCAACCACCTTGTTCCTTAAACTTGTTTAGTGCATAATCAACTAAAACTTGTGACACTTTAGTTGTAGGGAATAGATAACTTTTCCTTCTTGCTCCTGCGGATCGATACCTTACTTCCACATTGAGAGGTGCTACAGTGATCCCTTGCTCTTGGGGGTTATCAAGTACTTTTCTGGCGCCGTTGTCGGGAGCGTAGCGCTTAAGTTTCTATTCTTGTGTGCACTAGACTAAGCTTGGGGAGGTTCCTTTTATATCTTGCAATCATCTAAGCTTGGGGAGGTTCCTTTAAACTTGTTTGGTTGTGAGTTTCTCATTAGTTTTATATATATCAAAAACCCATAAAAATTAGAAAATGGAAAACAACAAAAAAATAGAGAGCTTTATGAAATCTATCTTGAGTTAGGACATGATGTGTTTGAAGAGAAAATTAAAAAACATATGGAAAATTGTTTGCATGATGGTAGCAATGTTATCACTATAAATTCTTTGAACACCATTATTGCTGTTGCTCTGGAAAGGTTTAAGCTTGGGGAAGTGGCTGTTGATGAATGTGATATTTTTAGTCCACCTACTATTGAGGATAAAATTTATGTTGATTATAATATGCCTCCTATATACAATGTTTACAATGATGATTATGATGTTTTCAGTCCATCTTCTATTGAGGATATAGTTTATGTTGATGATTACAATGATGGATGTGATAGTTTTACTCCCACTATTACTAATGAAACTGTTTATGCTTATGTGGAGAGTAATGATATTTTTATGCATGTGGATCATGATAAGAATGCTCTATGTGATAGCTATATTGTTGAGTTTATCAATGATGGTACTGAAAGTTTTTATGAGAGAGGGAGACATGATTTCATATATCTCAAAAATATTAAGTCTTCTCTCTTTTTGTTGAAAATTTTGAAGTTGCACTTGCTTTGCCTTCCTATGCTAGTCACTTTGTGCTTTATTGATTTATTTTCTTACAAGATCCCAATGCATAGGAAGTGGGTTAGACTTAAATGTGTTTGATATTTGCTTCTTGATGCTCTTTTATATTCAACTCTTATTCTATGGGAGCATCATTAAAACTATCAAGCCTAGCTATATGGCTATAAAGAAAGCGCTTTGCGGGAGGCAACCCGGTTATTTTTTGTGTGATTTTCTTTGTGTCCTCTTGCTGTACCAAGAGACTTTGTTATAGTTTAGGTTCTGGAATTTTCAATAAAGTGCCAAGTTTTACCCTTTTTGGTTTGAAAAAGTTGCTTATTGAGTTCGGAGATTTTATTCCTGCACGAGTCAGTGCACGGTATGATTTTTAATTCTTATTCTGTAACTCCGAATGAGCTCATATTTGAACTGTAGTTGCAACTTTTCATCCTATGTTTGCATGAATTTTTTCGGAATTTTTCGAGAAAGTTTGGTAGGGTAGAAAAATACGTTTTGCTGCTGCTGTTTTTTGGACAGATTCTGTCCCATTTTGTTTGATGCATGCTTTGAGCTTTTAAGTTGAATCTTTTTGATCCAATTGAGTTTATGAGTAGGCATACAACATTATATACTTTCTGGACATGTCATATGAATTTTTGTTCAAGGATTATATGCAGCAAGGAACCTATTTGTTTATCACTATTAATGCACCCCACAGAAAAGAGATGGAGAAACGGTGTTTTGAAGTTTTTTCACAGGGATTGGAGGAGATGCACCAAGAGCTATCCAAGGATGGTGAAGACCATAAGCTTGGGGATGTGAAGACAACCCCGCTGGACCTACACACTCTCGGTTTGCACACGTCCAACTTCTGTTTTTCGATCGAAACACTTTATCGCATAAACTTGGAGCGTCGTTTTTTGTTTTTGTTTGAGTCTTGAGAGACCACCACACTATCATTTATATATGAGAGAGCTACTGAAATATGGGTTGAAATATGTTGGATGCTTTTATAAGATTGGAAAAAGGGATGTTTGACTTGATTTTTAATGATACATATAGTTGCATGATTCATGAGCTTGTTTATGAGTAATAGTTTGCAAAAAATTCTGTAGAGCTATCACTTATTCATGTTTTGGTGCTGATTGTTATTTTACTTGGTTTAACATGGATTAGTTAGTTCTATGGACACTCATGCATGCATCTAGATGGTCAACTTTCTCCCTTTTGCTAGCCCAAACATTCCAACAAGTCAAAACTTGTTTCCAACACTTCAACCAAAGTTATTCCAGTGAGTCCACCATATCTACCTACTAGCTATATGCTATTCCGAGTATGTTTAACATGTTGTTTGTGTTATCTTACCTTGAATGAAAATGTTTATGTTATTGATTGCAATAGAAAAAGTTGGTTATATAGCTCTCACGAACTTGATGCACAATGTTCTTTTATTTGCATTAATAAAATTTGACCCATTGTGATTAAGATTATGATGTTTGTGGCTTGATGAATGTTTTGGGTTGGAAGTTAGCCCATATGTGCTGTCACATGGCAAGCTTTCAACACGCTCTTCATCTCATTTAGTTGATATCATGTGCTTTTGTCTATGGATGCTTATCATGTTGAAATAAATGTGGAAATAGAGTGAGTTTAAATGAGTTTGTGTAAATGGTTAGAGAGACGCCTGGGCCGCTAATCTAAGCCATGCATCATTCATGGTGGAAATTTACTTACATACTATGGTGAACCTTCTGTGATACACCTTGCAATAAAAAACTATTCCAAATGGTAAATAAAAAGGGTGTTGAGATTGTTCATTTTGTTTGTTTGTCTTGTCATTTTGATATGGGCTTGTTCCATATCTTGGGACAAGAGGTACCCCAGTTGACGCTCTTGATGATACTATTATGCTTACAATGATATTTAATTGAACTTGCTTTGTTTCCCAAGTTGAGTAACACATGGTGTAAGTACTTGTAGTCAAGGGGCATGAGACATTCAACCATTCTTTATCAAGCACACTACTCATATTTGCTTTCACTTTAACCTTAATCATTCAAGATGCTATGATAGGGGCAATGAGAGCTTGACACCAATGAATACCTTACTGCAATCATTAACTTAAGTAGAAGAGTTTGGAAGTTGGATGAAACTTATGCATGCTTTACCTCTACTCACATATACATCTTTCCAAAGTGTACACCTATCATATTCAGATTTCCATCTACACTCTATGACCATTGTAGGATGTTCTGCTTATCATTATGCATACATGTGTTCCATATTACTTGCTACCATGTTACACTTTGTGAACTATCAATAAACATCCTTGTCTTGAATACTTGATATCACTTCATAAACTATTTGCATATTGCTACTCCTTTGAAGAATGAATCATTTTACTATATGTAGCAATAATAATCATCTTTGATATCCATTGTTAAGTATTAAATTGCAAAGTCCATGTTAGTTTTATCATCTTCATACTCGAGGACGAGCATGGATTAAGCTTGGGGATGTTGATGCATGTAAAATGCATACATGAACTTTGCACTTTAATTGCTTATATTCCAATCATATTTGCATCATATAAGGGTTATATCAATGTTTTATAATGATTTTGGGAATATTTCATAGTTTTCCCATTTATTTGGAATTAACCATGTTTTTCCAGAAAACGTCTTTTTTAGTGTTTCAGACTTTTCGGGAGCTTCGGGACTCCAAAAAGGGCAAGGCCAAAGAGCACGGTTCAGAATTTTCGAGACGAACGCAATGGGCATAAATTGAAGACCAGAAGCCCAATAGGCTGGAAATGGGAGGGTCCCACGCGGCCTAAAATGCCTGGCCGCGTATGCCCAACTCGTTTCCACCTCGAAGCTCCGTGGCCGTCGATTTTTGCTCCACCGACATAGTCTTGACCTAAAAACGCCTATAAAAAAGGTCCCCTGGCGTTTCGCGAAAGGAGGCGGCGGAGAAACACAAAACCACGAAACAGAGAGTCAGAAGGCTGCCGCCGGAGAAGATCTGAGGGGGGAAACGCCGCCGGAATCACCTCCGGAGGGCTCCACCCCCCTCCGGCATGTTCATCATCAACATCTTCATCGCCGTTGCTGCCTCCCATGATGAGGAGGGAGTAGTTCTTCATCGGGGCTGAGGGCTCTACCGGTAGCTATGTGGTTCATCTCTCTCTCCCATGATGTGATCTTTATGTGATCATGAGCTTTGTAATCTAATTGAATTCATGGATGTTTCTCCTTCATTGTTTGTGCTACTCAAGTGGTTTTATTAATGTAATTTCCGGAGTCACCTTTGTCCCATGGTGTGAAGTTGACAGTGTGCGCACCGTGTGTGACTCTTAGGCTAAAGGTTACAGAAATACTTACCATGAGTTATTCCTTGTGTTGGATGTCACTATAAAATTGTGGTGTTTGTTTAGTACTATTTTGGGGCACTCATAGTGACCTTGGGGTTCCCTAGATGTGGAAGACAGACTTTAAGGTGTGCTTTTGTAGCCCTACACGATGGTCTTGGTGTTCTATGATATTGTGGTGTTTGTTCACTCAGACTTTAAGGTGTGCTCTTGTAGCCCTACGCAGTAGATTGGTATTTCTATCCAACGGGAGAATAGTTCAGAGTAGCAAAGTGAAGAGGAAATATCTATTTATTCAATTGTTGAGAGTGTCCACTAGTGAAAGTATGATCCCTAGGCCTTATTTCCAAGCATCCTAGAAAACCTTTGTCTTGTCCTCTTGCATTGAAGAGGATTGGGACACTTCCACATTCTTGCCTTGTTACATCAAACTTCCATCCATTAAATCAACCACCTTGTTCCTTATGACACTTTAGTTGTAGGGAATAGATAACTTTTCCTTCTTGCTCCTGCGGATCGATACCTTACTTCCACATTGAGAGGTGCTACAGTGATCTCTTGCTCTTGGGGGTTATCACTTACGTAATTTGATGGATCGAGATTTTTGAATATTACTCACTCGATGTAGCACATCGTCAAGTCGTCAAGAAGCCATCACGATTTTTTAAGCAACTCGGTCTTGATGATATTTGTTGTCTAAAAAGTCCCTTTCAGTTTTTGTCGTTACCACAGGTGAAAGCAATGCCAACTCAACAGGCCGATAAACCGAAGGGAACATGATATGCATTTCAAATGTCATGACAATCTCCAGGGTCTTCAGTTCTCTACTTATATATAAATAATGACTGAGTCAATACAATTAGAATTTTAGCCAATAAAATATACAAAGGCAGCATAGAAAAAAAATGTAATCTATCGCATACCTATATTTGTTTCGGCCATAATCTCAAAGCCTCCTTACATATATACCTAGGACATTGTTTAGAGTCGGGTTTTGTTTGATTGAGAATTGGGTAGTTTCAAGATTGTGGACTCTAGACACGTGCCATGTCCAATCACATATCTTGTACTAAACCTGGATTTATACATGTTGGACGCCATTATTTTGATTTACGAAATATTTCAGTAATATCATATTTATTCTGTAGTAGTGATGAGCAGATGAGCATACAACTCACAAATGTTGTTGACATTGGACTTTCGTGTTGTGGCAGTGCTCGAAATCTATTACTTAATTCGTCTTCAATCTATTGGTTTGTATCTTGTCCATTGTGTATGCTATGTATGTGACAGACCTTCGAACTTTTGATGGGCTATATGTATGTTTGTCTATTGACCATGTTATGATTTGACCATATGTGGTGGACTATGTGAAACTTGATGATATTTGTGAGTTGTATGTTGCCTATGATGGACTATTTAGAACCATTGCTTGTAATGTGAAATATATATACCTATTTTGAATTACAGAAATGTTAAATATCAGCATGCCCCATGTGGCAACTATTGGGAGCTCCTGGGCCGAAAGTTTGGTGAGTGTATACACTCGACATACCTTTGACCGTATGCCAAGTGTACACCTTTGGCAAACACAAGCCACATGGCGCATGATAGAATATCTTTGTCATTCCTTTGCCGACTGTCAGAACACTTCTCAAACGAGTCAGCGGCAAACGCTCGGCCATGGCTCCACGCACGGAGATCTTTTTTCCCTGAAACACTCCAATATAAAATGTGGATTTTGCCCCTAATTTTTTTACCATTTGCCTATATGGACCATCCAAGCTATACAATGTTCTGTTGGACCCCCTTGTTTAACTTTCATGGCTCCGTTCCTGTGCGGCATCAAATTGTCTTCTTCATGCTTTCTTTTTAATGGAGTGTGTTGTTTGCCAAGTACTCCCTCCGTTCACAAAAGGATGTCTCAATTTTGTCTAAACATGCATGTATCTAGACACACATTTGGACAAAGTTGAGACATCATTTTGTGAACGGAGGGAGTATCAGCTATCACACTGGCAAACAGCGAGCTGCTTGTCGAGTGCCGTTTGCGGAGTGTTATACCAGTGCCACGAGCACTCGACAACTCGTCTGAATCCGGTAGCTGAGACATCTTAGTCGTCTTATTCTCACCATGATCTTGGTGTTTAGCTTCCAGTAGTTTCCTTTCTTTGGAGATTTTGCGCTCGGGTTAAAAGGATTGGCAGCGACTCATGATCTTATAAATTACTCCCCCGTTTCACAATGTAAAATGTTTTAGGTGTTACACATACATGTCTAGATTCATACTAAAAATAATGGACACATATACTTAAACGTGTCTAGTTACATGTGTGTGCATGTGCATGTGGAAAAAGACTAAAACATCTTGTATTGTGGAATGGAGGGAGTACTCAATGATGCATGTGAAAAGGGAAACGAACAGTTCACATCATACACCGAAGTAAAACACCAGATAACGACGACCCACGCTACAAATCATACTCGCAACAGAAGAAACATGGCAAAGCTCGTTGCGTAACAAACATGGATTGTTCACGTCGTGATCGCCAAGAAGAAATATCTACACAGTAGATCGGCTCCGATGTGCTGGTCTATTCGGAGTTTCAGACACAATCCTTGGTCAGATCGTTTTCATTTCCTTCTCCAGAAGGCATGAATCATTACGATCGATCAATCACAGAGATGATATTTTCAGATCTTTGGTGGGTAATTATGCGAGCGTGAGAAGCCGATGGAGCAAAAGCATTGGATGAGGCGACACGCGACCCGTCAGTCAGTGGGACCGAGATCCGGTGACTTGCTAGAGGCGAGTCACACGTGAACAGTGTCGTGCCTTCTCCTTTGGCCATTGGATAAAAAATGAACAGACAAGATTAAGTACTGTAGCACATGTACTGTGAACGATATTGTGGCAGGGTCTTGTAGACCAAACGTTGTAGCAGTGGGTCATGTAGATGGTACTGTAGCAGTTTTCTGTTCACGTTCATCCGACCATTAATTTTCGATCCAACGAACGGAAATGATAGGCAAGGCACGGTACTGTTGATAGGTGCCTTGCGTGTGTCAAGGCACTGGATCTCAATCCCAGTCAGTGTCCGTTGATTTCGAACGGGAGCGGCCGCAGTGCATTGCGTTGGGACGACGACATCATGTGTGAGTGACGCGCCACGTAAAGCCGGCAGCGACAGGGACACCACGCGGCGGAACTGCCATGGCCTTGTCTTTCGTTTTTCTCTCTTCTCCTGCCGCGCGAGGCCATCGAGGAGGAGACGTCGCGGGACCCCTTGCCGGACAACGACGCCGAGCAACAGCGCGACGCGGACGCATCTCCCCCCGGATCCGGGCGGCGATCGCGTGAGGAACCCGATCCGCGACGTGTTCGGCGTCGCGCGTCCGGGTCCTGGACCTCGCTGTCATGGCAGATCGCGCTGCTGGGCTCTCGGATTCGAGCACGAGATTTTTCACTCTCCTCCTCGCTCAGCGCGAACATGAGAGCCTTTTCCTGTTTAAAGGATGGTCCATTGCGTCGCGATGAGCTTGGACGTCTGCTCTCGCTTTTCGGGATGCCATCGAGCTGGCCAGTGGCGCGACGACAACGTCTTGCTGTGTCGCAGCTGCAGCCATTCCCATTTCATCTCATGTCTGCTACCGATAGCTCTCTGCAGCATCTGGTGCCAAGTGTTCGCTTCTGCGATTACCTCACATGGCAAAGCTGCTCAAAAGACAGTTCACCTAAATAAATAGCAAAGGTCAAGGGTCTAACGAGCCCCCAGAACCAGCTTAAATGAAGGAGAACAATATCGATCGCGCATATCTCATCACAACCTTCTCCACATTCGTTGTTCTACAAGATTTATCGTACGAAGGGAAACAATCATGGATTCTGTTAGCTACCCCATCACAGATCGATGGATTCAGTAACAAGAGTGGCTTAGGATTCAGTTACAAGCGTAGCTAGTGTCGATTACAAGCACATATGTGCCGAATTGGGGAAGTAGCTAGGTAGGTTTGGTAGAACAGGTAGTGAGGTTGGCGCCGTCGCCGTGCCATAGCCGTGATCGATCTTCGATGAGTTCTTCTTGGATCACACGCCAGATATAGACTCAGGTTGTCCAGCTGTCTCCCGTGACCTGAGGGTTAGGCTTCTTTGCTCTCGTGCTCTTCTGGCGGGCCGCAACTCTTAATGGGCTGGGTGCCTGGTGGACTGGCAGCCCATCAGCTGGTAGGGTGCTAACACCCCCCTCCCCTTCATTCGCAGCTTGACCCCAAGCTGCGGCTCCTGGGAAGCGAGACTGAACCTCGTCGATGCCTTCCCATGAATCAGGTAGAGCTCCACCAGACCAGAACTTGCACAACCATCCTGTTGGCCTTTGCTTTGCGACGCCGGTCCAGAACTTGCACAGGTATGACAAACATATTAGTATCATTTGGAAGGGTAGAGGATACCTGATACGTTGCCTTCAGTACCTTTCGGAGAAGAGAGACATGGAAAACCGGGTGAATGGTGGAGGTTTCTGACAATGCCACTCGGTATGCCACCTGACCAATGCGATCAGTAATGGTGAAAGGCCCAAAGTATTTGAAGGAGAACTTGTGACAAGCACGCTTAGCAACTGAACTTTGGACATATGGTTGCAACTTGATAAACACCTTGTCGCCCACTGCAAAGACATGCTCAGAGCGATTTTTATCCGCTTGATGTTTCATGCGGTCACGTGATCTGAGTAGATGCAATTTGATCAGTGCTGTCATATCCTGTCTCTCAGATAACCAGTCCTGTAGATCAGATGCTAGAGTAGCCGAAGCTGATTCAATTCCCCAATGACGTGGTTCATCACCATAGAGCACCACGAATGGAGAAGTACCCAATGCGCTATGCCAACTAGTGTTATACCAATACTCGGCCAATGCTAGCCGCGAGCTCCACTTTTTGGGACAAGAATGAACAAAACAACGCAGGAAAGTTTCCATGCATTGGTTGACGCGCTCCATATGCCCATCTGACTCTGGGTGATATGGTGGCTCATCCTCAACTGAGTATCAGTCAGACGAAAAAGTTCTCTCCAAAACTTACTTGTGAAAACTAGATCTCTGTCGAAGATGAGTGAGTTAGGGAGACCATGGAGCCTATAAATCTGATCCACATAAGCTGTTGCAACCTGAGACACTGAGAAGGGGTGAGCCAGAGGAATGAAATGGCTGTATTTCGAAAACTTGTCAATTACGACCAGAATGCAATTGTATTTCCTAGATTGTGGTAACCCTTCCACGAAATCGAGGGACACCATTTGCCAAGCATGATCAGGGACTGGCAATGACTCAAGCAAACCTGGGTATCTGTTCCTGTCCGGTTTGGCCTGCTGACAAATTTGGCATGATTGCACATACTCTGTTACCATGGCACGCATACGAGTCCAGGAGAAAAGAGTTCTCAGTCTATGATAGGTTGCGAGAGCTCCCGAGTGGCCACCCACTGCTGAATCATGACAAGCCTTCAGGATGGAGGTCTGCAATGGAACATTGTGCCCCAACCAGATGTGGTTTTTGTATCGAAGCAAACCGTCAACAAACGTGTATGTTTGTGAGAGTCAGGACTTGTTTGGATGTCACTGATGATCTTGCTGGCCACTGTGTCTGTTGCATAGCTTTCTTTGATTTGCTCCAACCAGATAGGTTGGCAAAAGGATATAGCAGTGAGTATCTCGGTATCAGACACGGGGCGTTGAGATAAAGCATTTGCTGCACTATTATCAGCCCCTTTTCTGCAGCATAACTTGTAACGAAGGCCTAGCAACTTGGTGAATGCACGCTGTTGCCAAGGAGTGTGTAGCCTTTGCTCCTCGAGGTGGACAAGGCTGCGATGGTCTGTTTTGATGATGAATTCAGCAGTCTGCAAATATTGTCGCCAATGTTCCTAAGCAAAGATGACAGCCATTAACTCTTTCTCATAAGTGGACAGACCCTTCGGATGAGGGCCCAAAGCTTTGCTCAAATAAGCAATAGGATGACCATCTTGTTGCAGCACGGCACCAATACCCAATTCACTGGCATCAGTCTCGATGATAAAGGTTCTGGAAAAATCCGAGAGAGCAAGCACAGGAGCACTTGTGAGCTTTGCTTTCAGTGTTTCAAATGCAGTTTGACAAACACTAGTCCACATGAATGGTATGTTCTTTTTGGAAGATGTGTCAGTGGTCTTGTAATAACCCCATAATTAGGCACAAACTTTCTGTAATAACCAGTGAACCCCAACACCTGCCGCAGTTCCTTCACATTCTGAGGCACCAGCCATGACTGCACCTTCTGAATTTTTTCAGTTTCTGTTGCAACACCTTCCCCACTGATGACAAAACCCAAATATGACAAGCTACGCTGAGCAAACGAACACTTGGACTGCTTGACATACCATTGATCACGCTGGAGTAAAGAGAGTACCTCCTGGAGATGCATGACATGGTATTCAAGTATGCGCGAGTAGATGAGAATGTCATCGAAGAAGACAAGAGCACATCGACATAGGACTGGTTGGAGTGTGGAATTCCTTGCTCCCTGAAAGGTTGCTGGTGCTCCAGCCAAACCAAACGGCATTACCTTGTACTCATAGTGACCAGAGTGAGTTTGAAACGATGTCTTGAATCCCCCTCCTCTGCCAATCTGATCTGGTGATAACCAGCTCGCAGATCAAGCTTACTGAACCAACTGGCTCTAGATAGTTCATCGAGTAGCTCATCTATTACTGGAATGGAAAGATGGATGGAGAGGTGAGTGCATTCAAGCGACGGTAATCTATACACATGCGCCATTCACCTCCTTTCTTCTTGACCAATATCACTGGTGAAGAAAAAGAGCTACGGCTGCGCTGTATGACGCCACTGGCTAACAGTTTGCTACTTGTTTTTCAATCTCATCTTTTGTCTTGGGGAATGACGATAAGGCCTCATATTAACTGGCGGGGCCCCTGGCAACAGTGGTATGCTGTGATCACAACTATGCCGTGGCGGTAGTTCAGATGGTGTTGTAAATAGAGCAGCAAAATCATCAACAATTGCTTGTACCTCAGCAGGAACACTGTCCTCTGGAACTGGAACAGTTGTCATTGTTGTTTGGCCATCTGTTGACTCACAAAGAAACACAACATGCTCAATTTCATTTGCTAGGAGCATTTGCTGGAGTTGCAGTTTGGAAACAACTGCACATCTATTTGCTTGCACTTGTTGCCCCTGCAGACTGACAGTGTCACCATTCACTTGTAACGATAGTTTCTTAGTGACCCAATTAATGTCAGGATTATGTTGTTCCAACCAATCCATGCCGAGAATGATGTCAAACCCTCCCAATGGAAGGATCTTGAATGTTGTTTGAAATTCCTGCTGTTGCACTTGCCAAGGACACTGGAACAATTCCTGAGTCCACTGTAGCTCATCACAGTTTGCTATTTTCACTCGTGAAGTCTGAGCAAGAGGAGGACACACATGAGACTGATTTGTTATCAACTTGGCATTGATAAATGAAGTAGAACTACCTGAATCAACCAGGATAGATACCTCCCTGTCATACACAGTTGCTGACAACTGAAGAAGCACAGAAGCATCATTACCGTTGAATGCTTGCAGAGAAATGGCATAAACTGTGTCAGTCACCGTTGCTTCTGGTGGACTTGGTTCTGCACTGACAGTGTCTTCCACTCCCATGAGTTCCATCAGCTCCTCCAGCACATGTAACTGTATTGTCTTAGGACATACATGATCTTGACCCCAACGTTCCCCACATTTGAAACAGAGGCCTCTAGCACGTCTGTAAGAACGCAATGTGGCCAGTTGATTTCACTCTGGAGTTGCTTGTTTCGGGCTTTGGACGGCTTGCTCTTGTACTGTCCACACCTCTGCGATCACTGACTGGTTGATGAAACACCCGAGCTTGCTGTGCTGGGAAGTGTGGCTGGAAACGTGGAGCTGGTCTTGCATAAGCATCAGGGAAACGACTAGTGTCCTGATAAGTTCCTCCATGTACTTCCTCTTGGACTAATGCCAAAGCACACGCAGCATCCAAATCAGGAGGTCGCTGCACCATCACTGCTGCCTTCAAATCGGACCAAAGACCTCCGATAAACCTCATGAGAAAGTAATAGGGATGAATCTCATCAGAACAGGAAAGCAGCTTGTTCATAATGTTTTCAAAAGCAACTATATACTCCTGAACAGTATGAGTTTGTTTAATGGCATAGAATTTGCGGATTAATTGCTGGTGTCTATCTCTACCGAACCGCACACACAACGTGCTGCAAAAACTTTCCCAGTTACAGGCTAGCAACTTCTTACGAACTGCCTGCAACCAGACAGCCGTAGTGGGTGAAAAATTGAGCGTAGCCATTTGCACCCAATATGATTCCTGGATGTTGAACACCGAAAAGTACTGCTCCGCCAAATCCTTCCATAACTGTGGATTTTCACCGTCAAACACCGGGAACGGCATCGACGGTGGTGTCTGACCACAGATCGCGAGTTGATCCACTATTGGTGACTGCGGAATCGAAGATTGATGGGGGACGATCGTATCGTTGGCCGGAGGGGTTACCGGAGCCGTGGGGCCATCGTTAACCGCCGTCCGTAGGTGAGAATCGTCGTCGTGGCCAGTGGCCCGAGGAGAAGCCGACAACTGTGGATCGATGTTGGCCTTGGATGCTGAAGGATCGGCGAGACCCTTCGGGATGTCTCCTCTGCATCCTGGAAATCGTCGTGGTAGACGTGTTGCTGAAGGGGATCCACCGCGACCTGAAGCCCATGGATCTGCTTGTCCACGCGCGGCGACCACGCCCGAGTTCCTCCGCGATGGCGCTCTTGATTTCGGCGTTCCACTCCTTGAAGAAATCACGAAGATCCTCCTTGGTGACCGGATCCATGGTTCGCGAGCGATCCGTGAGGCTTTTTGGTGGCGGGTTTCGATGATGGACGAAGCTAGATCGAGGATCTAGCGACTGTATTTTTTGCTCTGATTCCTGGCTCTAGATACCATGTGTTAGCTACGCGATCACAGATCGATGGATTCAGTAACGAGAGTGGCTTAGGATTCAGTTACAAGCTAGCTAGTGTCGATTACAAGCACAGATGTGCCGAATTGGGGAAGTCGCTAGGTAGGTTTGGTAGAACAGGTAGTGAGGTTGTCACCGCCGCCGTGCCAAAGCCGTGATCGATCTTCGATGAGTTCTTCTTGGATCACACGCCATATATAGACTCACGTTGTCCACCTGTCTCCCGTGACCTGAGGGTTAGGCTTCCTTGCTCTCGTGCTCTTCTGGCGGGCCGCAACTCTTGATGGCTGGGTGCCTGGTGAACTGGCAGCCCATCAGCTGGCAGGATGCTAACAGATTCCTGATGAATGACAAGCTCATATTACATGCATGTTTGTTCTAACAGCCAACAACACCACATATGTATGGCAGTTTTCTTGGCAACAAGATCAGACAAGATCTTCCTAATAGTCTATCATTACTGTTGCTCCTCAGTCCAGAGTTGGATAAAGCCCATTCACACTCATACCTCCATCAACAGAGATTGTCTGACCGGTAATGTAAGTCGAGCCAGGCATACAGAGAAAAACAACTAGCGACGACACTTCTTCTGGTTCCCCGATACGCCTAAGCGGAGTTCGACTCTTAACAACGCCATCTAACATTTTATTTGCCGCCAAAGGCTGCACACAAACAGACAAGAAAATATGAGAGGAAAGTTATTGAATAGATGCACTAGCCAATTATTGCAAAAGTTCAAACTGATGGGAAGGGCTAGACTTTATATTTAACATTCCCCCTCACGTCTAGGCTGTGGACGTACAGGAAGACCCTCAGACTGGGATCGATGACAGATGCAACTATTTTTACATAATAGTGCGTTAGTCGGTCTTAAACTTGAGACCTCTTTGCTCTGATACCATATTGAATAGATGCACTAGCCAATTATCCCAAAAGTTCGAACTGATGAGAAGGGTTAGGCTTTATATTTAACAAAAGTTCATGGTTATTTTCATTTCTTGGGTGGTGGGGGGTCAAATACTAGCCCTCGCGAGTACTCAAGGAGAATTTGCACATAGGCTTAAAAACAAGAATGAACAATAATCTGTTAGTGTAAAACTGGACACTTCATATGTACATGGACTACAGCTTTGCCAAGGAAGATGCAGACTAGGACCAATAAACTATATTATGATTTAACCTTATATTTTCTATGCAAGATACAGATGAGAACAAATGGTTACACAGCTACTCTTAATACATGTTTAAGTAGATATAAGAAATGAGTACAGATATGCAACTCCAGTTTCAGTCAGACAGAGTCTCGGCTCGGTAGCTGGCTACAAAATTTGTGCATAAAAAATTATGAGAGGCATCGATAAGTTGGAAGACCAATACTACAACGAAAGCACCCCCTTTTGGCTATAATCACTGTGCAGAACTATAAGGTAATACTAAGGGGTGCCCAACAATCTTCAGCTCAGCATGAACTGATAGTTCCTCAACCAGTCAACCCAAAACCTCATCTCATTGACTAAAATACTCTAGATAGGCCGAAGCCGACACTATGTTTTCATTACCTGTATTTTTTTAATTGATTTACCCCAATTTCTATTACTCTCGTAACTCAAGCACATGTTTATAACCCTGTATACATTAGCAATAACACCAAAAAGTACTAGCAATTAGACTTTAAATAGGTTCTAGAAAAATGCTAATACATGTATTAAGACAAACAGAAGTAAGATCCTTACTCCTTCAATAAGTGAAGTGAAGATGTACCCCGGGGCAACAGCGTTGGTTCTTATGTTGTCTTTTGCCCATTCACATGCTAAGTTCTTGGTCAACTGGTTCATGGCACCTAAGCAACAGTTATCAATGGTTATGCATGATAGACGCACACTTGATATTTTGCTATTGCTGTTACCTTTAGTCATGGCATAGACAGTTCCGCTATATAGGGCTACAATTCCAGCAATGGACGTTACAAGAATAATGCTGCCCAATCCAGATGCTTTTATAAGAGGATGCGCAAGTTGGCACAAATGATAGAGGAGGGCGATTTGGTGCCCGAGCACAAATGAACACGATATCTCGACCATGCAAGCGACGTTGAGATTCGGTACAGGTTCTTGTCCGCATGCGCGACGTCTTGGTAAAATCCTTGACGACGCGGTGAATATCGAACACCTACCTCGGCTGTGGGCCCCGCTTGTGACGCCAGCAACGTTATGCCGTCGTGGTCCGTCGGAACGAGGAAATTTCTTACCCTTTGGGCACGTATCGACCACCCCGTTCTTATCCTCTCGCTACAGTAGGGAGGGGCGGAAGGAGAGGCGACCGGAAGCTTCGAGTCTCGCCGGCGAATCCGTTGCTCCCCTCCGCCTCCGGCCGCCGTCTCGGCGCCGGGAGGTGGAGGGGAGCTCTGGAGGTCGTCGTGTGTGTAGCTAGGTTCTTGTTTAGGTTAGGGTTCTGTTTCCTGGCGGCGCCCTCGAGAACGGTGGCGATGGCGTTGCTCCGTGGGAATAATCCCTCCCCCTCCCTTCCCCGTTTTGGCGGCGACGCCGGGGAGGTCATGGAGGTTTGGTGCTCCTAGTGTGGCCGTCGGTGCGGAGACGACGGCCGGCTGTGGGAGCTTTTGTCCCCTGCTCTCTTCTTCGTCGGCGTTTGGCTTCTCCTGGCCTTGCTCTGGAGGTGCTGGGGGTGTGGTGGCGGCAGTCCGGCGGTGGTCGTCGGGTGTGCTACTGCGTGTTGTTGTCTTGTGTCCTTCTTCTCTTCTGTTCCCGGCCAGCCGTGGTGGCGGGGGGGGAAGAGGAGTGGAGGTGGTGCGGGGTGACGTGCTCTTGGGTTCGGGCGGCAGCAGTCTTGTGCAGGTTTGGAGGCTCGTTGGTGCCAGGTGTAACATCCCAAAATTATCAACAAGTATTATTAGTTCCAAAATGAGAGCCAACAAAAACTTTTGTTAAAATATATGTGTTGATCTCATACTCTTGCTTGTGTTGTTTATTTCTTCTTGTTGGTGTGTTGCTTGCTCTAAAGACAAACATGAAGAAAGGAGAGAAATAAAGTAGAAGCAAAACAAGAAAAATAAATGTGGCAAGTGCCACACAAATTCTCCAAGTGAGGATCTCAATTTGTTTCCAACAAAACTCAGTGGAGTGGTAGTGCAAACCCTCCCATTTCATCCTTACTACTTATCTCTCTCAAATAATATTTTCAAATTAGTTTTTAAAATTCAAAAGTAAACAAAGTAAAATAAATTAAAATGCCATAATTGAAACACTATAAAAGAAAATGTTTCAAAACATTTTATTTTGCAAAGCCAATTTTTGTGGAGCTTCTGCACATTATGAGAAGGCCCACAAATTTTGCCAAATTTTTCTAAATTGATCTAG
The DNA here is from genome assembly GCA_947311845.1 of Poa pratensis. Classification (NCBI taxonomy): domain Eukaryota; kingdom Viridiplantae; phylum Streptophyta; class Magnoliopsida; order Poales; family Poaceae; genus Poa; species Poa pratensis. Next base: position 26,385,907 of record CAMZMU010000117.1, read on the forward strand.
TGCCTCAAATTAAAATCAAGAAGTACTACTGATATAACAGAAGGACTAAAAAGTAAATAGAAGAAAGAAGAAGGAAAGGAAGCAACGCACAGGAGCCAGGGGGTTTTTGCAAAAACGTCGTCGTCTCCTACCTCCCCTAGCTCACTGTCGCCGTGCGTGTCGCCATGGCCGCAGCGCGCTCGTCGCCGTTCCAGGCCCCCAGGGCCCCCCTTGCTCGCGTTCTCCTCGCCCGTGCCTCTGCACCCTCTGCTGGCAGAGGAGAGCCTCTCCCCCGCCATTACGCCGCTGTCTCCCGTTTCTCCGCCGTGGTTGAACGGACGGTGGTGGCTCTAGGTTAATAGTGCCAGAAACAATTGCTTGTACGTCACACGTCAGTTGGGCCCCAAGAGGAAGGTATGATGAGTGCAGCAGTAAGTTTTCCCTCAGTATGAAACCAAGGTTTAATCGGACCAGTAGGAAAACGAGGTTTGCTTCGAAGGTGTTGGTGGAGGAGTGTAGTGCGGCGCAACACCAGGGATTCCGGTGCCAACGTGGAACCTGCACAACACAATCAAATTACTTTGCCCCAACTTAACAGTGAGGTTGTCAATCTCACCGGCTTGCTGAAAACAAAGGGTTAAACGTATCGAATGGAAAATGATGTTTGTTTGCATAAAACAGTAGAGAACAATGATTGCAGTAGATTGTATTTCAGATGTAAAAGAATGGACCGGGGTCCACAGTTCACTAGTGGTGTCTCTCCAATAAGATAACTAACATGCTGGGTAAACAAATTACAGCTGGGCAATTGACAATTGATAAGTGCATATAACATGCATGTGTGAGCTGTGGTGTCTACTATGAGATTCATTTGGGCATTACGACAAAGTACATAGACCGCTATCCAGCATGCATCTATGCCTAAATAGTCCACTTTCCGGTTAACATCCGTACCCCTTCCAGTATTAAGTTGCAAGCAACAGACAATTGCATTAAGTAATGTGCGTAATGTAAACAATACATTCATCCTTGAATAAAGCATTGCTGTTTTACCCCTAGTGGCAACAACACATCTACAACCTTAGAACTTGCTGTCACTATCCCAGGTTAAATAGAGGTTGAACCCAACTATCATGCATAAATACCCCTCTTGGAGTTACAAGTATTCACGTGGCCAAGGCTTCAACAAGTAACGGAGAGCATGCAAGATCACAAATGACATAGACATGATAATATAATATTCAGCTCCACATAGGTATCAATATAAGTCAGATCCCAGCAAACACAACATGTAGCATTACAATAAGATGATCTTGATCATGATAGGCAGCTCACAAGATCTAAACATGATGGCACAAGTGGAGAAGACAACCATCTAGCTACTGCTATGGACCCATAGTCCAAGGATGAACTACTCACGCATCACTCCGGAGGCGGGCATGGCGATGTAGAGCCCTCCGGTGATGATTCCCCTCTCCGGCAGGGTGCCGGGAAGAGCTTCAGAACCCCCCGAGTTAGGGTTGACGACGGCGGCGGCAGCGAATATGTTCTGGATGAAAGGCTCGGTGTTTTAGGGTTTTCGCGTCTCGGGGAATAAATAGGCGAAGGGGCGATGTCGGCGGACCCCCGAGGGGCCCAAACCACCAGGCGCGGCTGGGCCCACTGCCGCGCCCTGGTGGTTTGGCCACCTCGTGGCTCTTCGTCTCTCCTTCGGACTCCGTGTACGTGCTGGAAAAATAGGGACCTGGCCTTTTGTTTCGTGCAATTCCGAGAATATTTCCAGAAGTAACTTTCTGAAACCAAAAACAGCAGAAAACAGGGAACTGGCACTGTGGCATCTTGTTAATAGGTTAGTCCCAGAAAATGCATAAAAGTGATACGAAGTGTATATAAAACATGTAGCAAATGGTATAATATAAGCATGGAACAGCAGAAATTATGGATACGTTGGAGACGTATCAAGCATCCCCAAGCTTAGTTCTACTCGTCCTCGAGTAGGTAAAACGATAACAACAAATAATTTCTGAGGAGACATGCTTTCACACAATCTTGATCAATATATTGCAAGGCTCATGTCATGAATGAAGTGACTCAAAGCAATGATCTATAGTTTGCTAACAAATAGATAAAGAGTAAACAATGAATCATATAAGCAAAAACTTTTCATGAATAGTACTTTCAAGACAAGTATCAAAAAGTTTTGCATAAGAGGTAACTCATAAAGCAATAGATTCAAAGTAAAAGGCATTGAAGCAACACAAAGGATGATTAAGTTTCAGCATTTGCTTTCAACTTGTAACATGTATATCTCATGGATAGTTGTCAACATAAAGCAATATAACAAGTGCAATAAGTAAATATGTAAGAATCAATGCACACAAAGTTGACACAAGTGTTTGCTTCTAAGATAGAAAGGAGTAGGTAAACTGACTCAACATAAAGTAAAAGATAGGCCCTTCGCAGAGGGAAGCAGGGATTAAATCATGTGCTAGAGCTTTTTAAGTTTTCGAAAGCATATAGAGAGCACAAAATAAGTATTTGAGAGGTGTTTGTTGTTGTCAACGAATGGTAGTGGGCACTCTAACCCCCTTGTCAACCAGACTTTCAAGAGCGGCTCCCATGAAGGACGTTATCTCTACCAGCAAGGTAGATCATCCCTCTTCTCTTTTGTTTACACATGTATTTTAGTTTCTTTATAGATGACACTCCTCCCAACCTTTTGCTTACACAAGCCATGGCTAACCGAATCCTCGGGTGCCTTCCAACATTCACATACCATGGAGGAGTGTCTATTGCAAAATTAAGTTGCTTACTGATAAATCAGGGCAAAACATGTGAAGAGAATTATTAATGAAAGTTGTAATTAATTGGGGCTGGGCACCCCGTTGCCAGCTCTTTTTGCAAATTATTGGATAAGCGGATGTATATGCCACTAGTCCATTGGTGAAAGTCTGTCAGAAGTAAATGACAAGATTGAAAGATAAAACACCACATACTTCCTCATGAGCTATAAAACATTGACACAAATAAGGAGTAATAAAGTTTTGAATAGTTTAAAGGTAGCACATGAAATATTTACTTGGAATGGCAGGAAATACCACATAGTAGGTAGGTATGGTGGACACAAATGGCATGGGTTTTGGCTCAAGTTTTGGATGCACGAGAAGCATTCCCTCTCAGTACAGAGTTTAGGCTAGCAAGGTTGTTTGAAGCAAACACAAGTATAAACCGGTACAGCAAGAATCACATAAAAACATATTGCAAGTATTATAAGACTCTACACTGTCTTCCTTGTTGCTCAAACATTTTACCAGAAAATATCTAGACCTTAGAGAGAACAAATATGCATCCCAAGTCTCAACAAGCTCTACGGTAGTTCTCCACTACTAGGCTTTAACTACATGATGCAAGAGCTTAAACATGATCTACTTGAGAGCTCAAAACAATTGCAAAGCATCAAATCAAAACAAGACAATGATCTACAAGAATGCATATGTCTTTTCCAATACCAACTACTACATGTAGCATTTTCTTTCTTCCAAACAAACACCAATAATTTATTAAACATAAACTCTCCAAATGATAATATAATGCAGCAAGAGAGTATTTATAAACAAGTGCTAACAGCTCGAAGAGATGCATGAAAAACAGGAGCTAAAAGCACTGCAGTAGCTAGTTAAGAATACTCAACAAATATAAGTGAAGAACATGAGTATTCACATGAAAAAGCGGAGCGTGTCTCTCTCCCACACAAGGATTGCTAGGATCCGAATTTATTCAAACAAAAACAAAAATAAAAACACACAGACGCTCCAAGTAAAGCGCATAAGATGTGAAAGAATTAAAATATAGTTTCACTAGAGATGACCTGATAAGTTTGTTGATGAAGAAGGGGATGCCTTGGGCATCCCCAAGCTTAGACGCTTGAGTCTCTCTGAATATGGTTGGGATGAACCACGAGGGCATCCCCAAGCTTAGACGCTTGAGTCTCTCTGAATATGGTTGGGATGAACCACGGGGCATCCCCAAGCTTAGGCTTTTCACTCTTCTTGATCACATAATATCTCTCTTCTCGCTTGATCCTTGAAAACTTCCTTCACACCAAACTCAAGACAGTTCTCATTAGAGGGTTAGTGCATAAACAAAAATTCTCATATTCTGTAATGATACAATCAATCCCAAAGCTTCTAGACATTAGCTACAGCCACCAATGCTTTGTGGAGCAAAGAAATCCACACAAACACAGTAAAAGAGCGAATGCAAAACAAAAGGCAGAATCTGTCAAAAATAGAACAGTCTGGAATGACGAATTTTTTCGAGGCACTTAAGATGCTCAGATGGATCTGGCCTAAAATAATGAAAGTTGCGTACATATCTCAGGAATATGCGTGATTTTTCACAGAATTTTTTGAATTTTCTACAGGGAGATAAGCTCAAATCCGTGACAGCTAAAAATCTGTCACTGCGCAGAAATCCAAATCTTGCATCAACTTTCAATATAGAACTTTACTTGGCACAACATTGCGATAAAATAAAGATACAAAGGAGTTGCTACAGAAGTAACAAAACTCCTTGACTCAATAAAACAAAAATAACAGCAAATAAAAACAATGGGTTGTCTCCCATAAGCGCTTTTCTTTAACGCCTTTCAGCTAGGCGCAGAAAGTGAAAATCAAGTGTTATCAAGAGAAGAAGCATCAACGGAGAGTTTAGAAGTTTTCTCAACGATGCATTGCACTTTATCTATGTAAGTTTCAGAAACTCCCCTTTCATTACTTTTAGGTAAACTATCCTCATCAAATAAATTTTCAGGCACAATCCAATTAAAGTTCTTTTCTAGTGCCTCATGCATTCCTGCAATCTTAAAAGAATTGGTATTTTATTCTCTCCTTCATAACTAGTTTCTTTAGTGTACTTGGATCTTTCCTTCTCTAATTTTTCAAGTATATTGGCGATATCAATGTAATAACCAAGCATCCTATATCGCATAAAAACTTTTCTAGCTTCACTAGCTACATCTCCAAATTCTTTGAGAAGGGTTTCAAAAACAAAATCCTTCTTTTCCCCCTCTTCCATATCATGAAGTCTAAGAAACATATGCTGCATTATAGGGTTAAGGTTAACAAACTAGCTTCAAGCATGTGGACTAAGGAGGCAGCAGCAATTTCATAACTAGGGGCAAGTTCTACCAAGGATCTATCTTCAAAATCTTTCAGCTTGCTAACATGACTAAAAAATCTTCGATGTTGTCTCTTCCAATGATAGACCCACTACCCACAGATATTTTTTTTAAAGTGTACTTAGGGAGGCATGATGAAATAATAAAAACTAAACAGAAAATAAACTAGATGCAAGTAACTAATTTTTTTTGTGTTTTTGATAAAGAGAGCAAACAAATAAAATAAAAATAAACTAAGCAAGACAAATAACAAAGTAAAGAGATTGGGTGTGAGAGACTCCCCTTGCAGAAGCAATTCTGTTTCCCCAGCAACGGCGCCAGAAACGTTGTTGGTGGCTCTAGGTTAATAGTGCCAGAAACAATTGCTTGTACGTCACACGTCAGTTGGGAACCCCAAAAGGAAGGTATGATGAGTGCAGCAGTAAGTTTTCACTCAGTATGAAACCAAGGTTTAATCGGACCAGTAGGAAAACGAGGTTTGCTTCGAAGGTGTTGGTGGAGGAGTGTAGTGCGGCGCAACACCAGGGATTCCGGTGCCAACGTGGAACCTGCACAACAATCAAAACTATTTTGCCCCAACTTAGCAGTGAGGTTGTCAATCTCACCGGCTTGCTGAAAACAAAGGGTTAAACGTATCGAATGGAAAATGATGTTTGTTTGCATAAAACAGTAGAGAACAATGATTGCAGTAGATTGTATTTCAGATGTAAAAGAATGGACCGGGGTCCACAGTTCACTAGTGGTGTCTCTCCAATAAGATAACTAACATGCTGGGTAAACAAATTACAGCTGGGCAATTTGACAATTGATAAGTGCATATAACCATGCATGTGTGAGCTGTGGTGTCTACTATGAGATTCATTTAGGCATTACGACAAGTACATAGACCGCTATCCAGCATGCATCTATGCCTAATAGTCCACTTGCCGGTTAACATCCGTACCCTTCCAGTATTAAGTTGCAAGCAACAGACAATTGCATTAAGTAATGTGCGTAATGTAAACAATACATTCATCCTTGAATAAAGCATTGCTGTTTTACCCCTAGTGGCAACAACACATCTACAACCTTAGAACTTGCTGTCATATCCAGGTTAAATAGAGGTTGAACCCAACTATCATGATAAATACCCCTCTTGGAGTTACAAGTATTCACGTGGCCAAGGCTCACAAGTAACGGAGAATGCAAGATCACAAATGACATAGACATGATAATATAATATTCAGCTCCACATAGGTATCAATATAAGTCGGATCCCAGCAAACACAACATGTAGCATTACAATAAGATGATCTTGATCATGATAGGCAGCTCACAAGATCTAAACATAATGGCACAAGTGGAGAAGACAACCATCTAGCTACTGCTATGGACCCATAGTCCAAGGATGAAACTACTCACGCATCACTCCGGAGGCGGGCATGGCGATGTAGAGCCCTCCGGTGATGATTCCCTCTCCGGCAGGTGCCGGGAAGAGCTTCTGGAACCCCCGAGTTAGGGTTGACGACGGCGGCGGCAGCGAATTATGTTCTGGATGAAAGGCTCGGTGTTTTAGGGTTTTCGCGTCTCGGGGAATAAATAGGCGAAGGGGCGATGTCGGCGGACCCCCGAGGGGCCCAAACCACCTCCAGGCGCGGCTGGCCCACTGCCGCGCACCTGGTGGTTTGGCCACCTCGTGGCGAGTCTTCGTCTCTCTTCGGACTCCGTGTACGTGCTGGAAAAATAGGGACCTGGCCTTTTGTTTCGTGCAATTCCGAGAATATTTCCAGAAGTAACTTTCTGAAACCAAAACAGCAGAAAACAGGGAACTGGCACAGTGGCATCTTGTTAATAGGTTAGTCCCAGAAAATGCATAAAAGTGATACGAAGTGTATATAAAACATGTAGCAAATGGTATACTATAAGCATGGAACAGCAGAAATTATGGATACGTTGGAGATATATCAGACGGCGCCGGCCAAAATTGGCCCAGCCCACGGCACCTCGACACGCGATCCGCTACGCCGCGAACCCTAGCCCACGCCCGGACCCCCCAGACACCGCGCGCCGGCCTCTCCCGCCCTCTGGACGCCGCTGGACCGCGACCACCGTGCGCCGCCGTCGCGCCTATTTAAACTCGAGCCACACCTCGCATTTCCCCACGCCCCACTGCCCCTCCCTTGCTCCACCACACCCTCCACTCGCCGTGCACCACCAGGAGGGCGGAGCCGCTGCCGCGAGCTCGCAGCCGCTCGTGCCCGTGCTCGACAGCCCGAGGTAGACGACGACCACGGCCACGCCGTGCGAGCCTCCCATTCTTTTTCCTCTGGCCCATACTCTCTTCCCCTTTGGACACCGCGCTCACCCACCTCTTTCACCCTCTGGATCGTGCACAGAATCGCCGACAGACGCTCGCCGGAGTTCGGGGAGTTGCCGTGGAAGCAGAGCACCTCGCCGTCGACGAACCAGCCCTCCCCAGCAAGTACCACTCAGCCAGGACGTTCGCCCGAGCCTCCACCGTCGATCTGCACCCTCTCCGCCGTCCCTAGCCCTCTCAGGTGAGCGAATCGTGCTGCTCGCCGTCGCCGGAGCCACGGCGCCGCCAGTTCTGTGTCGTCGCCGATGGACTCGTCCCTGAGCCGTTGGATCTCGATCCAACGGACGCGTACCGCTTCGGTTAAAAGAAAGAGAGAGAGAGACTGACGGGCGGGCCCCGCTCGTCAGGGTTTTATTAATTTTCCAGCGCACGTTGAGTCACTGACTGGTGGAGCCCACCTGTCAGGGATTTCAACTTTATCCAGAACAGTTAGGTTTTCGAATTTCTAGTTTCTATAGAATTCAGTACTGGACCCAAATTGTAAATTCAATATCTGAGATTTAGGAATCCAAATAAATCAAACTCAATTGTTCTGAAAAGCTTATGAAAATGTTTAACCAACCCAATTGGTCTCATGTCATTTAATTAAATAGTTAAAAAGTGTTATTAAAAATACTACAGAAGGTTTAAATTCTAAACTTGTTTGTTTCTGATACTCTGTTAGTCCAAATAATTCCAAACCAATTTTTTAGCTTAGTACTGCCATGTGTTAGCTTCCTAATTTTGGTAGAATTATTTGTGCAGAGTATTTGTTTAGTTTAAAGTAGAAGTTTAAACACCCTTCTGCACTCAAACATTTAAATATGTTTAATGGTTACCCAAATGAGTTAGGACCAATTTTGTTGGATCAAATTTAGTCATGTTTAGTTACCCCTAAAAGGATTTAATTTTAGGAGGAACAGAACTTATTTGGTAGCCAAAACTTGATTATTAAGTTACTGGACTAAAACCTTTGTGTAGGGAGTTTAGTAACTCCAATGACTCCAAATCAAATGGGGTTGTCTTCTACACATCAGTAGCTTTCTATAGAAATTTAGTTTGTATTTTTGTGACCAACAGAACTCAAGTTGTGGAATTAAACATGTTTAACAAGTTTCTGCCATAATTTGGACATAAACAAATAATGTTTAATTCAATTATTTTGAAATCAAATTGTATTGTTTGATGTATGGTGGCTATTTAGAGCATTTAGGATTGTGATATGTGATGTTGTGATGTTGTTTGAATAGTTTAGTGATTGCTTGTATTTGTTTGTTTATCGATTAGACGAGAACGTTGCTGGATTTATCGAGGAGGGGGAATTTGTTGAACCTGAAGATCAAGACCAAGTCCACTTTGCCGAGCAAGGCAAGCTACTCTCTGAGCTTGCACCTAAATATATATGCATCTACTTTGATCAAATGATTACTCTTAAGGCAATGGTTTACAAAACCTTTTCGAAAAGTATATGGATATTATTTTGCCACCCTATGTAGTAGTTTATATAAAACTTTAGGATGGAAAACAATGTTGTTTATTCAAAACTCCTTTGGAAATACTTGTGTGGAGGTGAACTACCGAGATGTCGGTGTTGAACTGAAGAAGTGGATAATTGAGTTATTTGGGAAAAATGCACAGTGTGTCTTTGTACTTACGTCAACCAGCCGATACTCTGTGCGACCACATTCACCACATATGGGAAAGGGCTTAGTCATATAATTTGCTCTTATTAGTATGGGATACCTCATCGACGGAGATGACTCCGTTATGCATGAGGGGATGGTTAGTGAACTCCCCTGACCTGGGTCCTCGCTCAAACTCTATGGAAAGATAAGGAGGAGGATTGAAGACTTCATAAATGTGGTCGCCGGGAAAAACATATGAGTCCTCACACTTAGGGTTGCCGACGGGGACCTGACTGAGTGTCGATGGGAATTATCATATGGGTAGGATCCTATACTAGCATGAGCAAAGGAGAGGCTATGGCCGGTGGCTCAACTTCGCATACACCTTGTATGGCGGGACGTGGCTGACACGATGAGTTACCGGATGGATGTGGGATAAAAGCGTGCTACCTCTGCAGAGGGTTAAAAACTATTCGAATAGCCGAGTCCTCGGATATGGACAGTTGGGAGGCCCTACTCTGACCTTTGTGCAAGTTTTGAAAAGAGTTGAGTTTTAAAAGAAAAATGAAATGGTGTACCTATACCTACGGATCGGTATGAGGTTGTTGATGGAAAAGGGAACCATGGTGAACTATGGTTGGAAAAAGGTGGAGTTTTGGAGAAACAGATAAAATGATGGTCTTTATTCAAAATGGTTATAAAAACTCTTCTTACCTTTTTAACAAAGATATAGAGATGTTATAAGAAAATAAAAGTTTGAAAGTTAAAATAAAACTAGTGCATACTCATGTTGGGGTAGTTTGCGAGTACATTCAAATGTACTCATATTGGTTTCGTCCCTGGCTATTGTCCTAGCCAGACTACGAGGAGGAGCACTACGCCGAGCAGGAGTATGGTGACTTCTATGCGAACTAAGGATCTCCACAAGTCAGCTGCCTGTCGGGTCGTCGTCGTTAGAATGATGTCTACTACGCCGTAGCTTCCGCTGATATTTTGGTTTGGCCCATGAAGGCACCTATGTAAGAACTTGGTCTAAATGACCATTTATGTAAGACTTTTTATTCGGTACTGTAATGGATGTAAACTTTGGTATCCAATTCGGATTATGTGCAACGACAGACTGATCACGGGATCGTTGTGTTAAGCATAATCGGGTATTTCGGACAGCTAGTCCGGGGTCCCCACAGACTTGGTATCAGAGCCATCCTGACTTTAGGAAACCTTAGTTAGCATGGTCGTCAGACAAATGTTATCAAAAAGATTAATTTCTAAAAGAAAGGAGTGAAGTATTTTCGAAAACTGCTTATCTCCTAATCCTCTTACTTCTGCAAAAATTTACTCTCATTAAATATTACATATTCCTTTGTACCTTAAAATTATGCACACTTCTCATTAAACTTAAATTTCGACTCACTTGTTGCCTCACTACATTTAAAATTTTGATACACTCGTCAGATTACTAACTTAAAACTTGCTTAAAAATTTGTAGATGGCACTCCACTGGACCGAGTTCGTTCAGCTTGAGAAGGATAGCAAGCTGACGTTCGAGAGTGACTTGTTCGAGTTGAGCAAGCTGTTAGGTCGCCCCGCTCCAGAGTTTGAGGGAGCTCAGATTGATGTTCACGGTGTCGGAAGGCTGAGCTGGCTCATCAGGTCGTCAGTTCGCAGGAACATCAAGTCTCCCAGTTCCAGGACGCTCGTCTTCACCACCAAGGAGGCCACCTGGGTTGACGGTCTCTGTACTGCTACACAGAGGATGCTAGCCCGACTTTGTGAGGAGCACAAGGCGGAGTTAGTAGACTCCCGTTTCCGGTTCTACGGGAGGCGCAACTGCGACGGACACCCTACTCCTTCCCCTTGCCACCCGATGTTTGGGAGCTACATCATGGACATGGAGCTCTTACTTCAGCACACCAGGATGATCTGATGCGCACTAGGATTCAGCTTCGCTTTGACCGCGAGTCGCTCGTTGAGCTTCGCGAGATGAGGAGAAGCTGCTGGAGGAGAAGGTCGCTCTTCTCAAAGAGGGCCCAGCTGAGGAGGACCATCGTGAAGCTCCGCAAGAAGGTGGCGGAGCAGGACCAGCTGATCGAGGATCTAGAGCACCATACTGACGAGATGGAGGAGGAGGGCGAGGATCTCCGCAAGGAGAACAACGCTTTCCTCAGTGACGATGATGACTTTGAGGAGGAGATGGACTGTGAGGAGGAGGATGATGAGGAGGAGTTAGTTGACGAGGAGGAGGAGCCACTCGAGGCAGTTCTCGAGGACGAGGAGGAGGATCCCGAGGAGCCACTCTACCAGTCAGATGCTGACGTGTTAGAGCTGGAGGTTCCACCTCAGTAGGCGAGTGACTTGATCACTACCGCAGGATTAGGTTGACCCCTATCGCTAGTCGAGTAGAAGTAGTGGTTCTTTTGGAAACCAGATGCTATGTATCTTAGATGTAAGGTGATGTTGTAAGCTTGAGGTTGTAAGCTTGATGTTGTTGTGAACTCCTTGATGTGATGTTTGTGAAATATAAGTATGTTTGTCTTGTTAGATCTGTGTGAAATATTTTCATATAATCCTTAAATTAATCAACCACTTGCGAAATCGTCTTTTCCCTTAGTCGAACTTTTCTTGCCTTGCCTCTTATACCCGGTGTGCTTCAGGATGCCGCCCCGTCGCGACAATACGGGAGGATCAGGATCAGCACCACCACCACCGGACCCAACCCCCGCCCAACTTCTCGCGCTTATCATGGAGGAACGTGAAAATGCCCGGCAGGAGCGCCAGGCTCATCTCACTGCCCTGCAACAACTCGCAGCCGCTTACAACAACAACAACAACAACAACAACAACAATGGTGGTAATGGCAATGGCAATGAGAACCAGCGATCCACCTTAGGCGATTTCCAGAAAACCAACCCCCTACCTTCTCCAAGGGACTTCACCCACTGGAAGCCGATGATTGGCTTCTTACCATTGGGAACAATCTGGAAGTTGCTGCTGTAGGAGACAATGAAAGGTGCTGTATGCAACCCACTATCTTGCTGGACCTGCACGAGCTTGGTGGGAAGCTACCAAGGCTCTCCAGCAGGCTGACCACGTCATCAACTGGGCTGAGTTCAAGGAGAAGTTTCGCAAGAAGCACATTTCTGGTGGACTCATTGATAGGAAGAAGGATGAATTCCGCAAGCTGAGGCAGGGAAGTAGAGATGTAGTCGGCTATCTTGATGAGTTTACCGACTTATCTCGGTATGCTCCGAGGACACCGACAAAGAGGAGAAGAAGATGGAACGTTTCCTGAATGGGCTGCATGATGAACTGCAGTGTGCTTTGGTTGTCCATGACTTCCGTGATCTGGAGTCACTTGTGGACAAAGCCATCCAGCTGGAGACCAAGCGCAAGTCTATGTATGAAGGTCGCAAGAGGAGGATGAATGCTCAGGAAGGTTCGAGCAGTCAGAAGCCTCGTATCTTTCAGCAAAACCCCAAACCTGCCTATCGACCACCCCAAGCTCCACGCCCCAATTTCCCTAACCGCCCAAACAACTTCAACCGCCCCAATGACAATAACCGTCCCAGAGGAAACTTCAACAACTTCAACCCCAATGCCAATGTTGTCTGCTTTGAATGTGGCAACAAAGGTCACTACTCCAGGAATGCCCCAATCCCAAGAGGAATGTTCAGCGCCCCAATGCACCGAACAATGGTCAAGGCCGCAATGGAAATGGTAATGGCAAGAATGCCGCACCCCGCGGAAATGCTGCTGTTGTCAAGGGTCGTCTGCACCACATCAATGCTGAAGAAGCTCAAGATGCGCCGGATGTTGTGCTGGGTACGTTCCTTGTCAACTCAGTACCTGCAACTGTTCTGTTTGATTCTGGTGCAACACATTCATTTGTTACCGAGGAGTTTGTTGCTAAGGGAGGTTTAGTAGAAGGCTTCCTAACTAAAACCTTGAGTATACAAATCCCTGGTTCCACCCTAGAAACCAAGAGATTTTGTCCAAATACTGCCATAGAGATTTCAGGCGAAAAATTTGCAGCCGACCTAATTGTTTTAGGAACCCAAGGCATAGATGTCATACTCGGTATGAATTGGCTAGCCAAGTACCATGGTCGAATTGACTGTGCCAGAAGAGCTGTATCCATCACCACCGACAAAGAAGTAGAAGTGGAGTATGTGTCTGAACCCAATCACTCCCAACCAGGCTGCCATGAGAGCATAGCTCGACCCACCTAGATGAGATCCGTGTTGTTCACCTATTCCGAGATGTTTTCCCTGAGGAATTACCTGGTATGCCGCCAGACCGGGAAATTGAGTTCATAATTGAGCTTATCCCAGGAACAGCCCCAATATCCCAAAGGCCTTATCGGATGAATCCGGAAGAACTGGTTGAGTTGAAGAAGCAGTTGGCAGATATGCTTAGCAAAGGACTTGTTCGTCCAAGCGCTTCACCCTGGGGATCACCCATTATTTTTGTGGACAAGAGAGACGGTACCACACGACTGTGTGTGGATTATCGCAGGCTAAATGACGTGACCATTAAAAACAAGTACCCTTCCCAAGATCGAGGATCTGTTCGATCAGATGAACGGAGCCCGAGTCTTTTCAAAGATCGATCTTCGGACAGGTTACCATCAGTTGAAGATCAGAGAGACAGACATTCCCAAGACCGCCTTCACCACCGTTACGGTTTGTTTGAATACACGTGATGTCCTTTGGTCTGACCAATGCCCCAGCCTATTTCATGAATCTCATGAACAAGATTTTCATGGAGTACCTCGACAAGTTCGTGGTAGTTTTCCTTGATGACATCCTTATTTATTCCAAGACCGAAGAAGAGCATGCTGAACACCTGCGTCTAGTTTTGGAGACCCTCCGAGAGCACCAGCTGTATGCCAAGCTTAGCAAGTGTGAGTTTTGGCTCAATGAAGTGGCATTTCTCGGACATAGTATCTGCTGGAGGAATTTCTGTTGACCCAGAGAAGATCCAAGCCATTATTGACTGGTTATCCCCAACCAGTGTGACTGAAATCCGAAGCTTTCTCGGACTCGCCGGTTATTACCGCAAGTTCGTTGAAGGATTTTCCAGTATAGCCAAGCCTTGACCCAACTGTTGAAGAAGGACAAGAAATTTGAATGGACTCAGAAGTGCGAAGATAGTTTCCAAGAGTTGAAGAAGAGACTAACCTCCACCCCAATCCTGGTTATGCCAGACGTCACCCAGAGTTTCGACGTGTATTGCGATGCATCACGCCTCGGACTTGGTTGCGTTCTGATGCAAGAAGGCAAAGTTGTGTCGTACCTGTCCCGGCAGTTGCGACCGCATGAAGAGAATTACCCAACCCATGACCTGGAATTAGCTGCTGTGTCCTTGCTCTTAAAAAGTGGCGTCCCTATCTTGCGGGACATCGCTGTGAGATCTATACGGATCATAAGAGCTTGAAGTATATTTTCACCCAGAAGGAGTTGAACCTGCGACAGAGGAGATGGATGGAATTAATCAAGGATTATGATATTGGAATCCACTATCACCCCGGAAAGGCTAATGTAGTTGCCGATGCCCTTAGTCGCAAACCCTGTACCCTGAATGCCTTGATCCAAGCCGAACAACCAGCCTTGTTCAAAGAGTTCGAAAATTTTGGACTAGAACTTGTTAGCCATGGATATCTCGCCAATTTGGAGTTAGCCCCAACCCTGATGGATCAAATCAAAGAAGCCCAAAAAGGTCATGAAAGCATTGAAGGAATTAGGAAGAAGATCTCCCTCGGCAAAGCACCCGGTTTTACCGAAGATGCTGAAGGAGTGCTGAAATTCAATGATCGTATCTGTGTGCCCAATGTCACGGAACTTAAGGAGTTAATCCTGAAGGAAGCCCATGAGACCCCTTATTCAATCCACCCCGGCGGAACCAAGATGTACCAAGACCTTCGAGAAAGATTTTGGTGGCATGGAATGAAGCGAGAGATTGGTTCTTTTGTAGCCAAATGTGACATCTGTCAGCGAGTCAAGGCTGAACATCAGCGGCCCGCTGGATTGCTTCAACCTTTGAAAGTTCCCGAGTGGAAGTGGGATGAGATTGGAATGGATTTTATTACCGGACTTCCAAGATCCAACCGAGGCCATGATTCAATCTGGGTCATCGTTGATCGATTGACCAAGGTTGCTCATTTTATACCTGTCAAGACCACTTATCGGAGCTCAGTTAGCAGACTTGTATATTTCCAGAATAGTAAGCCTGCATGGTGTGCCTAAGAAGATTGTATCTGATAGAGGTACGCAATTCACCTCAAGATTCTGGAAATCCCTTCATGAAGCCCTCGGAACCAAGTTAGCATTTAGCACAGCTTATCATCCCCAGACCGATGGCCAAACTGAACGAGTGAACCAGATATTGGAGGACATGCTTCGCGCATGTGTTCTATCCTATGGTTCCAAGTGGGAAGATTGTCTTCCGTTTGCAGAGTTCTCGTACAACAATAGTTATCAGTCCAGTCTGCAAATGGCCCCTTTTGAAGCCCTTTACGGCAAGAAGTGTCGTACACCCCTGAATTGGTCTGATACCGGAGAAAGCAAATTGTTCGGTCCAGATACCCTCCGTGAAGCTGAAGAGCAAGTTCAGCTTATTCGTGAACGCCTCAAAACTGCCCAATCCCGTCAGAAGAGTTACGCTGACACCAAGCGCCGTGACCTCACTTTCAGTCGGAGATTATGTTTATCTCCGAGTGACACCCCTCAAAGGAATGCAGCGTTTCCATGTCAAGGAAAGTTAGCGCCAAGGTATATTGGACCCTTCAAGATCATCGCTCGTCGAGGAGAAGTATCCTATCAGCTGGAATTGCCACCGGAGTTAGGAGATTATCATGATGTCTTCCACATTTCCTTGCTCCGGAAGTGTCTTGAAGTTCCTGACCAGCCTGATGTTTTCAAAAACATCGACCACCTCTCCATCGACCTGAACCAAGATTTGACTTATCGCGAGAGACCCCTCAAGATTCTCGAAGAAGATGTTCGTGTTACCCGAAGCGTGCGATCAAGTTTTACAAAGTCCAGTGGACTAACCACTCTGAAGAAGAAGCAACTTGGGAACGTGAAGATTATCTTAGGAGCGAATTCCCAGGCCTCTTTAGTACCTAAGCCTAGCAAATCTCGGGACGAGATTTATTTTAAGGAGGGAAGGATTGTAACATCCCAAAATTATTAACAAGTATTATTAATTCCAAAAATGAGAGCCAACAAAAACTTTTGTTAAATTATATGTGTTGATCTCATATTCTTGCTTGTGTTGTTTATTTCTTCTTGTTGTGTGTTGCTTGCTCTAAGAAAACATGAAGAAAAGAAGAGAATAAATAAAAGCAAAACAAGAAAAATAAATGTGGCAAGTGCCACACAAATTCTCCAAGTGAGGATCTCATTTTGTTTCCAACAAAATTTAGTGGAGTGGTATTGCAAACCCTCCCATTTCATCCTTACTACTTATCTCTCTCAAATATATTTTCAAATTAGTTTTAAAATTCAAAAGTAAACAAAGTAAAAATAAATTAAAATGCCATAATTAAAACACTATAAAAGAAAATGTTTCAAAACATTTTATTTTGCAAAGCCAATTTTTGTGGAGCTTCTGCACATTATGGGAAGGCCCCACAAATTTTGCCAAATTTTTTAAATTGATTTAGTGCCTCAAATAAAATCAAGAAGTGCTACTGCATTAACAGAAGGACTAAAAAGTAAATAGAAGAAAGAAGAAGGAAAAGAAGCAAGCACAGGAGCCAGGGGGTTTTTGCAAAACGTCATCGTCTCCTACCTCCCCTAGCTCACTGTCGCCGTGCGTGTCGCCATGGCCGCAGCGCGCTCGTCGCCGTTCCCAGGCCCCCCAGGGCCCCCTTGCTCGCGTTCTCCCTCGCCCCGTGCCTCTGCACCCTCTGCTGGCAGAGGAGAGCCTCTCCCCTCGCCATTACGCCGCTGTCTCCCGTTTCTCCGCCGTGGTTGAACGGACGGCGCCGGCCAAAATTGGCCCAGCCCGCGGCACCTCGACACGCGATCCGCTACGCCGCGAACCCTAGCCCACGCCCGGACCCCCCAGACACCGCGCGCCGGCCTCTCCCGCCCTCTGGACGCCGCTGGACCGCGACCACCGTGCGCCGCCGTCGCGCCTATTTAAACTCGAGCCACACCTCGCATTTCCCCATGCCCCACTGCCCCTCCCTTGCTCCACCACACCCTCCACTCGCCCGTGCACCACCAGGAGGGCGGAGCCGCTGCCGCGAGCTCGCAGCCGCTCGTGCCCGTGCTCGACAGCCCGAGGTAGACGACGACCACGGCCACGCCGTGCGAGCCTCCCATTCTTTTTCCTCTGGCCCGTACTCTCTTCCCCTTTGGACACCGCGCTCACCCACCTCTTTTTCCCTCTGGATCGTGCACAGAATCGCCGACAGACGCTCGCCGGAGTTCGGGAGTTGCCGTGGAAGCAGAGCACCTCGCCGTCGACGAACCAGCCCTCCCCAGCAAGTACCACTCAGCCAGGACGTTCGCCCGAGCCTCCGCCGTCGATCTGCACCCTCTCCGCCGTCCCTAGCCCTCTCAGGTGAGCGAATCGTGCTGCTCGCCGTCGCCGGAGCCACGGCGCCGCCCGTTCTGGGTCGTCGCCGATGGACTCGTCCCTGAGCCGTTGGATCTCGATCCAACGGACGCGTACCGCTTCGGTTAAAAGAAAGAGAGAGAGAGAGACTGACGGGCGGGCCCCGCTCGTCAGGGTTTTATTAATTTTCCAGCGCACGTTGAGTCACTGACTGGTGGAGCCCACCTGTCAGGGATTTCAACTTTATCCAGAACAGTTAGGTTTTCGCATTTCTAGTTTCTATAGAATTCAGTACTGGACCCAAATTGTAAATTCAATATCTCAAGATTTAGGAATCCAAATAAATCAAACTCAATTGTTCTGAAAATATTATGAAAATGTTTAACCAACCCAATTGGTCTCATGTCATTTAATTAAATAGTTAAAAAGTGTTATTAAAAATACTACACAAGGTTTAAATTCTATACTTGTTTGTTTCTGATACTCTGTTAGTCCAAATAATTCCAAACAATTTTGTTAGCTTAGTACTGCCATGTTTTAGCTTTCCTAATTTTGGTAGAATTATTTGTGCAGTAGTATTTGTTTAGTTTAAAGTAGAAGTTTAAACACCCTTCTGCACTCAAACATTTAAATATGTTTAATGGTTAACCCAAATGAGTTAGGACCAATTTTGTTGGATCAAATTTAGTCATGTTTAGTTACCCCTAAAAGGATTTAATTTTAGGAGGAACAGAACTTATTTGGTAGCCAAAACTTGATTATTGAGTTACTGGACTAAAACCTTTGTGTAGGGAGTTTAGTAACTCCAATGACTCCAAATCAAATGGGTTGTCTTCTACACATCAGTAGCTTTCTATAGAAATTTAGTTTGTATTTTTGTGACCAACATAACTCAAGTTGTGGAATTAAACATGTTTAACAAGTTTCTGCCATAATTTGGACATAAACAAATAATGTTTAATTCAATTATTTTGAAATCAAATTGTATTGTTTGATGTATCCAGTGGCTATTTAGAGCATTTAGGATTGTGATATTGTGATGTTGTGATGTTGTTTGAATAGTTTAGTGATTACTTGTATTTGTTTGTTTATCGATTAGACGAGAACGTTGCTGGATTTATCGAGGAGGGGGAATTTGTTGAACCTGAAGATCAAGACCAAGTCCACTTTGCCGAGCAAGGCAAGCTACTCTCTGAGCTTGCACCAAAAAATATATGCATCTACTTTGATCAAATGATTACTCTAAGGCATTGGTTTACAAAACCTTTTCGAAAAGTATATGGATATTATTTTGCCACCCTATGTAGTAGTTTATATAAAACTTTAGGATGGAAAACAATGTTGTTTATTCAAATCTCCTTTGGAAATACTTGTGTGGAGGTGAACTACCGAGATGTCGGTGTTGAACTGAAGAAGTGGATAATTGAGTTATTTGGGAAAAAATGCACAGTGTGTCTTTGTACTTACGTCAACCAGCCGATACTCTGTGCGACCACATTCACCACATATGGGAAAGGGCTTAGTCATATAATTTGCTCTTATTAGTATGGGATACCTCATCGACGGAGATGACTCCGTTATGCATGAGGGGATGGTTAGTGAACTCCCCTGACCTGGGCCCTCGCTCAAACTCTATGGAAAGATAAGGAGGGGGATTGAAGACTTCATAAATGTGGTCGCCGGGAAAAACATATGAGTCCTCACACTTAGGGTTGCCGACGGGGACCTGACTGAGTGTCGATGGGAATTATCATATGGGTAGGATCCTATACTAGCATGAGCAAAGGAGAGGCTATGGCCGGTGGCTCAACTTCGCATACACCTTGTATGGCGGGACGTGGCTGACACGATGAGTTACCGGATGGATGTGGGATAAAAGCGTGCTACCTCTGCAGAGGGTTAAAAACTATTCGAATAGCCGAGTCCTCGGATATGGACAGTTGGGAGGCCCTACTCTGACCTTTGTGCAAGTTTTGAAAAGAGTTGAGTTTTTTAAAAGAAAAATGAAATGGTGTACCTATACCTACGGATCGGTATGAGGTTGTTGATGGAAAAGGGAACCATGGTGAACTATGGTTGGAAAAAGGTGGAGTTTTGGAGAAACAGATAAAATGATGGTCTTTATTCAAAATGGTTATAAAAACTCTTCTTACCTCTTTTAACAAAGATATAGAGATGTTATAAGAAAATAAAAGTTTGGAAAGTTAAAATAAAACTAGTGCATACTCATGTTGGGGTAGTTTGCGAGTACATTCAAATGTACTCATATTGGTTTCGTCCCTGGCTATTGTCCTAGCCAGACTACGAGGAGGAGCACTACGCCGAGCAGGAGTATGGTGACTTCTACGCGAACTAAGGATCTCCCCAAGTCAGCTGCTTGTCGGGTCGTCGTCGTTAGAATGATGTCTACTACGCCATAGCTTCCGCTGATATTTTGGTTTGGCCCATGAAGGCACCTATGTAAGAACTTGGTCTAAATGACCATTTATGTAAGACTTTTTATTCGGTATTGTAATGGATGTAAACTTTGGTATCCAATTCGGATTATGTGCAACGACAGACTGATCACGGGATCGTTGTGTTAAGCATAATCGGGTATTTCGGACAGCTAGTCCGGGGTCCCCACACAGGGTCGGTGCGGTCTCGTCGGTTCTCCGGCGACTCGCGCTGGATCGGAAGATGGGAGCGCCATGGCCGTGCTCGTTCAACGTGCTTGGTTCCGGCGTCTGACGGCGGGCGGCTAATGCGGTCTTCTACATGCGTGGAGGTGTTCCTCTTCCTGGGCTTCGTGGTGGCCTGCCTGCTTCGCCGGCGACGGTGTCGACGGTGAGTTCAGGAGGTGGGCAGTTCGGAGGTACTTCGCTGTGCTTGCTGTTGGCTCGCAATCAGTGTGTAAGCTTGTGTATGTTCGGTTCGTATTCTGTTTCTTCAGTTGAATGTACGCAGGTTTACTTTCTAAAAAAAAGCATGGACATGTATCGATGCAGTTTTTTCTTTGTGTGTGTACATTTCTTTAACATATGCATATCCGTTCTTGATTCTTTTTTTGACAGCCCTCTCTCTTGTTTTTCACTGAATCTGTTCCTTAGCATGGACATGTATTGATTCAGATAATTTTGTGTGTGTTGATTTCTTTAAGCAGCTCCTAATTATTCCTCTTCATGCAGATGGGTTTTTAATTTTGTTCACAGATCTTAGTAGTTCTGTATTGTGCCTAAAATTAGTACAATCTTATATATTTACTAATTGGAGGTCTCAACGGAAGCACCACGTTAATCCTCAGCAACTAAGAAAATTAACCATCCGATTTCCCTATTAGATATCTACAGCCGTCAGATGAAATAGGCAAAGAGTCCTCACGTTTTATCCCACGTGCACGCTAACAACCTTATCCATTAGCCTCGAAAAAAAAAACTTCCATGGGATGCAAAAGAAACGTCTCCCTAGCGGACTACACCAATTCCTCCAATCTCCACATGTACGTGCAAAAATCTTGACGACAAATTTCCGAATAGATTAGTTCTTTCTAGCCTCCTTCGCTACGCCGCCGCTATCCCGCGCATGGTGTCGTCGGTCGACGCCGCCGACCACGAGTCCTCCTTATCCTCCGTCTCAATTCTCCCGAAAAATAATTAGCTAAGTGTAATGGTTTCTATTCCCTAGCACGGTAGCACCATGCTCCAATCGTTCTCTCGGATTGAACGCTAAGTCCTCCTGAATCCTGATTGCTGCCGCTGGCCGGTTTCTTTCTGCAGGTTGTCGTCGGTCGCTCCGGCCGTGCTGTAAGTTATTGCTACACGGAAAGATCTGTCCATAGGCATACTCGATACCCATCTCCAGTAGTTTTGATCGAGGACACATGGGACTGTAAATATAAGATGTATGTTCCGAATCTGTCTGTCTTGGCAATGAATTAATGTATTTATCTTCTCGAAATAAATCAATATTGTTTAAAGCTTTGTGTCCGGTGATCTTCAATTATTTTTTCTAGGGAAGCAAACATCCAATTGGTGGGGCGTATTATATCACAGGATCTCCAGGACGTTGGCCACTAATTAATACGTACGTACTCTGCATATTCACCTTTTACTGTCAATTTAAAGCGTGATAGATGTAGCATTGTTTAGCCTGTGTCCCTGGGGGTGGAAATTTGGGGGCATGATAATTGAGAAGAGCATATATTCAGAATATCTGATGTTATATCTGAGCTACGGTAGGCAGAGACAAGCTATTCCTAAGATTTTTTTATTTTCTCTATTAAACATGTTCCAATGCGTGCAGATTAGTTGTTCGCATACTTTAAGTTATTTCTCTATGATCTGTCTGCAGAAGTTCCATGAAATTGGTAGATTTTCTGGGTGTGTTATTAACTTGCCTCCAATTTTAGATTATCATTCGAGATTGGGTGAGAGGCATGAAGATTTAAGCATTTTTTGTTTTCCATAACAGAATATACGGTTCTGAAGCGGTAAATTTACAGTCATGCTGCTGATTATCTCTGTTCTGTACCCTTGCATTTCCTTTGTTCCAACACCGTTTCTACAAATTTACTCAGTGAAGACTAGGTACGTACTCCTGCATATGCACTTCTGTTTGACTATTTGAAATTCGCTGAATGTAGTACTTTTTAGCCATTAATTTATAATAAGTACAAGGATACAAATAACGGCTTTAAGGGCTGTTGAATGATATAGCGAAAACATATTATTTTGAATCTTGCTTTTTAAATTTAGTTATTCAACAAATTCACTTAGAGGTATAGTGGAAGTAGTGGTTGTTCGGTGGTTGGTTAGCATAAACAGACCTGCCAAATATCGTTGTAGAATTAACAGAGAAATCTTCACTTACCGTCGGCCTCTGCTTCTGAACTTATTATCTCAGTTTACTTAAAGTATTTTTTCCAGCCACATGCTTTGATTGTCTCCTATGCCATCAGCATCACAGGAGCCTAGGATTATAGGATCTCGACTACTAGCAAGGCACAGAAGGTCTAGGCTGCAATGAACAACGACGTTTGGTAGCGTTCAAACACAACATGAACACATATGCCCTAGCGATCAATGGCGGTGTTATATCATGGCATGGGTTTCAGCTATCAAGGTACACGAGATGGACAAATAAGAAAAAAAATGATGCATATCAGAATGTCATAATCAGTAAGTGAGGAACTAATATGTTTGTTAGAACATATGAAGTATTTAATAATTACGATCAAGTAAAGAAGGCAATACTGTGCAATTTTTGTGTTTGTTTTCATGACACACCAGGATCAGTTTCAAGAAAAGTAGAGCAGAATTAAGAAGAGATTTGTAGCAGACATTGAAATAAAGAAGCTGGACCCTAAAAGGTTAATGTTGTCAAGTATGAAAAGACAACAAAGGTTTTTTTTTTGTACAACCAACACCATAGATAGAAAGAAATATTAGAAGAAACAAGGTAACATTGTAATAGCCCGTACAAAAGCTAGATAGTATACTTCAGTTAGGTTATTGTTTATCATGGTGATTTGTTTTTTTTTTCTGAAAATGGATCTAGATCACCTATTATTTACATATAAACATCTAAGAAATTTTGTGCAATTTTAATTGTAGTATCAATGTTTCGTTGCTTCCTTTTAATATTATTTATGATCTTTCCTTTGCAGTTCCAGAGTTTAGAATTTATAAATGACACATAAAGTAAATGATATCATGGAGCTCATTTTGTGTTTTTCATATTTATAGAACTGAGTCGTATACATATATATGTTTCAAATATTTTTGGCTAATCTGTTTTCACCAAATTAGTAGATATAGGTTCCATTGTGCAGAATAGAGCATATACTACAGATGTGCGTCTAAATCATAATTGTCGAACAATACTCTGGAATAACCTAATATTTGTATGCAGATCGAAAACAAGATTTTTATATTTTTTAACTTCAATCTTCAAGTGATTTTACTTACACCAATTCCAGTATTGTAGGATAATTTATCTCACTGAAATTGTCAATTGAAGTTTTGACTTTAATCTTGACTTATATATGTATTGAACTGAGTTGCCTCTTCTTATGCTTCAGATCTCCGAGGTTCTTCTCTGATTGCCACAAATTACATCATTTTACGGTAATGTAGAAATACATGTCTTTGACATATGCACATTCTCTTATATATGTTATTGGTCTTACTATTCCATTTTTTCTCACAATAAAATCTTTGTATTACTAAACTATTCTAATTTCCTTATTCTCTTGGTATTTGGTTCAGCTACCTGTAAGGTTTAGTCCCCTTAATTTGCCGGGTAAAAGAAATCAGTGTTCTTGATATTCCGCGTCTCTTTTTCATTACATAAATGTGTGCATCTTCTCCTCGTTAATCTAAGCCATCTTGGAGAGAATCCACTGTCTTGAAACCACCTTCCAGATCCATGGGTTTTCTCGACGTGGCAGACTATAATTGGATTGGTGTTCTTAACACATTGTGAGGCTCAGTAGATGCTGCGAAGGCAGCATATGGTCGGAGGGATCGGCAAAGAACCGGCTGCAACGACACGCAAGTACTTAATTTTTCTTTGTTATTATATTTCATTCTGATTCGTTAAAATTTAGATATTGCACTAGGGTTCTTTTCTCATCTTATAGTTAAATCCAGTTATGTTTCTCACGTGTATACAATGCTTTACTATTTAAGATTGAATTGGAAATGAAGTCATGTTTGGCCAAAGTACTTCCAGATGGTCACAGCTAATGGTAGCTTCACTGCACAAACCATTTCAAGAGTACTTTTGATCGATTACAAAAACTGTGACCTCCCATTGTTGTTTGTAGACCACACAACAGACGTTCCTCTGGCCTAATTCCACACCTCTTTGAGGTTACTGATCCTCACCTAATCTCAGACATCATATTGATTTTGTTTTGACCGGGAGTTACTATGTCTCAAAATTTAGTTGTTCGTCCCTTTCTTCTTATGTATACCTATTACATGTGAACTGAAGGTGTCTGATATAATCCTGAATGGTTATGCACTTATTAGGTTGTCATATGCCACCTCTCGCAAAGAGGTGCCAATCTTTAGGAAAGATACCAACACAATTTGTTTCGTGGTAATCATAAGTATCTCCTCACTGCATATAATTGCTGCAGGACTGTGGTACATGTGTTGCAAAGAAACATCAAGTTAGTAAGCTTCGGTCCTTCATGGAAGAAGGAAATAACAAACTTCAAGGAAAATGGAATCAGGGCAGTGTACACATTAATTAAGAATCCCAAATGGGCGGTATCCAAATTTGCAGTAGTTGATGCAACAATGAGATGGTAAATTAGAGGCATAGCTAAATTAATTTTCAGCGATATTTGCTTCTTTTTTCTTAAGATTTTTAATGTCTTCCTTTTCATTCTCATCTGTAATCATTTCTAAATCAAGCTGACAACCAATGTCCTTCTGTCATAGTGAACTACCTTATTATAAGTTAGGGCACTGAAGTAGTGTCTCTTTGTAGATGTAAGGTGAGAAAACACGTTCCTTCAGTTTTAGTGAAAATTGCATTGGATATCTATTTGTCATAATGATGTGCCTTCATGACAACCTGGAGATCAACCTGCCAAGTAGCAAGAGGCGGGTCCTCAGCCATACATACACTTTCTTCTCCAGTTTAAATTAGTTACTTTGTGTTTGTGACGTTTCTTTCGATGCCACAGCAAAAGCTATCAATTCTCTCTGTGTTAGTGCAAAAGTTCAAATCTTTGACATTTTTAACCATGTCCTAAATTTATTGAAATACGATGCACTATTTTTCTATGCCGTCTGAGATTTTGAGATAGGGTTATTAAAAATATATTTCTATCGTGGAGATGGTTATCATGAAATTTTCTCAAAATACTAATATATGTTTGTGTAGAATGTAACATAATAATATGCAACTAGCCCGTGCGATGCACGGGTTAACGACTAGTTGTGTACTAATTGATCTAATCTAGTAAGCGTAAATTTTCTGCTTCAGGGTGTTCATGTCCAGATCCTAAATGAGCATCCAATTTTCTTTGTTTTCATATACACAGATCCAAAAAGATGCATGACTGCCACATGTAGAAATTCCCACATGTATTTGTTTTTCATGAGTATGTGATAGCCCAAGGAAATGTTCTGCTAGATATGAATTAACGGTGTTCATCCTAAATGAAAACATTTCTTAACCGTGAGATAATAAAGTTTGATTTACATGCTCGTTCCTTAATTGCATGTGTTTTAGATTACGGTGGTTTTTGTCAACCATCTTTTCTCCTGGACCTTTTGGTCAATGAGAATCTTGCCAGCTGTTCCGTGAAGGAGTGACGTCCCCATCCTCATTTAATTCTGGACAACAGTGGGGCAGGGGTCTGAAATTACCGTGGTAAGAAATGTGTCCAGGAAAGCATCGAACCACATCTTGATGTGAATAGAGGTACGGGATATCGGGAGCACCTGTGCCCGGGCACCAAAACGGATTTTCGCAAATGATATGCATATTCAAGATTAGTGGACATCACAAAAGAGTAATCCTCTGCAGAATACTCGATTGTCGGCTTCCTTATGTTTGTCCCCACATTGCTTACTTAAATGAACAAATGAAGAAAGTCAAGATAAATCAACAAGCAGATTTAACACCATGGGATGAGCAAACTGTAGCACGCGCACAAAAAATGTTAACCAACAAACGCAAAATGCACAGAGTTGCATTGTGAGTCCGTGAAAAGGCCCATATGCATGGAACCAATTGGTTTCAGGCAGTTTTATTCTAGTTTCCCACGTTAATTTGCAGTATCGAGCTACATTTGGTGAAAGGAACCATAAAATTTGGGTCCCAAATTGAAATTTTGATTAGCAAACTCCGAACCTCCGAGTTGAGAATTGCAATAGGTTTTTGCTTTTGTTGCGACCAATATTAACTTTTTAGGGCCTATTTTCCTTGCAGGATTCACAAAAGGCAGGAAATACAAAATACATAGAATTGAAATGTGATGCCATCTTGAATTCTACATAAATGAAAGGATGTTTGCTTTTTAACAGAAGAGGCGTAGGAATCTTTTCAAGGGTTCAGGGTCAGTAACCCTTTTCCTACGAAAACACAATGCAGTCAAATCCTACAGATTGCAATCCTACACATCGAACAACCCACATGGAAAACTTTCAACGAACTGACGTCCTGTTCAACTAACATGGGAACTCTGATTTTTATTATTACTGAAACTCTTTAGGGTCGAAGAGGCCCTAGCTTTTACTAGGAATGCACTAGGAACAATTTGATTCCACATGATAAATCCCAGTTCCAACCTGGGTCTACAACTGGGTAACTGTCTAACTGAAGCACTGTAAACACCATTGTACTTTATCGACAGATATGGGTACAACTACTGATACTGCATTGACACTTTGACACACGGAAACGATGAAACCGACTGGGCGGGGGGTTGGTTCTGACTTCTGACTCAGTGACTCACGAGGATGTCGAGCTTGCCGCCGAACCTGTCGGCGACGTCGCGGACCAGGCGCTCCCGGACGGAGAGGTCGCAGACGGAGACGGTGACGCGGAAGCCCTTGGCTTCCCACTGAGGCGCTCGCCCAGCTCCGTCTCCTTCCGGGAGCAGGTGTGCACGGCCGCCCCCAGCGCCGCCAGCTCCTCCACCACCGCGCGCCTGCTCACCGCACCAGCTCCTCACGCTAGCCGTTCGACGGAATTGTGCAGTGTTGTTAGTAATAGGAGTTGGGTTACCCGATGCCGCGCGTGCCGCCGGTGACGAGGGCCGTCTTGCCGTGCAGAGACCATCTCCCTGGCGCCGAGGTCTCCGCCGCGGCCATCTCGCTAGCTCCAGCCGGTGTGTTCAGCGTCTTGGTCTCTGCTTATCCGTTTACGAACCAAGACGAGCAGAGTTGTGCACGACTGCAACTGCAGATGCTGGAATAGTGTACTCGCATCATCCCGCAAAAGGGGCCAGCTGATTGTGTTACGTACCGCTGTCATGTTGTGGCACAACCAGCTACATATCTGGATGGACGGCCCGGGTCTGATACCAACTACAGCAGCACAGAAAAAAAAGGCTCCAATTCCAGCTCTCTAACCATGAAAATTGACATTCTAAGCTTTCAAATTTTCAGAACTCTGAAGGTTTCGCAATGCAACGCTGGTCAGACTATTCAGAAGACCATATATATTTGTAAGTACGAATGGTGGGCGGGAATACAGTAGCAGCAAATTCAGAAGAGTATGTCACACCACATTTTGCACTTGCATATGATAACAGTTTGGCACTTGTGCTGTTCGTAGTTGGATTATTTCGCAACTTCTGTTTACCAGCATGGCCACGTTATTCATGATGCGGCTTTTTGCGCTTTAAGTGAACATCACATCATACAGGTCGGTCCATCCTCGTGCCCCCACCCCCCAGTGCTGAGCACGATGCTGGTTGAACTAGATGGAACAAGATATAATGCATTTAAACACCACCCACAACCTATTCCGAGGGTTGACGACAACCTTCTTACATGGCTGACTTGAACAATGGCCAGTACCCCAGTAATTCCGGATTCATGATAGTTGATACACTCAGTAGTACATGAAAATTTATTTTGGTTTCCGAGAACAGAGGATATGACTGGCCACCTGGACAACAACGAGAAATACAGCCTCTTCCTTCAGTCTTTAAGCTGGATAGAGCCCATTGACAGACATACCTCCATCCACTGAGATTATCTGGCCGGTTATGTAAGTGGAACCAGGCATGCAAAGAAAGGCAACCAGCGATGATACTTCTCCTGGTTCTCCGACGCGTCTAAGCGGAGTTCGACTCACAACGGAAGCCTCAAATTCCTTATTCGCCAAAAGCTGCAGAAGAAATAATAAGAGGGGGAGGGGTTCAGGGATCAGAGTACCATTGTCCCAGTAACATGCTCCCTAGAGCAAGGAGCATCAGCAGATACGCTAATTAAAAGAGTGCAAGAAGAGTTCTTGCGGGGAAAAAACTTCAACTTATCGACGTAATACAATTTTTCGCTGTGTTTCCTATTTCTAGAAGCAAAGGTGGGAGCAACAAAATTTACTTACGATCTGCCTCTATACTATTACAGGTACAAATGAATATGAACTGGAAAGCAGTTCTAATAAACATCAGAGCATATTCAAGGTGTGAGGGACTTGCGCTGCCCAAGGAAAAAACAGAGTTAGGCTTAGCTAGTTTCAGTCGAAAACTACATCTATTCGATAAATTATCATTATGTGGACATATTTATCTGCTGTATACCACGGTTAGCTAAAACAACTATCTATGCAACATTAGGCATTTCACTACCGAGGCAACCACATCAGTGTATCTATTCAGGGTGCCAGAAAAACTTAGCTCAACAGGAATTCACGAACCTAAATACAAACTCCCGTTATCCAAATTGCTACAGGCACGGATGTGAATTGGTGTGCATTATTGTTAATATACTTGTTGGGGATTTGCGGAATGAAGATACATCTGCTCCTGCCTTCGTACGGTGTGTATCTAATATGTGAAGATCTAACGTATACACATTATAAACCTTGTCAAAAGATATCACGGGTAACCAAATAGCCTGCACTGTATTCGTTCGGTGATGGTAAATGAAGTTAAAGGCTGAATCAACATTATTCTATTGGCTACCCTACATTTATTTTTAATATAAATACAAACATGCTTTGTCCACAAATTTCCAGAACTACTAAAACAAGTTTAGTTGTAAATGAGTTAACTAGTGTGTACTAAGAATAAGCACAAGCTATGCAACAATGCCCTCAAGAAAATAATGCAGTTAATACACAAATATAGTAGAAACTAGTAGAATAGTGATTAGTTAGTCCTCGAGGCAAAGCAAGTAAGAAGCATAACGATGACACAATTACAGTTGCTGCAGTCTGCATACGTCAGAATCATGGATTCAATAATAGGTTCTTGATTACTGTGTAGACTTCAAAAGAATAATCAAAGTGAGAGCCTTACTCCTTCTGTAAGTGAAGTCGTTATGTACCACGGAGCAACAGAGTTGGCTCTTATGCCATCTTTCGCCCATTCACATGCTAGGTTCTTGGTTAATTGGTTGATGGCACCTACACAAAAGGCCTAGATGGTTATGCATAGTAGATATCCGAAACACATCATGTTTACACTATTGTAAAGTCATATGCGGGTAGTTGGCTAGAACAGTTACCTTTAGTCATAGCATATATAGTGCCGCTAGATACCGCTACTACTCCACAGACAGATGTTATGAAGACAATGCTGCCTGAACCAGATGTTTTTAGAAGTGGATGTGTGAGTTGGCACAAATGATATGCAGATTCAAGATTAGTGGCCATCACAAAAGAGTACTCTTCTGCGGAGTATTCAGTAGTTGGTTTCCTTATGTTTGTCCCCACGTTGTTTACCTTAAAAAGCAAATGAAGAAACTCAAAGCCAGGTGGCACAAATGACTAGTGGCCATCAAAGTGAGTAAAGTTTTCTCGGAAAAATAAGAAGTGAGTAAGCTTCTACAGAACATTCAGTAGTAGGTTTCCTTGTGTTTGTCACTACATTATTTACCTTCACGAGCAAGTGAAGAAAGTTGGAGAAAATCAACACAAGCATTCAATATAGAATCAAAACTAAAATACATGTGAAAATGAAATGGAGATCCAACAAACAGTTCATCTTGAAGTGCCATCCTTACTCTGACAAAGCCCAGATTTCGGTGATCTGGGCTAAATTAGAATAAATTGAAGATTTCAAAGGAAAATATTGACCTAGTGGCTACGCATTCAAAAAAAATCAGCTATTGCATCTGTCGTAACTCATAAGCACGGGCGGACGCAGCGCCCCTGTTGCCCCGGCGCTTGCCCGGGCTTCGCTGCGGGTGCGTTTCCAGCGACGAACACATCAGCCTCGATGGGCATTTTCGTTCGACTGTGCACTGTGCGCCTGTGCCCAACGGCCAGCATAGTGGGCCTTCAGGCCATGAACCGTGCAGTGCACTAGCAGCGCCCCAGCTGTGGTAGAGAGCTGGTAAAAAACCATTCGCCATGTAACTTCTAAATAACTCGACCTGTTCTCAAAGCTAGTTGGGCTATGCACGTTTGACTTGGTAAAGCTATACTACTAGGCAACTCATCGTTGGGCCCCCTATTTCCACGAGATAAATAAGATGGACTGCATTTCTCAAAAATAAATAAAAATAAGATGGACAACATGCTAGGTAGTAGTACATCTGAATCGTCCACAACACTAGTCGAAGCCTATAATGAATCAACCTTAGACAGTTTGACGAGCTCAAACTTTATTGATACCCCTACTCTCGTCCCCCGTTGACTCGATTTCCCAGTCCACAAGGGAACACTTGCCATGTTGCACAATTTCCCTGATTTGTCAAACCAACCCTAGATGGTCGACGGCAGCGGATCAACGGGCCACAGAGATGCCCGATAGACCATGGACGAAGGAGGACCCAAAGGTGGAGTGTCTGATGTAAATTCTTGGGGCGACGGTGAGGGTGGACGTCACATGCAGATCAGCCGGGCTCACCCGCATTTGTCAGCCGCAAGCGTCATCGACGCGACCTGGCAGTGACTCGGAATCCAACAATCTCGTCGAAGTTCATCGGTCTTTTGGAAAATTATTTTAATTGTTAGCATATTAGATATGGTGCATATGAAAATTTAAATGTGTTGTTAACTTATAAACATTCAAATGTGTTTTGAACTTGTAGTATATTGTATCCGTGTTTTTGCATTAGAATTGTCATGAAAACAATATTTGTCCCATGTAATGCTTATATTTGGCTGGGAATTTTTTTAGTTGCCTTACGGTTGCGCCCAGGCTTCGAAAATTTTCTGGGTCCACCACTGCTCATAAGAGTAGAACAACCATCAATGCTCTCCACTTAACCTTGTATTTACAAATTTTCAAATCTTTAATTTAACTATGTTACACAGCATTAAGATAAGAAAGATCATTCCATTGGGAATATCTCACTGCACATGTAACTTGCCTATGTGAGATTAACATAAATGTATCTGCCCAAATCAAGCAGAAGGCGCTGAAAGTGAAGAAAGCTGAAGAATAAACACACCAACATGATTGAAAATAGCAAGTAGGAGTCTATCTAGTACAGAAGACTAACATCGCACAGTTCCACAGGCCAGTGGATTTAGCACATTACCCGCTGAAGGGCTCAGTATTTTGTTTTCCATGTTTTTTGCTTGCCCTGATATCTGCATCCTGTCGACCGCACGCCCGGAACTCCGACCGGCGGCCGCCCGCAGCCCCGAGCTCTCTGCCGCCGGCCGCATCCAGCCCGCGTGTCCGCACTGAGCTCTGCTTCCCGCCCTCCCATGGCCCGCCGCATCCCATGCCAGCAGCCCCGCGACGGCGGTCACCGCGGCACCGGCACCCGCGGCAGAGGCGACACACGAGGAGGGCTCGTCTGACATTGCAGCACCAGGTCCGCGGGCTCGAGCGCCTGCAACCTGGCATAGAGCGCGGCAAGACGGGCCTCCTGGCGTCCATTGCCATCATGTCATCGCAGGCCAGCCAGTATACGTTTCATACCGTTCTTCGCTACTCTGCCATCGATGCAGCTGCAGTGTTCGATGAAATGGTGCATCATGTTGAGATGAATCTCTGGTGACATCCTTGCTGTAGGTTTGTGTTTATGGTACACTGATTACTCCTCAAGCAAGTTTGCGCTAACTGGACTTGCGGAGTAGCTGCAGCATGAGCTTGCCGGCTGGGCGAGTTGTGTGCAGTTGAGCTAGCATGCGTTTTAGTTATTGATGTCTTGAATTGCAGTGTTGGTGCAGATTCGATAGAAACTTGCAGCTCAAAATACATGCTGGCCTAATGCAGTTTCTCCCTATAAGGGCAATTCCAAGCCCCAATACCTACATCCAAACATAGCCTAATGCTAATATTCAACGCAGTTTAGTTTTTTATTGTTTTTCAACCGTAACATAGTTCATGCTTTCCATTTTCTTTTTAGTGATACATTCTAGAACAACAAGTGTAGAAGTGATGCTTTATGAGTAGGAGTGCTAGAGCACGAGTGGATCAAGCGAGACGAATATAGAAAGAAGATAGAAGAATAAAGAAGTAAGATAAGGGATCGGTAATGTCAAAAAAAAAAAAAGACAAGGGATCGGTCCTGAGTCCTGACCACCCTGTTGAACAAAATCTTACAAGTGATTGTAGAAGGTAATTAGCACTTGCACATGCTGTTATCCAATACTAGAAAATACTGTCTGTAGCTATAAAGCGCTCTTTTCCTATTGTATGGTGGAGAAATTTTCAAATTATATTTTATTAGGGATGTAAGTATTAGATGACAGAGAGGTGATCTTCATAGATTTTAGACTTTCATGCTTTTAACATCAATTGTCTTGCATGAATATAATGCGTTCTAGATTTTATTTTATGTTTTGAGGGCAATCTAATTTATAAACAAAATCCTGAAAGCGCCAGTCAGAACATATTAGTGTGGCTGTCAACTTTTTTTTTATGAAATACATACCTCCAATCTCAGTCTTATAGGAAATTAACATGATCTCATTGCTATCAGACTAACAATATATTATGTTATACAAGGTGGTCCACAACATAGCTTGCAGCCCCAAGGACCTCAAGAACGTGGACATGATTAGCTTCAAACATTCTGACTTTTTTTCACTGGATGCTCAATGTACATGGTAAAATCAGTGTGACCATTAAAAAAATGATCAGTGTGTGGTGTGTTTGTACAATGAATCTATCAGGTGAAAATGGCGGTTGCTGGGTGTGTATAGGGAAGTTGAATTTCTAATGTAGTCTCTGGTGGGTTTGTGGATTTTTCTACGGATTACTGTTGAAATAGTTTACTTGGTAAAACTTGGTAGATTAAAAGCTTAAAAAGAGAACATTGCTTCGGCCGTTTTCCTTTGCCTTAGAAGGTGAAATCGTTACTTCTTATTACTGTATCATGAGACTAGAGTTTTTTCCATAAAGGGTATTTCATAACTCAAAGTATCCAAAGGATACAAAAGTATTACACCCGACCTTTGCATAATAAAGATGAACACAGCTAAAGCAGGCAAAAAAAAGTAGCTAAGGCGAATTACAAGAAATCAGTAAGACGCCTATGAAGTAGATGGATCTCCAATCCGCAGATTTGGCCGCCACATATAGATCATATAGATCGAGCAAACAAGTAAACTTCACATGAGACTAGAGTTATCTCCAAACTACTTAAACTCCACCCCCTTTTACCATGAAAAAATTATTTCATGTACATTGAAGATTATAAGGTATCATGACTTGAATAAACATCCCGGTGCAAAAAAAAAAAAAAAATTGGAAAAACTAAACTACAGAGATCACTTTGACTAAAAAAAGGATCATGCATCAAGTGTGGAGTAACCAAAGTCAATGTTTTTATGTTTCTATGTATTGTAAATATATTGATTAATAGTGGAGGTCGTGCGTTGCACGTGCACGTTCACTAGTTACTTAAGGTGCTAAATCATTTTGTTTTCCATGTTGTCTTTGTATCTTCAGTAACCTCCGTCAGTACTGTTTATTTTGTAGGATGGGGTATATAGTAAGCTGTAAGCGTGCGTGGATAACTGGATCAGTCGTGCTACTACTACATTTCTTACAGATAGATTGGGTCGAGAAAAACGGAAGAGAAATGGACACGAGCGAGCGACTGGTTCCAACTCACGAGGATGTCGAGCTTGCCACCGAACCTGTCGGCGACGTCGCGGGCCAGGCGCTCCCGCTGCTCCCGGACGAAGAGATCGCAGACGGAGGTGGTGACGCGGAAGCCCTTGGCCTCCCACTCCTTGAGGCGCTCGCCCAGCTCCGCCTCCTTCCGGGAGCAGGTGTGCACGGCCGCCCCCAGCGCCGCAAGCTCCTCCACCACCGCGCGCCTGCGCAACACATGAGCTCCTCAAGTTGACCATCGAGGGAATTTCGACGAGACGCCTAATTATGGGCGTTCCTAGTGAAGAGAAAGGGGTGGTCGAGGGATTACCCAATCCCGCGGGTGCCTCCGGTGACGAGGGCCGTCTTTCCGTGAAGAGACCACCTCCCCGGCGCCCCCAACGTCTCCGGCGCAGCCATCTGCTAACCCCCGGCCGCTCTCTTCGGCTCCTCTGCTTTATCTGTTCCACAAACTGACCAGCAGAACTTATTTCAAAAAAAAAAAAAAAAACTGACCAGCAGAACTCACGGATGAAACTGGACTGGTGTTTCTCATTTGACACGATTGTGATTTCTTGTCCTATTTGCCCTAAACAGTTTTTAAGACAGGCGCCAATTGCTCGTCTCTTACAAAAAAAGTCAATTCAAGCAACAACTTGTAAAATCCCGTCCTTATTTTCTCTACCCTATTTATGATAAGAATTTTGGGTCAGTCCCATATGTAAAAAAAGTCAATCCGAGCATCAACCCGAAATCTAACATCTTCACCGCTCTCACGTCCACCGTACAAAACACTTGAAATTATAATTGTGAAGTGCAGCGAAATTTCGCAATAGCGACGCCAAGTTTGACCTAGCGCTGATAGAAAGCCAGCCAGACCTCTCCTATGTCCCGGACTCTCACGTGTCGATTCACTCTGCGTAGATTGGCTCAACGCAGAAAGCTTTCCATTAGCAGGCGATCGTGTTTTTCACAGAATTTCTCGTTACTCATGTCAGCATTCTCACTTCTGATATCTCCAGGTCTTGTCACCAAAAACCTTCCCGATTGACAGAACGTCCCGCTACTGACACTTAAAAAAGCTGCTTTCAAGGTCTCGTCGCTTCGGTGAATCACTTGAGCCCTGAGACATTTCGGTGTGTGTGTGTGTGACCCAAAAGCAAGATTTGTATCATGTGCCCAAGGCTGGTTCCTAGTTGGTCGAGATGACTGATGCTACGGCTGAGAAATCTAAGAAGTTGGGTCTCAAGGCTGCCAAAGGGAAGATTAGGAAGAACAAGATGGGGGCAAGCATGAAGTGGGCTCCATTCTAGTCCACCTTCGTGCTGAACAAGATGTGTGACATCATCTCCTGGAGGGTCAGAGCTGATAAAGTGTTTAAGTAGGTGCACCTCAATACCGTTGCCAAGTTGGTGTTCGACTTTTGTGGCCAAGAGGCCACCTCGACTCAGGTGTACAACCACCTCAGAAACTGGAGAGTCGGGTGGATACAGAATGGCAAGCTGAAAAATCTTAATGGCGCATAGTGGGATGAGGACACCCAGAGCATTCTCCTGAAGACCGAGCACCTAAGAGGCCACATCATGGTTAGCCTAACTCTCTAACATAGTCCACATTCAACAAACCAGTGAAGTCTAATTGTCTAACATTGTTTTTCGTCCCTAAGATCACCCCAAAGATGTTGATTACCTGAACAAACCCATCGCAGACTACTACCATATGCATACCATCTTCTCCTTCGATCTGGCCACTAGCAAGTTTGACATGGGTTCCAGTGAGGCTCTTGGTACACCTACTCCTGATTTTGTTGACCTTGGTACCCAAGAGTCCAACACCATCAACATCGATGCCGGTGAGAAGAATGATTAGACTTAGCCAAGCCACCTGAGAGGGGTAGGAAGAGAGGCACATGGTGGATGATGAGGTCTTCGTATTTACTAGCATGACCGAAGCCATCAGGGACGTGGCATCCGCCATCAGAGACAACACGTCTGTCGACGTGCACCCTAGCCTCTACAGCGCTGTCATGGGCATAAATGGGTTCAGTGACTCGTCCAATATGGTAGCTTTGAGCCACCTCCTGGACAACATGGCACAAGGTATGGGCCTTGTGAACATGGTTGAGGACCCAGAAGCTCTAGCCGAGGACCTTCCTGACCAAGCACTACTCGTGTAGTGCTCGGTTTGATGGTGGCGGTAGTGCGAGCATGCTTGATCATGATGAACACGATGATATGTGATGTTATTTTGGGTAGTTAGAACAACAAAATCCTTATGGCCTGTGTCGCGCTCGAAACGCGTCACACGAACACGTCCTCGTGTACCCGCGGTGCCGAGCGCGATACGCAAGACAACAAGCAGGCGCTTTTTAGACCAGACGCCCTAGCCCCTCGAGAAGCCCCGTCAGAGGAAGCCGGCGATGATTGGCTGAACTAAGCTGGACTTGGCCGCTCTTAGCTCGGTTTTGGATATCCGGTGAAATCTACGTGAAGTCGCCGAACAACGGAAGCATGAACAAGGGTTTGAGGGGAAAAGTAGGTTGTATTGATAGGTTGTCGATTGTTTGCTTAATTTCAATCGGCCATCACCTCTTACATATATATGAGGCGGCTGGACTTCCCGTACAAGTATTGGACTTCTATAAGGATTACAAATCATAGTTTAAGTCGGATCTATCTCTAAACTAGGCAACTTCTTGGCCGGCTTCGTACTGGACTAGAACTCCAAGCGTCCATCCGGCTACTTTGGAAAGTTGCCTTCTGTCCTTCCGTGTTGGCTTCAAACTTGCCTTCTTCTTAGAGATGAGATATCTTTGATCGGCTTCGTATTTGGACCCGGACTCATCCGTCCGGCTTCTTTGTAAAGTTGCCTTCCATCTTCCCGCCTTGATCTTGGAAAGTTGTCTTCTCTTTCTCCGCCTTGATCTTGACTTTGAAAAAGTTGTCTTTTTCCGCCTTTATTTGACTTGAAAAGGTTGTCTTTTTCCACCTTGATCTTGACTTTGAAAAATTGCCTTCTATCTTTCCGCCTTTATTTTGACATTACTTCCCTAGGTCTTTCAGGCAACTTTGCGCACCCCGAATCCGTCTTCCGCCTTGTTCCAGTTGCCGGATTATTGGCTGCCTTCTTCTGGCCGTCTTTTTCTGGATATTTCCCAGATCATCATTTTAGCCTTCTTTGCTGCCTTCTTAGAGCCGCCAAATCTTCCTTGAACCTGAAACTGGCAATCTGCCAAAAACGGGTGCTAACAGCCTGTATATTTTGCATACTTAAGATGGTGCATATGCTAACCTCTCACTTGATGAACTTGCGGTGGTAGTATTATACCATCCTTTGATGTAGTGTTAGGTTGACACCATACTAGGCAGCAAACATATGTGTTGCTTTAGGGTTTAAGGCATATGATGATCAATGCATGCTTTGCTTACGTTGCTTTCTTCATTGTGATCCTAAGTAGCTTCTTTTGCATGTTCTACTATTCTTCTTTGGTGGGTGTGGTGGTATGTAGTGTTCGGGGGGGGGGGGGGGGGGGTCCAGGAATCCACACTTTATGGGGCTCTTGCTCTAAGCAAGTGCACAGTTTCCCCCAACGGATAATGCGAAAAGTTGAAGACCTTACAAGAGGCAGAGAAGGCTTACTCCATGTCCCTGCTGCTAGATACCAACATGAAAGCAGCACTAATGGAGTATGCAAAGGCGATGCTAGCATAACTGGTGTGGACAAAGGTGCAAAACTGGTCGGGTGTGGCCGCCTCAAAGAATTGATCATCTTCGTCAAGTTCGTCGTCATTATGTATTTGTTATAGTCATAAGTCTGTATAATCATATGTCAACATTAGTGGGCTGGTAAGATCACCAATACTAGATGCAACGTAACCACAACGATCCAAAACGAGGCAACCAAACAAATCGTATTATCCCTTAAACACAAACGCGGGCAACCAAATAAAACCACCATACCAAACTTGGTTCTTGCAAAATGGGACTGGCTAGCATTTTGTGGGTAACCAAATAAGGTGCAAAACATGGCTCAGGCCACATTTTTCAGGGCTAGGCCCCAGCGAGCTACGGATGTAAAAGGCCGAAAACGGCCGCACGTAAGCAAACACTCCCCTAAGGATTATGATTCAAAAACACTGCGGGCAAGACTAGAGGCATCGGGGGCGAGTCGCCTCCTCAATGCCAAATGCCTTTCCGTCCACAACACCTACTCACCATGCCGCGATCAGGGAGACCATCGAGACAGTCATTTTCCACTATGTCACGGTAGATCTTATGGGACACTTTGGTTGCGGAAAATTCAATTAATTTCTATGGCCAACAGAGGCATAGTAGAGAAAGATTTAAAACTTATTGGAATATATATTTATTGTTTAATGGCATTGAATAAATTAATTAGAGCACACTAAATAGAAGATTTGTACGCATATATATTAATTTTTCCCGTAATTAAAGACCCTTTTTCTATGAAAATATTCGAACCATCTAGTACATTGATTTTTGCGCCCAATAAACCAGCTGGCATCCTGTAGTAAATTAATTTTTATATTGTGAAATTAGATATAGATTTCAGCTGATATTCAATTAATTCTATTGGCCAGCTGATTTGTACTAGTGAAAGATTTGAAACTTATAGAAAATTATATTTATGGTTTAATGGCGTTAAATGAAAATAGAGCACATTAGATAAACATTTTGCATGAATATATTAAATGTTTGCGGTAATAAAAGGCCACTTCTATGAAAATATTTGAACCTTCTAGGCAGAGTGATTGTGGACTCATTTAGTCAAACTGACAAAAAAGAAATATTTACCCCTATTGTAAATTAATATTTATATTATGGAAGTGGAAATAGAGATAGATTTACAGTGTTATTCAATTAAATTGTATAAGTCAGCCAACGAGTACAAGATAATATTTAAACCATACCAAAATATATATTATATGGTTTGATGTTGTTAAATGAAATATTTTTTGAATGCACTAAATAAAGATTTTGCACAAATATATAATAAATGATTTCTGTAATTAAAGGTCCTTGGATGAAAATATTTGAACCCACCATACCCCTATATAATACGCACATGACCTAAATATAGATCTCACTTCTTAGTGAATGCATATATCTTCATCTTTCACACAGAAAAATGTTTAGACTTACTCTATTTCAAGCAGATCTATGTCTCTTTCTTAATGCACTTCAAAGTGGAGGTGTTCGGTTGTACTCTACTTCTGAAGAGGTAATCCTATCATGAATTGTAATACTATGTTATTTTATTAACTATATTATATATATATTATATAGTGTGTACTGGATTTGGACCAATGTTTTCTTCAGGGTCATAAAGTCATATTATGTCAGGGTAGGGTTACAACAAAACCAATGAGATGGTTGGGGTTGTCAATGGACAAGGGATTAGGGGTGGGAGAAATTGGTTTATACGAAATTTAGATCTTGTAGGGTTGGTAGTTGTGCGAAGATGTTGTTTTGTTTTCCCCAGGATCTTGCCATAGTAGAATTTATTCAGTTTTTTTCATATCTTGGCCCATTGGCATTATCATTACAATCTATTACTTTATTTTTTGCCAAAAAGTTGCATCAAGTGCATCAACACATGTGGACAATGTACAATTTCCTCTAGGCTACGTTAATGTAGGTCGATTGGAGTATGTAGTCACCCTTGTTCCCACCATTTCCTCTTTGCCTATATTTTTTTTCCTTCAACCACAAGGTGGTCTGTAATAACCAATATAGTGTACAGTCCCCATATAATAGTTGAATTCCACCAAATCATGGTACTGAAAAATTCATCACGCTATGGTAGAGTCTACTCTCAAACTTATTAGCATCTTTACCTAGTGTCATGATAACAAATTTGAGAACAAAATAGCATGGCATTGAAGTTCTATACTCTATAATGGATCCTCAATATGTAGTACTCCCATCTTAACATACATTTAGCATTTTACTTGAAGGTAAATTATTCACGGGCACGAGATTTAGTCCGTGGTCCAGGCAAACAATTTTGACAAGCTTGAAGTCAAACTCCATCGAAGAATTAATTTTTGGACAAGGTTCTAGTTCATGGGATGAAGCATATGTGCGTTATATTTGTTATCTTCAGCTTGCTTCGTTAACTATAGTATCTGAGATTATATAAAAGAAAATTCTGAGGTGCAATGACCATACTATATAGTATTTTAAATCTTCAATAGGTATCATGGCTTGGTTTTCCTTACTAATATCATACACATTCGAATGTTCTATCCTTTTAACTATAGCTCTTTGATATTATTTACATTTGTTCTCCACAATTTTTTATATGTTTAACAACCTGAATGCCAGATTCCCTACAAAAAACAACACTAACTGCCAATGTATTATGTTTGGTCAGGCTTAATATAAGGTCATGCATGTCGATGGGCATACCTATGCATTTTTCATCTAGTAGAATTTTGGAATGTTTTTCTGTTTAAGCATTATGCATTTTTGCAACTCACCACTTCTCTAGGTGTTGTAGTGTTTTTAGTGCTTTCATTCTTTAGTTTGCAGGACACCAAACACCATCTAGTGGTCCCGACGATAACTACTATGGCTTACAAGCCACGATGGATGTGTATGGCCACGAACTAAAATCTGGCCAGTGGAGTTCGACTACGTTTTGGATTTTTCATGATGGAGATGGCAATACATCAAGCCGTAATGCGATTCAAGTTGGCTGGCATGTCAGTGGCACAACTATTTGATTGACGTTACATTTATTGGGAATTTTTTTGTCACGTCTTCCACATTTGCAACCTTTGCATGTGAGGAAATTTTTATCTCATGTGTAACCTTTACTTAACAGATCCGCCCAGATCGTTATGGCGACTCAAATCCTCACTTCTATACTGGTTGGATGGTAATGTGATAATGATGCTATGGCTTACTCCCTCCATTCGGATTTAATCTACATCCTAGGTGTAAAATTTGTTCGGAATTAATCTACATCCTGAGTGGGTCCCACCTCAGTAATTAAGATGGAAGAGAGTCTACACACCATGCATGCACCGGTTTGCTATTTCCCATGCATGGATTACATTAATCAAGCTTGGCTTAACCAATGGGTGCTTTACTTCTTGTTACACCATAATTGTGATGCATGGTGGAGTGTGCAAAAGTAGTACTAATAAATGCTATCCTAATTTGTCTGAAATTTTCCAAGATGTAGATTAAATCCGAATGGAGGGAGTATGCTTTAACAAAAGATCTTACTATATATTGCAAAAAATTGATCTCAGTATGATATAAAACCCATACACACATATATATAAGTTTTGATCCACGCACAAAATATATGTAACAGGGTGATGGATATGATAAAACTGGCTGCTACAACATGGATTGCCCTGGTTTTATACGCGTGAAGAGCGTTGTTATAGCTCCAGGTGATGTTATACAAGCAGTTTTTATTGTCCCGACTGGACCTATACAAAATGTTACTCTGAGGGTGAATAAGGTAAGAGTACTAAATTTTTGGTATTAATTTCACGGTCATGTTACTCCCATGGTGAAAAACTCCCTACATGGCTAATGAAGGTGTAGAATTTACTTATAAGCTGAAAATTGGTCCTTAATTATAGTCAAATGTATAAATTATAAATTAAATATGAAGGGTCTTAACCTAAGTCTCAATCATTTGCAGGACAAAACGACTGGGGACTGGTGGGTTTATTATGGCTTCAACAACATCCCCAGAGAAGTGTGATACTTTCCAAAGTCGTTGTTCACCTACTTGGCACA
Organism: Poa pratensis; assembly: GCA_947311845.1. NCBI lineage: Eukaryota > Viridiplantae > Streptophyta > Magnoliopsida > Poales > Poaceae > Poa > Poa pratensis. The sequence goes on from CAMZMU010000117.1 coordinate 26,428,056, forward strand.
AAAGGCAACCAGAATAGGTTTTGGTGCATTTGTCAGATCTAAAAATGCACTTCCAACTCCTCCAATAGGTAGTGGTGTCCTCCCAAATGGTGTCATGGGACGGGCCGCATCATTTACCAACCTTCAATTCATTGATCAGGAGGGAAATAGCAGCCCAATCATGGCAGACTTACCCAAGATAGTTACCAATGAAAAATGTCACTCTATTAGTCATATTGATAATGACGGATGCCTTTATGGTGGGCCTGAAGGTTGCACTAGATAATATGTGATAACCTCTTGGGAGCTTGGTGTCACTGTATTGTTAGTTGTCAAATAAAGTTGCATAGATGGCAACAAACTACCCAAAACATATTCACTTGTTTACATTAAGTGACAGTAAGAACACTTGCTTGCAACAAACATGCTTCTCTCGTACGTACTTAAATCGACCCATGAAATCCATGTATATGTTTCATGTGCGGCGATGTAATTATATTTGCGTGTTTGATGTCCTCACGTGCTAGCAAGCAAGACATGATTGTCACACGCTTGTAAAAAGAAGATACCTAATGGAACACGGGTAGTAACGAGAGAGAACATGCCATACAAGTATACAACTAGTTTGGTATCTCTGCAGTCTGCAACCAAGTTCAACAATTTGTGTGAAATCTTTGCATCTCTGTCCATCGTGGCTCTTAATTTTATTTTTAGAGTTTCAGTGGGGTAGATAAACAATGTTTTTTTAGCTTCGAGGCGACTTTGGGTTTCGTCGTGGATCAGCCAGGTGCCATTTGGTTTAATCGGGCAGTGGAGGAGTGTAAGTGTTTCCCGGTGCAATTTACTAGTCTTGTAGTTGTAGGCTCGACGTGAGTTCAGCTTCCCATAAAGGTTACACTTACACACGAATCACACATTGCTCTGAACCACCCTGCAGCTTCGCGACTCCTTCTAGTCCTAAGTTGGATACAAGCCATTTATGGTCATGCCGCCATCAACTGAGATTGTTTGACCGGTGATGTAAGACGAACCAGGCATACACAGAAACGCCACCAGCGACTATACTTCTTCCGGTTCTCCCACACGTCTCCTTGGAGTTCGACGTGCAATGCTATCGATCAACGAAATCCTCTTTCGCCAAGTTCTGCAGAACAACACGGGGAAATATAAAGGATTACAAAAGAAATTCCATGTGGTTTACAGGTTTCAGTCTACACTACAAGGTTACGCTATGAAGTATGAACAAAGGATTAGCCCCATGTATACGTCTGTTCACAATTTACAATATGATGCAGCGTAATACCAGTAATTAGAATAATATTGAACAATCGGTTCCGACTTCTTATCAACGTAGCCACTGAGATGAACAAGATATTTCCGACGAAAAAACATAAAAGTACAGCCCTTACTTCTTCCACAAGTGAAGTCTTGATGTACCATGGAGCAACAGAGTTGGTTCTTATGTTGTCTTTCGCCCACTCACATGCTAAGTTCTTGGCTAACTGGTTCATGGCACCTAAAAAGCACCGGTGGCAACGATGGTCGATCCATCATGTTATAATCTTCACTTAGCCGTCCATAGAAAAAAACAACATAGGGAGGAATAAGTCGCAGGGGTTACCTTTTGTCATAGCATAAATGGAGCCACTACATATGGCTACCACTCCAGAGACCGATGATATGAATGCGATGCTGCCCGACCCAGATGCTTTGAGAAGAGGGTGTGCAAGTTGGCACAGATGACATGCAGATTCAAGATTTGTGGCCATTATGAACTAGTATTCTTCTGCTGAGTATTCAGTGGTTGGTTTCATATGGTTTGTGCCCACATTGCTTACCTGCATAACCAAATGGGGGGAGGGCAATTTCTCATCTGAAATAATCTACTACAGGCAGGTTATGGAACTTGCAAATTGTATTATATTTGTCAAAGTGTGGAAGCTACGGGAAAGAAGAAACTATTGAAAGTGATTCAATTCTACTACTCCCTCCGTCCACAAAAAGATGTCACAACATTTTCCAAATTTGCATGTATCTACACATGAAACCATGGTAGATACATGCAAATTTGAAAAAAGTTGTGACATCTTTTTGTGGACGGAGGGAGTACAACATTATATATTAAAAATCCAAGAACTATGTTTGATAAATTTTGAAGGGGCGTACCTAAACACGATGGCATGTAACAAATGTTCGAAGTAACACACATTATACTGAAGCAAAACCACAAAGTTATGTTCTGCAAAACATAAGTTGTGCCCGAAACGACCAAGCGATGTTTCAAGTTCATTATCTAATCACTGAACTCGTACAACCATTAAGCAGACTAAGTCACTCGTGGCGACAAACCAAGAGCAGTTTTTCTGAAGCCAAAATAAAATAGCACGGTGACATCCCACGAGTCCCAGTTTCAGAGACAGTATGCAGACTCTTTTCTCTCATAAACTCAGATCCACTGAACATAGCAACTGCAAGCAGTATTTCCAAAGCAAATATTTCTTAACCTAGGTAAAACGCACGGCGTCGCCATCAAAAGAACCTAACCTAGGTAAAACGCACGGCGTGAGCTCCCAGGCGCACGAGGCAAGGCGATTAGGTTTTCCGCAGCCTCTCGTCCACGGCGCCGCTGATCTCCCCCACCTTTGTGGCCTTCGGGCCATGGAGACGCGGTGGATCTCGGCCCTCGTCGACGGGAGGGCTCCGTTTTCTGTTTTTCGTGTCAAGGTTTGTTGGGGCGGCGCTCTGATGGCGACGGCGACGTCTCGTTCAATAAGGTCTCCCCGGCTTCAGTCCCATCTCGGTGGCGACGTCGAGAAGCTTGTGGGAGTGGTGTGTTTCTCAAGGGCTCTTTCTGGCGGTGACGATCTCCGGATCGTCGTGGAGCTTCATCGGCGGTTCATCCTTCTTCTTCGGCACCGGGACGGATGTGGTCTTCTTGATCCGTTCGGCGACTTCCCGTCCGCAACCAATAACGTCAGGCCGGCTCAGGGAGGAGCGGCAGCGGCGGCAACCAATAACGTCAGGCCGGCTCAGGGAGGAGCGGCAGCGGCGGCGCGCCGTCGACACGGTATGAAGGTTGAAGACGAAGGGCATCTCAAGGATCTCGTTGTATTTTTCGTTTTTGTTGAAATGTTTTGTACGGTTCGGTGTTTCTTTTAATGCCAGAGTCTTTTTCGCAAAAAAATTTTATTTCAAAAGAACCCTTATTTGTTTATTTTGTTCTGCCAAACATCTCAGAAATGGGTTCAGTTCCCATGCATACAACACATGAGCAGATTTGCAACTCCTAGTCATGGGTTGGGTACAAGCCATTGACGGTCAGGCCACCATCAACCGAGATCGTCTGGCCGGTGATGTAAGACGAACCGGGCATGCAGAGAAACGCCACCAGCGATGATACCTCCTCAGGTTCTCCCACACGCCTCATTGGAGTTCGCTGCGCGAGGAGTTTCATGAATCCCTCATCTGCCAAATCCTGCAGAACAGCGCAAGGAAATGGATTTAGAGGAAATTCCACGGGTTTTTGTTTGTTTGGCGCAAATATAATACTAAGATCGATGGGGGATATAGATTGCTATCTACACAAGAACAATGCCTCTTACGTGCTTCTATCTGCACACTGACTATGTTCGGGAACTGAGATCAATGGATCTAACAACCAATTCAACCTTTATGACGACGCAGATGAGTACCAGAAGATACTTCGGAGGAAATTTAAATAAGTGAGAACTCTTACTGCTTCCACCATTGAAGTCGTGATGTACCATGGAGCAACAGAGTTGGTTCTTATGTGGTCTTTTGCCCACTCGCATGCTAGGTTCTTTGCTAGCTGGTTCATGGCAGCTAAAACACAACGGCAACATGTTACAGAATGATGAGGTGACTAATCGACACTCCCACTCCCTGACATCATCATGTTCATCTATGCCGTCCATGAAAACAGCATCATATTGCGTTATAAGTTGCAGGGTTTACCTTTTGTCATACCATAAATGGAGCCACTAACTTCGGCTATCACTCCAGAGACTGATGATATGAAAACAATGCTGGCCGAACCGGATGCCTTGAGAAGAGGGTGTGCAAGTTGGCACATGTTGTATGCAGATTCAAGATTAGTGGACATTATGAAGGAGTACTCATCTGCCGAGTATTCGAGTGTTGGTTTATCAATATTTGTGCCTGCATTGTTAACCTGCATGACAAATTGGAGGAAAATAAAATAGATATCAGCCTCAACAGTCAGGCCATGGAACTGCATTTGTTTCCAATTAGTATATCTCTAATTAAGTAAGCACAAAGGTGAAGCAAAGACTACAAAAAAATCGGGAATGCAATGTTATTCTTCTACTAATTAGCCAGGTTTGACGTATTTTGAAGGCATACTATCTAATCCTTGATCTACTACAGGACCACACATACGAAGCAATGAAGTCGATTTCATGCCATGCCAAGAGCAAAATATTTGACCCAATAATAACATGCTCTGATACCTCACCAATCAGTCACAACATCACAGGCTATATGCATTTGCCTCTTTTCAAAATGAACTCGATGATAACATGACGGTGCACCACCAATCAGACTATATGCAACTGCATCCTCTGAACTCTGGTTCACTGTATACTACAAGCAGCTCAGTGAATCAACAACCATAAATCCATGATCCAGTCCCCAAATTAAACACCCACATACCCACATATACGGGACATGTAAATTTAATAAAAATAAACTACGCGTCAGTTAATAGGTTCTAGTCGTAAGCCTGCTAAGGCGCACAAATAGATTGAGGAGGGGAGATGAAGTGGTGGGGGTGCGTTACGAGGATGTTAAGCTTGCCGGCGAAGCGGTCGGCGACGTCGCGGATCAGTCGCTCCCGCTCCTCCCGCACGGAGACGTCGCAGACGGTGCCGGTTACGCGGAATCCCTTGGCCTCCCACTCCTTCAAGCGCTCGCTGAGCTCGGCCTCCTTCCGGGAGCAGGTGTGCACGGCCGCCCCCAGCGCCGACAGCTCCTCCACCACGGCGTACCTGCGCGTCATCGCACACAAGAACACCAAGATCTCCTCAAGTGGACTCCACACAGACTCGGCACTCAAGCGAGACGAGGAACGGTCGAACGGAGAACGAGAAGTACCCGATGCCGCGAGTGCCACCAGTGACGAGAGCTGTCTGGCCGTGAAGTGCCCATCTCCCCGCACTGGCGCCGATTACGCCTGCCGCGGCCATCCCCTTCCTAGCGCTGATTTCCCTGCCGAGCTCCGCTGCACGGCGTTCCCACTGATTATTGGTTTGTACAGTGGAGTAGGTGAGACGGTGGGTCGCCGTCACTGCCCATATGTTCTCCACTGATTGTTGGTTGTCGTACGTGTGCGGTGTGCCACGTCGTCTCTTCTTTAGGTGTGCTGCTGGTGAAATGGCTCCGCACATGCCATAGGCTTTAGGAAAAATACAGACATGAGTCTGAACCTCGTAGGAAATATCGTTTCGTTTTGCTTAGACCATCTCTATTCAAATTTTCGATTTAAAACGGAGCATCAAAAATACAAGTTTGGAACCTCGTAGGCTTCACTTCTTCTATATAAATAAAAAGGCAAGCCTCTTGCCCGGTTTCAAAAAAAATGTGTTTCCGCAATGGAATGTAAAGCCATCCAAATATAACTTCACACACCATTCGCTGCGATGCATAACACCATTGCTAAGACTGTAAACATCGATTAAAATATCATCTCATCGCATTCTCACATACCTTAGAGCATCTTCAAGAGCTTACCCATAATTTGAGTAGGCAAAATAATGTTGGTAGAGGAGAGAGAAGGTTTAGGTATCCAGAAATTTTTCTGCTTTTCTAACTTACCCAAAACTAGATGCCCAAATTGGCATCTTGCACGTGGGACCCACACGTCAGTGGGATAGGCTTTTTTTCTTTTTTCCCTATCTCCTTCTTCCTCCTCCTGACGCCTCCATCGCCGTCCGGCCGCCCCAACCATACCCCGCCCGCCCTCGCCCCGGCCACCCGCGCATCGACCTCGCGCTCGCCCCGCCCGCCATTGACCCGCCCTAGCACCGTGTCGCCGGAGCCTGCTAGGGGCTGCAGCGGATGACGCCAACTGCGGCGGTGGACTCGTGAACGACGGCGACAAGCTCCGGCGGCAGGGTATTTTACCGGTACGCGGGACCCAGCTGTCAGGGATTTTTTAAATAATTAATTTCGGAAAATATTAAATTCCTGACATGTGGGTACGGTTGTCAGAAATTTAAACATTTCTCAGAATTCCAGAAAATGTAGTAAAACTTATAAATTCAATATCTTTTAATCTGTAATTCAGAAAAATGCAAATAATATATCAGAATGCCGTAAGGATTTATTCTTTTGATAATTAATTTCGGAAATTATTAAAATCCTGACATGTGGGTACGGTTGTCAGAAATTTAAACATTTCTCAGAATTCCAGAAAATGTAGTAAAACTTATAAATTCATTATCTTCTATTATGTAATTCAGAAAAATGCAAATAATATATCAGACTGTTAAGAAAAATGAATCCTATCTTTTTATACTAAATCCATGCATGTTTGAACAATTCGACTTCAAAATTATGTAGGAGAACTAATTTTACCCTTTATGGAGAAGTAGGGTTAATTCAAATAAATGACTTCAATGCCTTAAAAAACCCTAGGGAATTCCAAATATTATTATAGGGTTTAATATTGATGCATTAATATGAGCATGCATACATATTGTGCATTGCACATGTTGAATGTCATTTCCATTTTCCGGTGTTTGGTTCCTCTCGGTAGAACGGGAATTCGAGATCGAGATCGACGACACTGAAGAGAAGTATTTGATCATCAACTACGAACAAGTCAAACACAATTTTTCCCAAAGATCTATTATTGGTTATGAAAGAAGCAAGGCAAGCATAACCTCTCATCTACACATATATGTGATTTCAAAGTATTTCATTCTTGTATATTGCATACGATTCCAATGTGTTTTTCAGTCGATACATAGAGTTCTTCTATCTATTACATCGCCTAAATACTTGATCCACTGCTCCTAGCAGCCCTAGGTTTGGCTTGTGTCAATCGCCAAAGTCTTATATTTGCTATGATTAGCCATGCTTAGCTGTTTGATCCGGTCCATCCAGTTGCTGATTCGGAGTTGTGGATGAATCTAGTATGAAAGGTTGGTGTGGAAATGTTGGGAAAGTGGATAAGCTAGCTAAAAGGCTAAGAGGGGAGGCCACAATGTAATTGTTGAAGCAGATATGCCCTAGAGGCAATTAATAAAGATATTTTATTTGTCATATCTTGATTGTTCATAATATGTTTTATACCATGCTATAACTGTATTAAGCAGAAACATTAATACACGTGTGGTATGTAAACAACCAGGTGCCTAGTAGCCTCTTTACTACTCCATTGAGATCAACAGATGATCAAGGTTTCCTGATCATGGACTTGGACGTCAATTGATAATGGAGTCATATCATTAGGTGAATGATGTGATGGACGCACACCCAATATATATAGGACGTAGTACTCACGCCTTCGACCGTGAGATCATATTTAATTGCTATTTCTGGAAGGTACTTTGATTGCATCAAACGTCACTCCTTATATAGGGTGACAATAAAGGTATCCCTCTCGGGTATCCGAAAGAAATATGTTGAGGCGTATGATCAAAGGCGGGATTTGCCAATCCGTATAACAGGATAGATACTCTGGGCCCACTCGGTGAGATTGCATCAATGAGCTTGCAAACATGTGACTAGGTCACGAGGATGTAATATCACAAACGAGTAAAGATAGTATTGTCGGTAACGAGATCGAGCAAGGTATCGTGATGCCTGAGATCGAGTCTCAGACAAGACTAAGTATCGCCAGGCAAAAGGATTGAGACTTGACGTCTAAGGTTCAAACGACAAAGATATTCGTGGACGCACATGGGCTATCATGGGTTTCCAGACCCCGGTGTTAGTCATTGATCGGAGAACAGGTCTCGATCATGTCTGGAGTGATCCCGAACCGTAGGGTGGCACACTTAAGGGTAGGCAACGTTTAAATTAGATTGGACACCAAAGAGAAAATAGAGTAGAGCACCGGAATCGTTCCGGGACATATTCGATGGAGTTTAGAGGGCAACAAAAGTTGTTTTCGGAGGTCGAATAAATTAAAAAAATATGTATTTGATATTAATTAATGTAATTAATGATTAAATATATTTTATGTTTATTTAATTCGAATTTTGGAGGCAGCCCACCTTAAATGGGCCATCTCCCGGAAGAGAAGGCCCAAAAGGGGGGAGTCGCACCCCACAAGAGGGGAGGAGGCCGGCCGGCCTAGGTGGGCCACATGGGGCCCACCTAGGGCCGGCGGACCACCTTGGGGCGTGGCTGGTTGTGGGATTAGTCCCACACCGCACGGCCACCGAGGGTGGCAGCCCCCTCCACCTATATAAGGAGGTGCCCCCATGCCTTAGAAATACACTCAATTCTCTCTCTCTCTCATCCGTTTAGACGTGACTACGCAATTGGAGCTGCGCACGGGTTGAGGTTTTCTCCACCATATGCACACCGCCGTGCTATCGGTTCTTCGGTCCAAGTGTTCTGCTTCCGCTGCTTTGCTGGATCAGAGCCCGGGGTTCGTCGTCTACACCGTACGTGTGTAGAGCTACGAGGTGCTGCACTTGCGGCACTTGGAGAGGTTCGTCTACACGACCTTGAGGTCGGCGCCGCCATCGTCTTTGCCGCCCGTCTTCATCACGCGTCGTCATCGAAACAGATCTTTTGATCGTCGACGCTTACGGTCTACAAGGGTATGTACACCGTTCCCTCCGTTACTTTATATCTGCATGGAAAATTTGGAATGGTCGCTGAGATTGATGATCTGTATGCACCGTAAATCAGGTTTTCTTCTCGACCAAGATGGAAGAGAACACTCGCATTAAAGGAGCACGTGGCAGTCATACTTGATGACATTGGTCATACTTGATGACATTGAGACGCCTCGCTCAGCTAGATCACTGGATGACACACAACGTTGCCAGATGCAAATGGTTTGTCATAGACTATGTCATGCAAGGGGAATCATTCACCTTCATGAATTTTTGATTGCGTTGAAGAATCAAGAAGATGAAACAGATCGTCGGGAAGTCATCAATGATGATAACAAGTACTCGCTGCAATGACTAAGTTTTGATACTGGTCAAGTTTTATGAAACAAGATTTTCTGCTTGAGTAGCTTGGAAGGATGAGGAGACAATGTGTGTTGATGATGGCAGGCAACATGTTGTGATGGCCATAGACACTCCCTCTCGACATCTACCATTTGGATTAAATTGGATTTGAACAAATTCCTTTTGATCGCTTGTTGGCATGATCGTTATAAGTGTGTCTTGCCTCAAGCGAGACAATTATTCATATTTGTTAGTGACAAATTGTTGTCCTACATTTATGAGTGATATCTTTAATGATCATACACCGATTATGACTGGAATGTTCTTATGTGAATCTAGATGGTAGTAGCTCTCACATTTATAACATTAATGCCAAAAGATACAAACTTAATAAAGACACCACATTCTTGTAGCACTAACGTTTCGAGTCATGTCAATGTTATAGTCAATGAAGAAGCTCCATTCAGATGGATATCTGAGTCCTTAGATTTTGATCTTTTGACACTTGCAAGATAACCACGACTCCGTTTTTCGGAAAGCGGGCATCTAGCTTGTTGAGAATCATGCATATTGATTTGTGTGGATCAATGAAGTAGTTTAACGTATAGTGGAAATCTTTATTTCGTAAACTTCACGAATGATTTGAGTAGATATATGGATATTCACTTAGGAAACGCTGGTCCGGAAAGTTTGATCAAGTTCAAACAAATTCGGAGTGAAGTAGGAAAATAAACTTAACAAGAAAATCAATTTCCTACGATACTGATCAAGGAAATAAGGATTTGAGTTATAAGTTTGGCATATCATTGGAAAACTTGTGAGAAGAGTTCCACAAATTACGTCGCATGGAACACCATAGTTTTATGGTGTGTTTGGACGTCGTAATCAAACTCTATCGGATAGTGTGTGGTCAATAAAATCTCTTATTGAATTATTGTGATCATTGGAGTCATATGGTAGAAACAAAACATTCACGTTAGAAAATAGGGAAACCATCTAAATCCGTGGAGGCAATACCATATGAGAGATGGCATGGCTTTTAGCCTAGATTGTCGTTTCGGTATTTTAGTGTTTTGATGTGATCAAACCTAAAAGCGGAGAAATTCATCTTTGTAGTGTATCTAAGATATCAGTTGGATATATTTCTCACGACAAGGCAAATTTGTTGCTGGAGCGTACCTTGCTCAAGAGATATTTTCTTGCCAAGGGCATAAGTGGGAAAGTAGAGCAAGACGGAGTTAATGAACTCACTCTCCGGACATCGAGTGGGGCAACGGAAACAGTTCCGGTATCGTCCTCCGGAACTGGAAGGAAGCTTATGATAAAGATCATGATGCTCTAAGCTCATAATAAAGATCGTAGGCATACGTGAATGTGTTCCGCACTAGGTGGTACGACAATCTTGTTATGAACGTCATGTTAATGGAACATGAAAGACCTACGAACTACAAAGAAGTGATGGTGGACCTAAGTCCGAAAATTGGCTATGAGCCATATATAATCCGAGATAAAATCCATGTACGATTACCAAGTACTGACTTGGGTAGATCTTCTTGATGCCCTACAGGCCATTAAGAGAAAATGGAATTTTATGAGAAAATAGACACTGATAAGGGTCGGTTTGTCGCAAAACGGTTTCGACAGATTCAAACAGTTGACCACAACGAGATTCTGTCTCACGTGGCGAAGCCTAAGTCTATTTAGGATTGTTTTAGCAATTACTACGATTTCAAATTGAGAAATTGGTAGATGGATAAAGAAGCCATGTTTCTTAATGGTAACATTAAGAAAGAGTTGTAGTTAATACAATGAGATGGTTTGGTGATCCTAAGGATGCTAGACACGTATGCAAACTTCAGCTATCCATTCATGGGCTGAAGCAAGCATATTGGAGCTGGAATCTTCAATTTGATAATGTGATCAAAGGATTTTGGAGTCGTCCAAAATAGTTGAATAAAACTGCATTTACAAAGAAGTGAGTGGGAGCTAAGTAGCTTTTCTTGATCTTATATGTGAATGGCATATTTGAGTGGGAGCTAAAAGAAATTCCCTGGTCTTATATGTGGAAGGCATATTTGAGTGGGAGCTAGGTGTCATTCCTAACTTTATATGTGATGACATATTGAGAATGATACAGATCCTCTAGTAAAGTATAAATGATTATTTAAGTAATTAAATTTTCTATGAATGAAGTTAAGAGTATTAGGCATCAGGTCTATAATTTGTATAGATCAAAAGGGGCTTAATAACATTAGGTCGGAATATTTTCTAGGTTAAGATTCTGAAGTGTTTCAGAATGGAACAAGCGAAGAAAAGGTTCTTGCTTGTATGACTAGGTAAAATATTATGTTTATCTTGGCATTTCAGCGATAGCTAATGAAAGAAAAAGGATGTCAGACATTCTCTATGCCTCAGCCATAGATTCTATCATACTGAAACCTCGACTTGGTGTGACCCAAGTTCTTGGTTGAAGAACGGGTTCTAGAGTGATCCCTGGATGGATCAATGAACAAACGTTAAGTATATCCTTCAATGTCTAAAGAGAACTAAAGATATGTTTTCTGGTATGGGATGAGACTATGAGAGTGAAAAGACAACTTGCCGTAAAAAGGTTACGATGATGCAAGTTATAACACTGACCCATACGACTAGAAATCTCATACAGGAGAAGTCCTTTGTTTTAAAGAAAGACATGGTTAGCTTGCGAAGTTGCATAATGCACTATCGCATAATCTACATAGGTATAGGAATATATGGCTACTTCAGATGTAGCAAGTGTGATTGGACTGAGCTGTTTTCCCGAGCATGCGTGGTTTCCCTTAATAGATCTCTTAGACTTTTAAGGCCCATGCTACGCGAAGTTTCGAGTCTCACTCCATCGCCAAACATATATTTCACCGTTATCATAAGATACGGGATGATGTCAAACTAGGTGGCATAGAAGTGTTGCAAAGTATATACAGATCTCAATGTGGGAGATCCATTGACTAATTAATTCCTCTTCCACGAGACAAGCAAGCACCAAGTTGCTATAGGTGTTAAGCTTTTACCAAGTTGTAAACTAGATTGAATTGTACTCTGGTGCAAGTGGGAGACTGAAGGAGATATGCCCTAGAGGCAATTAATAGAGATATTTTATTTGTCATATCTCGATTGTTCATAATACGTTTTATACCATGCTATAACTGTATTAAGCGAAAACATTAATACACGTGTGGTATGTAAACAACCAGGTCCCTAGTAGCCTCTTTACTAGTCCATTGAGATCAACAGATGATCAAGGTTTCCTGATCATGGACATGGACGTCAATTGATAATGGAGTCATATCATTAGGTGAATGATGTGATGGACGCACACCCAATATATATAGGACGTAGTACTCACGCCTTCGACCGTGAGATCATATTTAATTGCTATTTCTGGAAGGTACTTTGATTGCATCAAACGTCACTCCTTATATAGGGTGACAATAAAGGTGTCCCTCTCGGGTATCCGAAAGAAATATGTTGAGGCGTATGATCAAGAGCGGGATTTGCCAATCCGTTATAGCAGGATAAATACTCTAGGCCCACTCAGTGAGATTGCATCAATGAGCTTGCAAGCATGTGACTAGGTCACGAGGATGTAATATCACAGACGAGTAAACATAGTATTGTCGGTAACGAGATCGAGCTAGGTATCGTGATGTCTGAGATCGAGTCTCGGACAAGACTAAGTATCGCCAGAAAAAGGTTTGAGACTTGACGTCAAAGGTTCAAACGACAAAGATATTCGTGGACGCACAGGGGCTATCATGGGTTTCCAGACCACCACTGTTAGTCATTGATCGGAGAACGGGTCTCGATCATGTCTGGAGTGATCCCTAACCGTTGGGTGGCACACTTAAGGGTAGGCGACGTTTAAATTAGATTGGACACCAAATAGAAAATAGAGTAGAGCACCGGAATCGTTCCGGGACATATCCGATGGAGTTCGGAGGGCAACGAAAGTTGTTTCGGAGGTCAAATAAATTAAATAATATGTATTTAATATTAATTAGTCCCACTCCGCTTGGCCACCGAGGGTGGCAGCCCTCCTCCACCCATATAAGGAGGTGCCCCCATGCCTTGGAAATACACCCAATTCTCTCTCACTCATCTGTTTAGATGTGACTCCGCAATTGGAGATGCGGACGAGTTGAGGTTTTCTCCACCATATGCACACCGCCGTGCTATCGGTTCTTCGGTCCAAGTATTCTGCTTCCGCTGCTTTGCTGGATCGGAGCCCGGGGGTCGTCGTCTACACCGTACGTGTGTAGAGCTACGAGGTGCTGCACTTGCGGCACTTGGAGAGGTTCGTCTACACGACCTTGAGGTCGGCGCCGCTATCGTCTTCGTCGCCGTCTTCATCACGCGTCGTCATCTAAACAGATCTTTTCATCGTCGACGCTTACGGCCTACAAGGGTATGTACAACCGTCCCCCCCGTTACTTTATATCTGCATAGTAATAGATTCTGGCTATTTAGGTTATCGTTGTTAGAATTTTTTTGTTTTCTGCGCACGACCCCCTTCAATTGTGGTGGGTTGTCTCCTTTCTGCCGCCTAGGACCCGAGTTCTTGTTCTTTCTCCAAGTCTGAGAGTGCGACCACACGTGGGCATAGTAAGGACCCCGAGTGAGTCACATAGTTCGGGCTTTCCATTTGCGTGTGAGTTGGAAAACGATGGCGAAAACTAGTAGTGGTCGGGATCCAGTGAAGGACAAACACGGATCTTGATCCCGAGTGACAACGATAGGGACCCGCCTCGGAACGGCCATCTCGCGATGACGTACCAGCCCTACTTCGGAGTGACTCATGGAATAGGTCGACGTAATGTAAAGGTCATAACCGATCCCCTCTGTCGGCATTCCTCGGAAGAGTGCTACTAGCTGGCACCAAGAGTCTTGGTTGGTACGTGTGGATTTTATACAGCCATGCAGGGTTAAATCTATTCGAATAGCCATGTCCGCGGTTAAGGACTACTTGGAGCCTGATACTTGATCATGGATAACTTTTACCTCAATGTAAAAGTGCAACAATAGTAATTAGGGATGCCCTCTTCATGGTGGAACGAGGAGGTAATCCTGGGTATGAATGTTCGACTAAGAATGCTTGGTGGTTACGACTAAGAATGCTTGGTGGATACATGATACAGATGTCGCTCTCTTATCCCTTTTTAAAAGGTTCTGAGTAGCCGAGTGATACGTCTCCAACGTATCCATAATTTCTGATGTTCCATGCTTATATTATACCATTTGCTACATGTTTTATATACACTTCGTATCACTTTTATGCATTTTCTGGGACTAACCTATTAACAAGATGCCACAGTGCCATTTCCCTGTTTTCTGCTGTTTTTGGTTTTAGAAAGTTACTTCTGGAAATATTCTCGGAATTGCACGAAACAAAAGGCCAGGTCCCTATTTTTCCAGCACGTACACGGAGTCCGAAGGAGAGCCACGAGGTGGCCAAACCACCTGCGGCGCGGCAGTGGGCCCAGCCGCGCCTGCCTGTGGTTTGGGCCCCTCGGGGGTCCGCCGACATCGCCCCTTCGCCTATTTATTCCCCGAGACGCGAAAACCCTAAAACACCGAGCCTTTCATCCAGAACATATTCGCTGCCGCCGTCGTCGTCAACCCTAACTCGGGGGGTTTCTGAAGCTCTTCCCGGCACCCTGCCGGAGAGGGGAATCATCACCGGAGGGCTCTACATCGCCATGCCCGCCTCCGGAGTGATGCGTGAGTAGTTCATCCTTGGACTATGGGTCCATAGCAGTAGCTAGATGGTTGTCTTCTCCACTTGTGCCATCATGTTTAGATCTTGTGAGCTGCCTATCATGATCAAGATCATCTTATTGTAATACTACATGTTGTGTGATACGTCCATTTTGCATCACTATTTTATATCATAATTTACTGCTATTCATCGATATATTTCATATTTAGAAGTGTTACTTATGTTATTTTACCTATTTTGCATGTTTGATGAATAATGGAGAATTGGACACCGGAGTCAGGATTCTGCTGGAAAAAGCACCGTCGAGATGCACTATTTCTGAAGATCAATAAATCGAAGGAGACATATGGAAGTTCCTATTTTACCAGAAGATGGAGGAGGCCAAAAGGGGAGCTGAGATGGGCCATGGTGGGCCCTCCTCACCCCTTGGCGCGGTGGGGCCCCCTGCCGCGCCGAGGTGGTTTGGGGGCCCTGGCCCACCTCAGCCGTTCCCCCTTCGCGTACTTGACCCCCTCGAACCCTAACACACGGGGAGGCCATCGAAATATTCCGCCGCCTCCACGAGGCGGAAAACACCAGAGAGCGAAAAGCTCCCCTGCAGGAAGAAATCTGCCGGGGGAAATTCCCTCCCGGAGGGGGAAATCGTCGCCATCATCACCGTCATCGAGCTGGACTTCATCGGGATCATCATCATCATCTCCACCGCCAACACCATCATCACCGCCGCTGCACCCGTCTCCGCTATAACATCTAGGGCTGAATCTTGTCTATTTCATAGGGGAAACTCTCCCGGTGTTGATTACTCTTGTTATTGATGCTATTGGGTGAAACCATTGGACTAAGGTTTATGTTCAGATTGTTATTCATCATCATATCACCTCTGATCATGTTCCGTATGATGTCTTGTGAGTAGTTCGTTTAGTTCTTGAGGACATGGGAGAAGTCTTGATGTTAGTAGTGAACTATGTTGAGTAATATTTAATGGTTTGATGCTTAAGTTGTGGTGTTATTCTTCTAGTGGTGTCATGTGAACGTCGACTACATGATACTTCACCTTTATGGGCCTAGGGGAATGCATTGTGTATTCGTTTGCCAATTGTGGGGTTGCCGGAGTGACAGAAACCTGAACACCCGTTGGTATATCGATGCATGAGGGATAGCAGGATCTCAAAGTTTAAGGCTGTGGTTAGTTTAACTTAATTACTTTCTTGTATTTGCGGATGCTTGCAAGGGGTATAATCACAAGTATGTATTAGTCCTAGGAAGGGCGGTGCATTAGCATAGGTTCACCCACACAACACTTATCAAAACAATGAAGATTAATCAACTATATGAAGCGAAAGCACTTGACAATATTCCCGTGTGTCCTCAAGAACGTTTGGTCATTATAAGTACAACAACCGGCTTGTCCTTTGCTGTAGAAAGGATTGGGCCACTCGCTGCAACTATTACTACTGCATTTTATTTACTTGTACTTTATTTATCTGTCATATCAAAAACTCCTAAAAACTTGTCTGTGAGCATTTACAGTGAATCCTTCATCAAAACCGCTTGTCAACACCTTCTGCTCCTCGTTGGGTTCGACACTCTTATTTATCGAAAGTACTACGATACACCCCCTATACTTGTGGGTTATCAAGACTATTTTCTGGCGCCGTTGCCGGGGAGTGTAGCGCTATTGGTAAGTGGAATTGGTAAGGGAAACATTTATTGTACGTGCTGTTTTTATTTTTGCCTGCTGCTATATCTCATTATGGAGGGGTCTTCTCTTGAATTCCTATTTGGGAAAACAACTACCACTGCTAAGGTAGTAGAGGAGGCGCCAGATGAGCAGGTAATACCGTTCAAAATTCCTATGAAAATTGTTGAACGTGTCACAAATAACCGCTATGCAGGAGATGGAACTGTCCATCCTGGAGATCATTTGTTATTTCTGCATGAATTGTGCGAGTTATTTAAGTGTGCAGGTATCTCGATGGGAGAAGTTAAGAAGAAATTATTCTCTCTATCACTGTCTGGTAAAGCTGCACATTGGTATAAACTGCTGAAGAATGGGTATTCTCTTGGATGGGAGGAAATTGTACCTCTCTTTTACTCCAAATTCTATCCTCCAAGTGAGATTCATAAGGATCGGAACCTCATATATAACTTCTGGCCCTATGATGGAGAGAGTATCGCTCAAGCGTGGGGGAGATTGAAGGCATTAATGCTCAAATGTCCCATTCATGAGCTTCCTGGTAATATTGTTATTGATAACTTTTATGCAAGACTCTCCTTTCAAGATAAAACTCTATTGGATACCACTTGTGCTGGATCGTTCACTCGTAATAAAGAAGAGTTTAAGTGGGACCTTCTTGATCGGATTCAGGAGAACACTGAAGGATGGGAGAATGACAAAGGTAGGGAGTCAGGTATAAACTATGACTTTGAGTGTGTTAAAAATTTATGGATACTGATGATTATCGCAAAATTAGCACTACTTATGGTCTTGACTCTCAAATTGTTGCAAACTTTTATAAAGCCTTTGCTTCCTATTTCGGTTTGCCGAAGGAGGGTTTTAAAAATTATCATGAACCATATAAAGATGAATCTGTTTCTCATATATCTAAAGGTGTTGAGGTTAATGTTGCTGATCGCATTATTCCAGAACCTTATATTGAAAAAGTTCCTTTTCCTAATAAGATTAAGGAACATACTATCATAACTGGTGTTGTTAGTAAAAGTAATAAGAAAACTACCAAACCTGATGAGCAAATAACTGTTGAACCTGTTGTAGCATTGGTTAAAGATCTTGTCACTGAAAATTTAGAAGATAGACACATTATCTTTTGTGAGGATGCTTCTAATATTGTCTCACATCCTAAAAGTTCTAGGAAGTCTAGTGTTCCTGTGCTTTCTGTTGGGATAGGTGATCATTGCTATTATGGTTTATGTGATATTGGTGCAAGTTCTAGTGCTATTCCTTATGAGCTTTACAGGGAAATTATGCACGAAATTGCTCCTTGTAAACTTGAAGAGATTGATGTGGTTATTCAGCTTGCTAATAGGGAAACTATCTCTCCAATTGGTATCATTAGAGATGTCGAAGTCCTTTGTGGTAAGACTAAATACCCTGCTGATTTTCTTGTACTTGGGTCGGCTGCCAATGATAGTTGTCCTATTATTTTTGGTAGACCTTTTCTGAATACTTGTGGTGCTGTTATAGATTGTAAGAAAGAGAAAATCTTTACTAAATTTGCTGGTGAATCTTATGAATTCAATTTCTCTAAATTTGCTAAAGCACCTTATGAAACTGAATTGCCTAGTGAGGATTTTGAAATTGCTCAACTTGCATCTATTGTTCTTGCTCCTAACAATGCTTTGCAGCAACATATGGAGAATCATGAAAGTGAGAACTTCAGGGAAGAAAGGAATGAGCTTGATGAAGTATTCCTTCGTCAACCTATGCTCAAACACAATTTACCTGTGGAAGATTTGGGTACCACAATGCCACCCAAGGAGGATCCTGTTTTTGATTTGAAACCTCTGCCTGATAATCTTAAATATGCTTATATTGATGATAAGAAAATATATCCTGTTATTATCAGCTCTAAACTTTCAGGTACAGAGGAGGAAAGGTTATTGGGAGTGTTGAGGAAACACCGCGGAGCTATGGGATATACTCTTGATGACCTGAAGGGAATTTCTCCTACTATATGTCAGCACGCCATCAACATGGAACCTGATGCAAAGCCTGTTGTTGAGCATCAGCGTCGTTTAATACCCAAGATGAAAGAAGTGGTAAGAAATGAGGTATTAAAACTTCTTGAAGCTGGTATTATTTATCCTATTGCTGATAGTAGATGGGTAAGTCCTGTGCATTGTGTTCCTAAGAAAGGAGGAATTACCGTTGTTCCTAATGAAAATGATGAACTAATTCCTCAAAGAGTAGTAGTTGGTTATAGATGTGCATTGATTTTAGAAAGGTTAACAAAGTAACTAAGAAAGATCATTATCCTTTGCCTTTTATTGATCAAATGCTTGAGAGGTTGTCCAAGAAAACTCACTTTTGTTTCCTTGATGGGTATTCTGGGTTTTCTCAAATTGCTGTGAGAGCGCAAGATCAAGAGAAAACTACTTTTACTTGTCCTTATGGAACTTATGCTTATAGACGTATGCCTTTTGGTTTATGTAATGCTCCTGCTACTTTTCAAAGATGCATGTCTGCTATTTTTCATGGCTTTTGTGAGGAAATTGTGGAAGTCTTCATGGACGATTTCTCCGTCTATGGAACTTCCTTTGATAATTGTTTGCACAACCTTGACAAAGTTTTGCAGAGATGTGAAGAAACTAGCCTTGTTCTTAATTGGGAGAAATGCCACTTTATGGTTAATGAAGGAATTGTTCTTGGACATAAAATTTCTGAAAGAGGTATTGAAGTTGATCGAGCTAAAGTGGAGGCAATTGAAAAGATGCCTTGTCCCAAAGATGTTAAAGGTATTCGTAGTATTCTTGGTCATGCTGGTTTTTATAGGAGGTTTATTAAAGATTTCTCTAAAATTTCCAAGCCTCTTACTAATCTTCTTCAAAAAGATGTACCTTTGTTTTTGATGATGATTGTAAGGAAGCTTTTGAAACTTTGAAAAAGGCTTTAATCACCGCTCCTGTAGTTGAACCACCTGATTGGAATTTACCTTTTGAAATTATGTGTGATGCTAGTGATTATGCTGTAGGCGCTGTTCTTGGGCAGCGAGTAGATAAAAAGTTAAATGTTATTCATTATGCTAGTAAAACTCTTGATTCTGCTCAAAAGAATTATGCCACTACTGAAAAAGAATTTCTAGCTGTAGTTTTTGCTTGTGACAAATTTCGACCCTACATAGTTGATTCGAAAGTCACTATTCATACTGATCATGCTGCAATTAGATACCTTATGGAAAAGAAAGATGCTAAGCCAAGGCTTATTAGATGGGTACTTCTTTTGCAAGAATTTGATTTGCATATCATAGATAGAAAAGGTGCTGAAAATCCTGTTGCTGATAATTTGTCTAGATTGGAAAGCATTCCTTATGATCCTATTCCTGTTAATGATAGCTTTCCAAATGAACAATTGGCTGCAATAAGTGTAAGTTCGCGAGATAGTCCTTGGTATGCTGATTATGCTAACTTTATTGTTTCCAAGTACTTGCCTCCAACCTTTTCAGCTCAGCAAAGAAGGAAATTCTTTTATGACTTGCGGCATTACTTTTGGGATGACCCACACTTATATAAAGAAGGAGTCGATGGTATTATGCGAAGATGTGTTCCTGAATATGAACAACAGGAAATACTGAGGAAATGCCATGGAAGTGCTTATGGAGGGCATCACGCTGGAGATAGAACTGCGCAGAAAGTTCTACAATCAGGTTTTTATTGGCCTACCCTCTTTAAGGATGCAAGAAAGTTTATTTTATCTTGTGATGAATGTCAAAGGGTTGGTAATATCTCTAGACGCAATGAAATGCCTATGAGTTATTCTCTTGTTATTGAACCATTTGATTGTTGGGGATTCGACTTCATGGGTCCTTTTCCTTCTTCACAAGGTAATACTCATATACTTGTTGCTGTTGATTATGTCACTAAATGGGTAGAAGCTATACCTACTAAAAGTGCTGATGGTGAGACCTCTTTAAAAATGCTTCAAGATGTCATTTTTCCTAGGTTTGGTGTACCTAGATATCTTATGACTGATGGAGGTTCTCATTTTATCCATGGTGGTTTTAGAAAGACTCTTGCTAAATATGGTGTTAATCATAGAATTGCTTCAGCCTATCATCCTCAAACTAGTGGACAAGTAGAATTGTCAAATAGGGAGATTAAATCTATCTTGCAAAAGACTGTTAATAAATCTAGAAAAAATTGGGCTAGTAAGTTAAATGATGCTTTATGGGCTTATAGAACTGCTTATAAGAACCCCATGGGCATGTCTCCTTATAAAATGGTTTATGGTAAAGCTTGTCACTTGCCTTTAGAATTAGAACACAAAGCTTATTGGGCAGTGAGAGAACTTAATAGAGATTTTAAACTTGCCGGTGAGAAAAGGTTGTTGCATTTAAGTTCTTTAGATGAATGGAGAAGTGAGGCTTATGAAAATGCTAGACTCTTTAAAGAAAAAGTTAAGAGATGGCATGATAGGAGAATTCTTAAAAGAGAATTTAATGTTGGTGAGAAAGTTCTATTGTATAGGTCTCGTCTCAGATTTTTTGCAGGAAAGTTACTCTCAAAATGGGAAGGACCATTTGTTATTGTGGAGGTGTATCGTTCAGGTGCAATAAAAATTGCTTCATTGAAAGATAACTCTACACAAGTGGTAAATGGTCAAAGACTCAAGCATTATATTTCTGGAGATTCTATTAATGAAGAGGTTGATACAATTAAAGTGGTGACTCCGGAAACTTTCATTGAAGAACATTTTTCTGGGACTGCAGAATTCGATTCGAATAGGTAACAGTTTCGGTAAGAAAAGTTTCGCGAATAACTTTCTAGAAGATATTTTCGTCGTTTTTATTAAATATGGAAAAATAAGAGACCGAACCGGATGGGAGACGGCACCCGTGGTGCCCAAACCATAGGTCGGCGCGGTGGGCCCCCCAGCCGCGCCGCCTGGTGGTTTGAGCACCCCGGAGCTCGTCTCCGATCAGGTTTCCTCCTGTACCTTCCTTATGTTGTAAAACTTTTTGCTATATAACTCACCCGAACCCCCGAGGTTCGTATCTCGCCTTTTCATCGTGTTTCGTTTCGAGCTGTTTCTGTCCAGATATTGTTTTCAGATTTAGAAGCGCCATGGTCTCCAACAACAACAACAAGGGCAAGGAGCCTTTGGAAGACGAGACTCAAGACCCCAAGCTGAAGGAGCTGGTTGATAAGCTTATCAACAATCCACCACCACCGAAGGAGTAATTCATCACGAGTATTGGCGTCCCCTTGGTTTGTTCCAAGCTTGGGGGAGTGCCGCGGTATCACATCATTATCTTTACATTTTACTTTTCCATAAAGTCATATCGTGAGTAGGGAAGTTATCTTATATGATGGTTTGCAATGTGGAAGTATCTCTCTTTTAGTTGGTTATCTATGTATCCCTTGGTGTGAGTTGCCGTTATGAAATATTAATGAGAAGTTTTATCATTTACTTTCTGCATACTTTATTTTAGCTTGCAATTCTCTTTCATATTGATAACCTTGTTGTTAGTATAGGGATCACTTTTTAGAGCACCAAGTTAATCTTTTTGGTTTTGGCAAACTTAGCATTGGTCAGTAGTAGACAATACTTTGAGACTTAAGTAGAGAGAGAGGGAGTGCATGCAAATATATTATTCCATGATCTTTCTTTCTTTGTAGCTCATAAGCTTAGTATTCTTAAGTTAAACTATTTGTGCTTCTAAGGAAGATTGCATGATTATTCTTATCACTTGTATAATTGTTTGTATCCCTCAACTCTTATGCTTGCTACATAACCTTGCTAGCCAAAGACCTGTATCGAGAGGGAATGCTTCTCATACATCCAAACCTTGAGCCAAACCATTGCCATTCGAGTCCACCATAACTTCCTACTATATGGTATTTTGCGCCATTCCAAGTAAATACATCATGTGCTACCTTTAAATTATTCAAAACTTATTACTCCTAGTTTTGTGTCACTGTTTATTAGCTCATGAGGGTTCTGTAGAGTTTCTCTAGCACTTTTGTCAAACAGACTTTCACCAATGGACTAGTGGCATATACACCGCTTATCCAACAATTTGCAAAAAGAGCTGGCAAATGGGGTGCCCAGTCCCAATTAACTACAACTTTCATTAATAATTCTCTTCACATGTTTTGCCCTGATTTATCAGTAAGCAACTTAATTTGCAAATAGACACTCCTCCATGGTATGTGAATGTTGGAAGGCACCCGAGGATTCGGTTAGCCATGGCTTGTGTAAGCAAAAGGTTGGGAGGAGTGTCAACTATAAAAAAAAACTAAAATACATGTGTAAACAAAAGAGAAGAGGGATGATCTACCTTGCTGGTAGAGATAACGTCCTTCATGGGAGCCGCTCTTGAAAGTCTGGTTGACAAGGGGTTAGTGTTCACTTTACTACGATTCGTTGACAACGACATACATAGCTCAAACAACTATTTTCATACTCTCTATATGCTTTGCAAAACTTAAAAGCTCTAGCACATGATTTAATCCCTGCTTCCCTCTGCGAAGGCCTATCTTTTACATTATTGTTGAGTCAGTAAACCCATTCCTCTCTATCTCAAGCAAGCATTTGAGTTGTTGAGATCCAATTAGTTATATGTGTTGATACTTCTAATCAATCTCTCATTTCCTTGTTTCGCACAATAGCTTTTATCCGAATGAATATAACTTTGAAAGTTATCAATGACTGTAAGGAGACTGTTATGATTAAGACATGTAAGTTCTGCTATATAAGCTCTGATATAAAGACTCTTCTCGAAAGATAAGTATGATCTGTTAATTGTTCTCTGACCAAGAGTTTAAGTTTGCCTTCACCAATCATGGTTCTCTTTATGCACTTCATCGTGGTTCCCTTTACTTATTTCAAGTTAGATTATATGAAGGGAAGTTGCTGTCTAGAATGACTTGTGTATCAATGAATGTGATGCTTCTTGTCCGTATTTTATTTATCGACACTTTGCTCCATAAACTTGTGGTCATGTTTACTGAGCTCAGTTTTCGCTTGGGGACAAGCGAGGTCTAAGCTTGGGGGGTTGATACGTCCATTTTGCATCACTATTTTATATCATAATTTACTGCTATTCATCGATATGTTTCATATTAGAAGTGTTACTTATGTTATTTTACCTATTTGCATGTTTGATGAATAATGGAGAATTGGACACCGGAGTCAGGATTCTGCTGGAAAAAGCACCGTCGAGATGCACTATTTCTGAAGATCAATAAATCGAAGGAGACATATGGAAGTTCCTATTTTACCAGAAGATGGAGGAGGCCAAAAGGGGAGCTGAGATGGGCCATGGTGGGCCCTCCTCACCCCTTGGCGCGGTGGGGCCCCCTGCCGCGCCGACAGGTGGTTTGGGGGCCCTGGCCCACCTCAGCCGTTCCCCTTCGCGTACTTGACCCCCTCGAAACCCTAACACACGGGGGAGGGCCATCGAAATATTCCGCCGCCTCCACGAGGCGGAAAACACCAGAGAGCGAAAAGCTCCCCTGCAGGAAGAAATCTGCCGGGAAATTCCTCCCGGGGGGAAATCGTCGCCATCATCACCGTCATCGAGCTGGACTTCATCGGGACCATCATCATCATCATCTCCACCACCAACACCATCATCACCGCCGCTGCACCCCGTCTCCGCTATAACATCTAGGGCCGAATCTTGTCTATTTCATAGGGGAAACTCTCCCGGTGTTGATTACTCTTGTTATTGATGCTATTGGGTGGAACCATTGGATTAAGGTTTATCTTCAGATTGTTATTCATCATCATCACCTCTGATCATGTTCCGTATGATGTCTTGTGAGTAGTTCGTTTAGTTTTTGAGGACATGGAGAAGTCTTGATGTTAGTAGTGAACTATGTTGAGTAATATTTAATGGTTTGATACTTAAGTTGTGGTGTTATTCTTCTAGTGGTGTCATGTGAACGTCGACTACATGATACTTCACCTTTATGGGCCTAGGGAATGCATTGTGTATTTTGTTTGCCAATTGTGGGGTTGCCGGAGTGACAGAAACCTGAACACCCGTTGGTATATCGATGCATGAGGGATAGCAGGATCTCAAAGTTTAAGGCTGTGGTTATTTAACTTAATTACTTTCTTGTATTTGCGGATGCTTGCAAGGGGTATAATCACAAGTATGTATTAGTCCTAGGAAGGGCGGTGCATTAGCATGGTTCACCCACACAACACTTATCAAAACAATGAAGATTAATCAACTATATGAAGCGAAAGCACTTGACAATACTCCCGTGTGTCCTCAAGAACGTTTGGTCATTATAAGTACAACAACCGGCTTGTCCTTTGCTGTAGAAAGGATTGGGCCACTCGCTGCAACTATTACTACTGCATTTTATTTACTTGTACTCTATTTATCTGTCATATCAAAAACTCCTAAAAACTTGTCTGAGAGCATTTGCAGTGAATCCTTCATCAAAACCGCTTGTCAAACCTTCTGCTCCTCGTTGGGTTCGACACTCTTATTTATCGAAAGTACTACGATACACCACCTATACTGTGGGTTAACATTGCGTTGCTGGGATCTAACTTATATTGATACCTATGTGGAGCTGAATAGCGGTCTATGTACTTTGTCGTAATGCCCAAATGAATCTCATAGTAGACACCACAGCTCACACATGCATGTTATATGCACTTATCAATTGTCAATTGCCCAGCTGTAATTTGTTTACCCAGCATGTTAGTTATCTTATTGGAGAGACACCACTAGTGAACTGTGGACCCGGTCCATTCTTTTACATCTGAAATACAATCTACTGCAATCATTGTTCTCTACTGTTTTATGCAAACAAACATCATTTCCATTCGATACGTTTAACCCTTTGTTTTCAGCAAGCCGGTGAGATTGACAACCTCACTGTTAAGTTGGGGCAAAGTAATTTGATTGTGTTGTGCAGGTTCCACGTTGGCACCGGAATCCCTGGTGTTGCGCCGCACTACACTCCTTCACCAACACCTTCGAAGCAACCTCGTTTTCCTACTGGTTCGATTAAACCTTGGTTTCATACTGAGGGAAAACTTACTGCTGCACTCATCATACCTTCCTCTTGGGGTTCCCAACTGACGTGTGACGTACAAGCATTGTTTCTGCACTATTGCCGGGAGATATTCCCTCGTCAACTTAGAGCCACCAACACGTTTTCTGGCGCCGTTGCCGGGGAAAACCGAATTGCTTCTGCAAGGGGAGTCTCTCACACCCAATCTCTTTACTTTGTTATTTGTCTTGCTTAGTTTATTTTTATTTAGTCTTGTTTGCTCTCTTTATCAAAAACACAAAAAAATTAGTTACTTGTTTAATTCAGTTTGATTTTGTTTTTCAAAATGAGTACTCCTGAGAACACTAAGTTGTGTGACTTCACTAGCACAAACAACAATGATTTCATATGCACTCCTATTGCTCCACCTGCTTCTACAGCAGAATTTTATGAAATTAAACCTGCTCTATTAAATCTTGTTATGAAAGAGCAATTTTCTGGTGTTAGTACTGATGATGCTGCTGCCCATCTTAATAACTTTGTTGAACTTTGTGAAATGCAAAAGTATAAGGATATGGATGGGGATATTATAAAACTGAAACTTTTTCCTTTCTCCTTGAGAGGAAGAGCTAAAGAATGGTTGCTTTCTTTGCCTAGAAATAGTATTAATTCTTGGACAAAATGCAAAGATGCTTTCATAGGGAAATATTATCCTCCTGCTAAGATTATATCCTTGAGAAGTAGCATTATGAATTTTAAACAACTTGATAATGAACATGTTGCTCAAGCTTGGGAAAGAATGAAATCTTTGGTGAAGAATTGTCCCACTCATGGACTGACTACTTGGATGATCATCCAAACCTTTTATGCAGGATTAAATTTTTCCTCAAGGAACTTATTGGATTCAGCCTCTGGAGGAACCTTTATGTCCATCACTTTAGGTGCAGCAACAAAGCTACTTGATGATATGATGATCAACTATTCCGAATGGCACACCGAAAGAGCTCCTCAAGGTAAGAAGGTAAATTCTGTTGAAGAAACCTCCTCTTTGAGTGATAAGATTGATGCTATTATGTCTATGCTTGTGAATGGTAGATCTCATGTTGATCCTAATAATGTTCCTTTAGCTTCATTGGTTGCTCAAGAAGAGCATGTTGATGTAAACTTCATTAAAAACAACAACTTCAACAACAATGCTTATAGGAATAATTTTGGTAGCAACAACTCTAGGCTTTTCCTTCAAGTGGTAATGGTTATTTTAATGCTAGATCTTTTATGCCTAGTGAGGAAAGGATGATAGAAATTGAGAGATCAACTAAAAGCTTTATGCAATCACAATTTGAGCAAAATCAATTGTTTACAAAAGCTATGAATGAACAAACTGCCATGTTGAAGAATATAGGACAGCAACTCGAAAATATAAATAGTGAGATTTCAGGTTTGCAAACTAAGATTTCCATTGCTGAAAACCGTATTTCATCTATGTCTGAAGCTCAGTCCTCTTTGATTAATAACATGGCAGCGAAACCTGAAGGTCTTGATGAGTCATTTGCTACAGCAAATGCCATCCAAGTTCGAATTGATAATAATATTAGGATGTTGGCTGAATTGCATGCTAGGTGGGAAAAAGAGGAAGAACTTGAAAAAGAGAATAGTATAGTTAGAGTTTGTACTATCACCACCACTAGTAATGCTAATGTTTTACATGCTAGTAAGCCTCCTACTATTGATGGTAATGTTATTGGTGTTGGTAATGTCTCTACTACTTCTGCAAAGCGTTTGAAATTGCCTAAAACTGCTGAAACTTTTTCTGATAAAAGTGCTGAAATTTTTCAAACTATTGGAGACAATGGTTCCACCACCATTGACAATAATGATTTTGATTTTGATGATTGTAACATCTCTGAAGTTATTATGTTCTTGCAAAAATTAGCTAGAAGTCCCAATGCTAGCACTATTAATTTGGCTTTTACAAAGCATATTACAAATGCTCTTTTGCAAGCTAGGGAGGAGAAGTTGAAACTTAAAGCTTCTATTCCTAGGAAATTAGAAGATGGTTGGGAACCCATCATTAAGGTAAAGGTGAATGATTTTATTGCAATGCCTTGTGTGATCTTGGTGCAAGTATTTCAGTTTTGCCCAAGAAGCTTTATGATATTCTTGATTTGCCACCTTTGGAACATTGTTATTTGGATGTTTTTCTCGCTGATAATGCTATGAAGAAACCTTTGGGGCGAGTTAATGATGTTTTTATTACAGTAAACAATAACCTTGTCCCGTTGATTTTATTGTTATGGATATTGAATGCAATGCATCTTGTCCTATTGTTTTGGGAAGACCTTTTCTTCGAACTGTTGGTGCCATCATTGATATGAAAGAAGGTAATATAAGGTACCAATTTCCTCTCAAGAAAGGTATGGAACACTTCCCTAGGAAGAGAATGAAGTTACCTTTTGACTCTATTGTTAGAGCAAGTTATGATGTTGATGCTTCTTCTCTTGACAACACTTGATTTTCACTTTCTGCGCCTAGCTGAAAGGCGTTAAAGAAAAGCGCTTATGGGAGACAACCCATCGTTTTTATTTGCTGTTATTTTTGTTTTCTTTGAGTCAAGGAGTTTTGTTACTTCTGTAGCAACTCCTTTGTATCTTTATTTTATCGCAATGTTGTGCCAAGTAAAGTTCTATATTGAAAGTTGATGCAAGATTTGGATTTCTGCGCAGTGACAGATTTTTAGCTGTCACGGATTTGAGCTTATCTCCCTGTAGAAAATTCAAAAAATTCTGAAAATCACGCATATTCCTGAGATATGTACGCAACTTTCATTATTTTAGGCCAGATCCATCTGAGCAACTTAAGTGCCTCGAAAAAATTCGTCATTCCAGACTGTTCTGTTTTTGACAGATTCTGCCTTTTGTTTTGCATTCGCTCTTTTACTGTGTTTGTGTGGATTTCTTTGCTCCACAAAGCATTGGTGGCTGTAGCTAATGTCCAGAAGCTTTGGGATTGATTGTATCATTACAGAATATGAGAATTTTTGATTATGCACTAACCCTCTAATGAGAACTGTCTTGAGTTTGGTGTGAAGGAAGTTTTCAAGGATCAAGCGAGAAGGGTGATATTATGTGATCAAGAAGAGTGAAAAGCCTAAGCTTGGGGATGCCCCCGTGGTTCATCCCAACCATATTCAGAGAGACTCAAGCGTCTAAGCTTGGGGATGCCCAAGGCATCCCCTTCTTCATCAACAAACTTATCAGGTCATCTCTAGTGAAACTATATTTTAATTCTTTCACATCTTATGCGCTTTACTTGGAGCGTCTGTGTGTTTTTATTTTTGTTTTTGTTTGAATAAATTCGGATCCTAGCAATCCTTGTGTGGGAGAGAGACACGCTCCGCTTTTTCATGTGAATACTCATGTTCTTCACTTATATTTGTTGAGTATTCTTAACTAGCTACTGCAGTGCTTTTAGCTCCTGTTTTTCATGCATCTCTTCGAGCTGTTAGCACTTGTTTATAAATACTCTCTTGCTGCATTATATTATCATTTGGAGAGTTTATGTTTAAATAAATTGATTGGTGTTTGTTTGGAAGAAAGAAAATGCTACATGTAGTAGTTGGTATTGGAAAAGACATATGCATTCTTGTAGATCATTGTCTTGTTTCGATTTGATACTTTGCAATTGTTTTGAGCTCTCAAGTAGATCATGTTTAAGCTCTTGCATCATGTAGTTAAAGCCTAGTAGTGGAGAACTACCGTAGAGCTTGTTGAGACTTGGGATGCATATTTGTTCTCTCTAAGGTCTAGATATTTTCTGGTAAAATGTTTGAGCAACAAGGAAGACAGTGTAGAGTCTTATAATACTTGCAATATGTTTTTATGTGATTCTTGCTGTACCGGTTTATACTTGTGTTTGCTTCAAACAACCTTGCTAGCCTAAACTCTGTACTGAGAGGGAATGCTTCTCGTGCATCCAAAACTTGAGCCAAAACCCATGCCATTTGTGTCCACCATACCTACCTACTATGTGGTATTTCCTGCCATTCCAAGTAAATATTTCATGTGCTACCTTTAAACTATTCAAAACTTTATTACTCCTTATTTGTGTCAATGTTTTATAGCTCATGAGGAAGTATGTGGTGTTTTATCTTTCAATCTTGTCATTTACTTCTGACAGACTTTCACCTGGACTAGTGGCATATACATCCGCTTATCCAATAATTTGCAAAAAGAGCTGGCAACGGGGTGCCCAGCCCCAATTAATTACAACTTTCATTAATAATTCTCTTCACATGTTTTGCCCTGATTTATCAGTAAGCAACTTAATTTGCAAATAGACACTCCTCCATGGTATGTGAATGTTGGAAGGCACCCGAGGATTCGGTTAGCCATGGCTTGTGTAAGCAAAAGGTTGGGAGGAGTGTCATCTATAAAGAAACTAAAATACATGTGTAAACAAAAGAGAAGAGGGATGATCTACCTTGCTGGTAGAGATAACGTCCTTCATGGGAGCCGCTCTTGAAAGTCTGGTTGACAAGGGGTTAGAGTGCCCACTACCATTCGTTGACAACAACAAACACCTCTCAAATACTTATTTTGTGCTCTCTATATGCTTTCGAAAACTTAAAAAGCTCTAGCACATGATTTAATCCCTGCTTCCCTCTGCGAAGGGCCTATCTTTTACTTTATGTTGAGTCAGTTTACCTACTCCTTTCTATCTTAGAAGCAAACACTTGTGTCAACTTTGTGTGCATTGATTCTTACATGTTTACTTATTGCACTTGTTATATTGCTTTATGTTGACAACTATCCATGAGATATACATGTTACAAGTTGAAAGCAAATGCTGAAACTTAATCATCCTTTGTGTTGCTTCAATGCCTTTTACTTTGAATCTATTGCTTTATGAGTTACCTCTTATGCAAAACTTTTTGATGCTTGTCTTGAAAGTACTATTCATGAAAAGTTTTTGCTTATATGATTCATTGTTTACTCTTTATC
This sequence comes from Poa pratensis, assembly GCA_947311845.1. NCBI lineage: Eukaryota > Viridiplantae > Streptophyta > Magnoliopsida > Poales > Poaceae > Poa > Poa pratensis. The sequence continues at coordinate 26,458,664 of CAMZMU010000117.1, forward strand.
TATTTGTTAGCAAACTATAGATCATTGCTTTGAGTCACTTCATTCATGACATGAGCCTTGCAATATATTGATCAAGATTGTGTGAAAGCATGTCTCCTCAGAAATTATTTGTTGTTATCGTTTTACCTACTCGAGGACGAGTAGAACTAAGCTTGGGGATGCTTGATACGTCTCCAACGTATCCATAATTTCTGCTGTTCCATGCTTATATTATACCATTTGCTACATGTTTTATATACACTTCGTATCACTTTTATGCATTTTCTGGGACTAACCTATTAACAAGATGCCACAGTGCCAGTTCCCTGTTTTCTGCTGTTTTTGGTTTCAGAAAGTTACTTCTGGAAATATTCTCGGAATTGCACGAAACAAAAGGCCAGTCCCTATTTTTCCAGCACGTACACGGAGTCCGAAGGAGAGACGAAGAGAGCCACGAGGTGGCCAAACCACTGGCGGCGCGGCAGTGGGCCCAGCCGCGCCGCCTGTGGTTTGGGCCCCTCGGGGGTCCGCCGACATCGCCCCTTCGCCTATTTATTCCCCGAGACGCGAAAACCCTAAAACACCGAGCCTTTCATCCAGAACATATTCGCTGCCGCCGCCGTCGTCAACCCTAACTCGGGGGGTTCTGAAGCTCTTCCCGGCACCCTGCCGGAGAGGGGAATCATCACCGGAGGGCTCTACATCGCCATGCCCGCCTCCGGAGTGATGCGTGAGTAGTTCATCCTTGGACTATGGGTCCATAGCAGTAGCTAGATGGTTGTCTTCTCCACTTGTGCCATCATGTTTAGATCTTGTGAGCTGCCTATCATGATCAAGATCATCTTATTGTAATGCTACATGTTGTGTTTGCTGGGATCTGACTTATATTGATACCTATGTGGAGCTGAATATTATATTATCATGTCTATGTCATTTGTGATCTTGCATGCTCTCCGTTACTTGTTGAAGCCTTGGCCACGTGAATACTTGTAACTCCAAGAGGGGGTATTTATGCATGATAGTTGGGTTCAACCTCTATTTAACCTGGGATAGTGACAGCAAGTTCTAAGGTTGTAGATGTGTTGTTGCCACTAGGGGTAAAACAGCAATGCTTTATTCAAGGATGAATGTATTGTTTACATTACGCACATTACTTAATGCAATTGTCTGTTGCTTGCAACTTAATACTGGAAGGGGTACGGATGTTAACCGGAAAGTGGACTATTTAGGCATAGATGCTGGATAGCGGTCTATGTACTTTGTCGTAATGCCCAAATGAATCTCATAGTAGACACCACAGCTCACACATGCATGTTATATGCACTTATCAATTGTCAATTGCCCAGCTGTAATTTGTTTACCCAGCATGTTAGTTATCTTATTGGAGAGACACCACTAGTGAACTGTGGACCCCGGTCCATTCTTTTACATCTGAAATACAATCTACTGCAATCATTGTTCTCTACTGTTTTATGCAAACAAACATCATTTCCATTCGATACGTTTAACCCTTTGTTTTCAGCAAGCCGGTGAGATTGACAACCTCACTGTTAAGTTGGGGCAAAGTAATTTGATTGTGTTGTGCAGGTTCCACGTTGGCACCGGAATCCCTGGTGTTGCGCCGCACTACACTCCTTCACCAACACCTTCGAAGCAACCTCGTTTTCCTACTGGTTCGATAAACCTTGGTTTCATACTGAGGGAAAACTTATGCTGCACTCATCATACCTTCCTCTTGGGGTTCCCAACTGACGTGTGACGTACAAGCATTGTTTTGGCACTGTGCCGGGAGATATTCCCTCGTCAACTTAG